>BDMB01000061.1:316567-773556 GCA_016859785.1 Macrotyloma uniflorum
AAGAGAGAGATAAAGATTTACATCAGTTGTTTCATAACCGATATAAATTTGTTTTTAAATTTACATCGGCCTTATTTACATCGATTCCATAATCGATGTAAATAACCTAAAATAACCGATGTAAATCTTCATTTTTCTAATAGTGTATTGATAAAAAAAATTTAGGAAAAAGTTTTTTTTAAGATGAAATGTTTTTCAATTAAGATAAAAGATTAAAAGAAGAACTAGTAAAGGATAACTTAAAGATTTTATCTTTTGGATGAAATTAATGATCTAACCTGAAAGAAATTTATGTTAGTTCTCTCAGCTCAGAAATTCAGCCTAAGCTAATAAAAATGTCTACGATTCCAAAAAGAATTTCCAGAATAACCATAAACCATATTCATTAGTAAATCTCTAACATCATGAATGAAAAGAGTAAATTTTAGAGAACATATAGAAAATCCCTTTTTATAATGCAAAGACTTTATAGGTTTATGTTTCACTAATAAGAAGCATGAAAAACATTGCAAAAAAGAAAAAAAGGAAGACTTTCAAATTCTTATGAAAGAAAAAGACTAGAGGGAGATCCCGAAATCAAAGGTGTCTTATTTGAAAAAAGAAAGTTCATTTCTTAAAAGAATTATCGTCCCAAAATAGAAAAGATGATAAAATTCATATCAACACTAGTGGAAAAATTGGATTTAAAATCACACTTTTAAAATCGATTGTTTAATATACAATTTTAAAAATTAAACGGTGGCAGTTTTGTAAATAATTACAATAGTTTTAAAATTGGTTATTTAATATTCGATTTTAAAAATTAAGCAGTGACAATTTCGTAAATAATTATAATAGTTTTAAAATCAGTTTTTTAATAACCGATTTTAAAAATTTAAGCGGTGACAATTTCATAAATAATTACAATAGTTTTAAAATCAGTTGTTTAATAACCGATTTTAAAAAATGAAGCGGTGGCAATTTCGTAAATAATTACAATAGTTTTAAAATCGGTTATTTAATATATAATTTTAAAAGTTATGCAGTGGCAATTTTGAAAATATTTACAAAAGTTTTAAAATCGGTTGTTTAATATACAATTTTAAAAATTTGCTCTCCCTCTCTTGTATGCTAATGCTTTTACTATCTCAAACACTTTCATTCTCTGGAACAACACTGTCTCTTAACCAGTTAGCATCGTTCTCTCATCTGGGCTCCATTGTGCTTCCTTCAAACAGTCCCAAAAATTTCCTAATCTCCCTCTTTGCTTTCACTTCATCAATACGGTACTCTACACTCACTCTCTTTATTTTCAATTTTTCAATTCTCATTCATTCGTTCAAACCCTAAAATGTTGCATGTGAATTTTTAATTAGAATGTGCCACATATTTATATTATATTTACATTAGGGTAAGAGGGGTGCATTTGGAGGGGTGGTGGTTGAAGGCAGTAGTGAGAAAGAAGTGGTTCTGTGTTTTTTTTATGAAGAACAAAAGTTATGGATCGAAGTTGGTTATTAAACCGAAGTTGGGTACACATGTCACGCTTAAGTTGGCAATATGAAACAGGTGTGGAATATTTTATTGAATATGTTTTACGGAATGCTAATAATTATATGAATGGAAAGTTTTTTTGTCCTTGTGTTAACTGTTGCAATGGAAGTCGTCTAGAACTTGATGTTATAAGGGAACATCTTCTGTATGATAGTTTTCTTAAGAATTATACATGTTGGAGATGGCATGGTGAAAATGTTGACATTCCAAGTGTGTCAGTCGAAACTCCAACCCAAACTTTTACACAAGAAGTAGATATGGATGATCGACTAGAGGAGATGATTCGTGATGTGGGTCCAGAATCATTCAAGCGAGCACATACGTATGAATCTTTGTGTAATGATTCACAGAAGCCATTGTATCCAAATTGCACAAAATTCACAACATTGTCAGCAATATTGAGATTGTTCAATCTAAAGGCAAGAAATGGGTGAAGTGATAAAAGCTTCACATAATTGTTAGAGTTGTTGAAAGAAATGCTTCCTGAGGATAATTCATTGCCTAGTTGTAACTACGAGGCAAATAAGATATTGTGTCCTATGGGTTTGGAGTATAAGAAGATACATGCATGCCCAAATGATTGTATGTTGTATCATGGTGACTTTGAAGGGTTATATCAGTGTCCAAGATGTGGGTTGTCACGATATTAAAAAAAGCAAGATGATTATGATTATGATGTGAGCACTAAGGGTCCCTCGGCTAAGGTTTTATGGTATTTGCCAATTGTTCCAAGATTAAAGCGTCTATTTGCTAATGCAAATGACGCAAAGCTAATGAGATGGCATGAAGATGAGAGGAAGTGTGATGGTCAACTTAGGCATCCGGCAGATTGCTTGCAATGGAAAAAAATAGATTCTATGTTTCCAGATTTTGGCAAAGAGCCAAGAAATGTTAGGCTTGGACTAGCTACAGATAGAATGAATCCATTTGGTAACTTAAGTAGTAAACGTAGTTCATGGCCTATTTTGTTGGCAATTTACAATTTGCCACCGTGGTTGCGCATGAAGCGCAAATATATGATGTTATTTATGATGATTTCTGGTCCAAGGCAACCTGGAAACGACATTGATGTCTATTTAAGTCCATTAGTTGGAGACTTAAAGATGTTGTGGGAGGAGAGAATTGATGTGTTTGATGGGTATTCATGTGAATCATTTAGGTTGCGTGCTATGTTATTCTGCACAATCAATGATTTTTCAGCATACGGAAACTTGTGTGGGTACAGTGTTAAAGGGCACAAAGCTTGCCCTATATGTCAAGATGACACTTGTTATCATCAATTGGTTAATTCAAAGAAGACGGTTTATATTAGTCATCGGAGATTTCTTAAACCTAACCATCCATATCGAAGGTTAAAGAAAGCTTTTAATGGTTTTCAAGAATATAATATTGCACCTACAGCATTGACTGGTGAACAAATTTATGAACGGGTGAAAAATATAAATGTGATACATGGGAAGACGAGAAAAACATATGGACGAAGAGGTCAATATTTTTTTATCTTCCGTATTGGAAAGTTCTTGATGTTAGACATTGCATTGATGTCATGCATATTGAGAAAAATGTATGTGATAGTCTAATCGGAACACTTCTCAATATTCCGAGTAAGACAAAAGATGGACTTAATTCTCGTCTAGATTTGCAACTCATGGGAATACGACCGCAATTGTATCCACAATCTAAGGGTAAGCGAACATATTTGCCCCCGGCATGTCACACATTGTTAAAAATAGAGAAAATAAGTTTCTGTGAGTGCTTGCATGGTGTCAAAGTGTCATATGATTTTTCTTCCAATATGAAAAGTTTAGTTTCAATGAAAGATTTAAAATTAATTGGCTTGAAGTCTCACGATTGTCATGTACTAATGCAACAATTTCTTCCTATCGCTATACGTGATGTTTTACCTAAAAATGTGAGACAAGTCATAACTAGGCTTTGCTTGTTTTTCAATGAGATATTCAGTAAAGTATTTGATCCTCAAAAGTTGGATGATTTGGAAAATGAAGCCATTATAATATTGTGCCAGTTAGAGATGTATTTTCCTCCTTCATTTTTTGACATTATGGTTCACTTAATCATCCACTTGGTTAGGGAGGTTAGGTTGTGTGGCCCTGTCTTTTTGAGGGGGATGTACCCAGTTGAGAGATACATGAAGATATTGAAAGGGTATGTAAAGAACCAATATCGTCCAGAAGCATCCATTGTAGAAAGGTACATTGCAGAGGAAGCAATTGAGTTTTGTACTAAATATATGTCTCAAGCTGAATCAATAGGCATTCTTAAGACTCGTCATGAGGGACGAATTATTGGGAAGGGTACAATAGGCGCAAAATTGGAAAGCATGATGCGAGAAGAAGTGCTTCAAATACATTTGTATATATTGAACAACATTGATGAGGTTCTACCTTATTTAAATGCCCACAAGGACTTAGTGAAGATAAACAATCCTCGAATGAGTGAAAAATGAGTATTGAATGAGCATAACAAGACTTTCATGGAGTGGTTTAAAAAGAATGTTGGGATAAATTTAAATGTTACTAAAACGTTACAACGCTTAGCTCAAGGACCTAACTTTGATGTGTTTAGTTTTTGTGGGTATGACATCAACAACTACTCATTTTATACAAAGGCACAAGATGATAAGAGTACCATCCAAAATAGTGGGGTTATGATAGTTGCTCAATCTATGCATTTCTCAACAAGAAATGATAAGAATCCCATCACAGCTTCCATGTGTTATTTTGGAGTTATTGAAGACATATGGGAGGTAGAATCAATATACTTATAGTATAAGTTTACAAATGAAAAAATTATCTTTACTCTAAAACAATCTTAAGATTAAGTTGACTCTTCCCAATCAAAGGTTGAATCAAAATCAATTTTTTTTTCTTCTTCTCATTAGGCTCAAGCTGATTTGGATGAAATAAAAGCTAAGATAGTTTCTTTTTTGTGTTATGGTAGTAGGCAATTTAGAGAACTAGAGAAACACTATCTCACCACCTTTAAAGAAGCTCTAGTTTTCAATAATAGCATAAAAAAGTTTGACTTCCGATTAATAGGATATCATTTTGAAGTTTAGATGGATCATTCTCATTTTCAAAGGTTCTTGAATTGAAGAATAAAATGCTCCCTAATTTCAAATCCTCAAACTTAAAGACTAGTTTTCCAAGTATGACTTTTTATTAAACATAGTGAAGAAAATCATAATCTTATTCCAGATTCTCTATCAAGGCATGGAAGGATAATTCAATTGATTACCACTACCCATAATATCCCTTTGATATTTAGTGTAAAGATTATGCCAAGTAAAGTGAAAGTATCTAAAGATTATTCTCCTACGCTAAGACCTAATTCTCCTCTTGACATCTTCTAGTATGTTAAGTCTCGTTATTTCTACTTTATGCACGACCTACAAGCATTGGTCAACAATAGTGTTCAATCCTAAATTTTCTTTTGGAGACATATTTGAATTATTTTGTGGAAATGGATTGGATCTATATAAAGCAGCACTTTGGTTGATCTAGTACAACATTGTCCAATATTCAATGCCAATTGCCCTTAGAACCAAAACTACTTATTAAATTTTCATATATCCTATTAAGGGAGATTATTTCTTTTAGACTTTGCTAGAATGGTTTTGTCCACTATCTTGGTAGAGAAAAGAATTATAGAAGATTCTAGACTTTGAAATGAAAAGAGGAAATTTGATATGATATTTCCAAGATAAACTTTGATTGTCATAACTTGTTAACCTTATTCTCAAAATCTTTGATTGTCATAACTTGTTAACCTTATTCTCAAAATCTTCAAGACATAGAAATGAAGTATATTTTTTAGGAACATTTTAGACTTATCCATTGGATGAAAGTTATAGGCTTAAACTTGCTCATCATCTTTATAAAGTCAATAATGATCATTCCAAGTCACTTGATCCCAATATGGGTAATTCATCTTATACTCACACACATTGAGTACTTTAAAATTGTTCCTTCCTTCTGTCTTAGCGAATGTTCCAAAGCTCTATAGGATTGAGTAGGGGGATATCTGCATTTACATTTTGACGCTCAAGTTAGTATATAGTGTAGGTAGGGTTTTGTATTAGGTTCAGAATGAATTACCTTGACTAATTACGTTTATTTATACTGATTAGATGAGCTAGCAAGAGGATTTCCCGGATAGTGGAAAAGTCACGCGCTTTGGGGCTCGAGGGTAATGATGATGTGAGTCGTTTTCCCATACCGCGTGAAAGTAGTTGAGACGTTTTGATGACATCTTGTCAGTTCATGGAGGGAAGTTACATAGATGTTTTGAGTTTCGTCCTATGATTTCATGTGAGGAAGTTTCAAAGACACATTTATTGTTGAGTGGGAATTGTTTCTAGAATCATTCTCTATTGCTTATAAAAGGGGATTCTTTTGACTATTTTCTTTCACTGCCTCTTTTGTGCGACCTTCCTACTCTTTACCTAAAAGATTTATGTTCTTCTTTGCAAGTTTTCTATAATTTGGTATGGCTTCTTCCTCAAATTTCGTTGTCTTGTTGGACGAGAGGTCTAATACATGGCAACCACCCAACCCTAGTACAACTGAGAGCATTTCTAGTGTGGGTTCACAAGGATGTGCTCCACCCAACTTCAACCAAGTTGTCCGAGAGGGTCCCAAGGATGAGCTGACAGATGTAGAAGGGTCAATGATCAATGGTAGACAAGTGAGGGAGTGAGATTAGTTAAACCTCCCTACTTGAGAAGTTTATGATTGGGTGAATACTATTGTCTTGCAACATATACGTCTAGGTTTGATCAGTCTAGAAATGTAAAAGAATTTTTGGAGGGGGTACCCATCCTTGGTGCTGATGCTGAGGTGGGTACGCTTGTCTATTTGCAGACTTATATGTAGAATTACCCTTTAATGATTTCACCATAGGTGTTCTGCAGGTGCTAAATGTTACTCCCACCCAATTGCATCCAAACAACTAGACTTTTTTTCACGCTTTTTCATTTTTTGTATAAATATTTAGGGATTGTTCCTACGCCTCTTGTTTTCAATATTTTTTTTGTACCCGAAGAGGGGATCTAGCCTACTAAGTTTCCTTAGTCAATCAATAGTCAGGGGCTCTTTTTCGTCCCTTTACTACTAGTTAAAAAAATTTTAAGACAAGTTTTTTCGAAGTTGTTGTTCAGGAGTCCGGAAGGGGCTTATTTTTTTTTTCTGGTGAGGATCCTAAGTTCCCTTTCTATTGAACTAGGGTGCCTCGTAAGTACGTGTTGGCCGAGAAGTGAGATGTCGACTTACGACGTTCGAGTGTTGGACATCCTTGAGAGACTCTCTAATCGGATGCCAACAAGGCCCTTTACTTGTGATGTAGCCGACCCATCTCATCCTGCCGATGTGGATGGTATGTTTTATTCTTTGGTTGCTGACATTTTTTCTAGGTTCTTGAATTGTGCTAAATTGTGTTGTTGTTGTAAGTGTGCTTCAAGCTATTCTACAAATGGCGAAAAACGTGTTTAAGAAGTTACAAGAAGAGCTGGTTGTTGCTACTACTTATGCTTAGGCATTGCTATCGCCTATTAGGCAAGATGGTCAACCCCTAGAGGTCCAAGGCTAAAGGAAAAAAAAAGGTGACTCACCACAAAAGCCCACTGAAACAACCCCGGGTGGTGGAACTAGGAACCTTCTCTACCTTCAGGCCACAATTTTTGTCGACAGATATGGTGATGTGCGATCACTTGCATTATTCTTATCGCTAGAACCGGAGGAGACCTTAAGGAAGACAGATGATGCTGACTTGGAGTTATCTTTGTGGTAAATCCAAGCACGGGCAGCCTTGGTGGGGCAAAGACTAGCCAAGCGACCAACGAATGCTACTAAGTTGGCTCGTCTTCAGGATTGATTAACTCAAACCAAAGGATCCCTCTTTGGGATTTTGGAGAGTAACACACTCCTTAATGCATGTGTGGTCAAGTACGAGGAGTTGTGTTAGAAAATGGAGGTCGACCATAAAAAAATGTAGGTTGACTTGCAGACCCTTACCTTACAACATTCTCGACTAGAGAAGATGCACAAGGATGATGTCCAAGGCCTTGAATGCAATTTGGAAAAGGCAAAGGCTACTACCCGTCAAGAGATGTTGGAGCTAAATGGCCTTATTGTGGAAGAACATAAGGACGACTTTTAGAAGGCAGTTAGGCAAGTGAAGTATTTTCTGGAGAATGAGATGCTTGTTTCAACTACCCGTTTTAATGTCAATTTTGACATTCATAAGGATAAATGGACTTCCATTGTTGAGATCCCTGATTAGTCCTCTGATGTAGTTCCTCCAAATGGAGATAACTAGATTTTATGTTTGTCTTTCCCTTTTTAGTGAATGTAATTGTTGAACCTTAAATGATAATAGTATTTCTTTTTTCCAAAGCACTTGGTTTTTCTAAGCTTTTCTCTATTTTGTGCTTTTGATGGCCATACTTGTATAATTTGTTATGAATGCTCGTACTCAAGTGAGGTTGAGCGACCCACTTTTATGCTTGGGATTAACTAAGTTCTTTAGTTGAAATCGAGGTGGCCGGGTGATTTAACTTTTCTACTTGGAGTTAACCAAACATTTTAGTTAAAGTCAGGGGTAGCTGAGTGACTTAACTTTTTCACTACAATGACTTAACCAATCTCAAAATATCATTTAATCGTTTCCTATGCTCAAATTAAGGAAAAACGAAATCTTTAATTCTAATCCGGGCAACATGACCTTTAATAAAAAAAAAATCATATCTTACATTATAAAAATCATTTATGGACGAAATAAACGTCATTAGTTAGCTAACATCTAGGGCTACAACTTTGATGAAGATCACTTTCCCAAATTCATAACAAAAACCTGGCAAAATAGACTCATAATCTCAAAACGAAATATCTTCTAAATCAATCTAATATATCCTCACATATCTTAAAGATAAATTCAAACCTAAACCTTAATGAACATAATTTCCATGATATAAAGTTTATAAATATAATGCAAACACAATAAATCACGGTTATATTAAGGGTTTATGGTTACCTTAAAACAAACAAAATCCTATTAAGGCTTAGGGGTTGTCTCTCTACCCAAAATTCTCATAGGTTACCCATACATGAAACATTCCTCACTCTCCCTCTTACCTCGAATGAAGATACGAGACGTCTTGAGATGCTACGCGTCATGACACCTTGAGATGCTATGTTCCCAACTCCTCAAATGTCAACTCTAGTCGCCTCCTTTAAGAGTTTTCCCAAATGTAAGGAAAAACTTAGAATGTAAAATAGAAAGAGTTTAACGTTTATTTATATAGGTAGAATCGGGTTTCTGAAGATTAAATCCAACTAATAATATCTTTAAAGATATTAACAGCCTCACATTATCTTTTAGAATATCAACAACCTCGCATTCTCTTTATAAAATATTAATAACTTCACAATATCTTTTCACCTAACTTTATTTTATTTTATAAATTATTTTATTTTATATTCTAAACCTAATTAAATATATTATTTAATCAAAATAATAAATTATAATATATATATATATATATTCGTTTATTATATTATTTTTTCCTAATTACAAATAGGATGTTACATCTTCCACAATCAGACCCTTCAACTCCAGCATTTCTTTGCGAAACGCAGCTTATGCATTCTCCATGTGGCGCTAAAGGCCTTAGACATCATCTTTGTGCCTCTTCTCTAGATGAGAATATTACAAGGTAAGGGCCTGTAGGTCAGTTGGCACCTTTTGATGGTCAACTTTCTTTTTTTGACGCAGCTCCTCATACTCGGTCACGCAAGCATTCAGAAGTGTGTTCTTAAGGGCCTCTAAGAGAGACCCTTCAATTTGAGTCAACCTCTCCTGAAGGAGACCCAACTCGGCAACAGTTGTCAACTCCTAGGTTAATCTCTAGGCCACCATAACTGGCTGCACTTGGAGTTCCCACAAAGATAACTCCACATCTGCATTATTCGCCTTCCTTAAGGCCTCCTCCTCATCAGAACTTAAAACTAAGTGCAAACCATTGTGCATCACTAGGTTGGCTGATAAAAATTGCAATCTGAAGTCGAAGGAAGATCTCGTCTCAAACCGTCGGAACTATTCTTACGACGAGCCACCTTTAGTTTTTTCCTCCATCCTTGAACACTTGGAGGTTGACTCTATTGCTCAGCAAGCGACAACGACTCCTTGGTAGCAGCAACGAGTTCCTCCTGAAATTTCTTGAAAATATTCCTCAGCATTTAGAGGATACCTTAGAGCACACCAACAAAAGCAACAAAATTCAACGCAAGTCAAGAACTTAAGAAAATGTCAGCAATCAAAAATAAAGCATACCATCAACATCGATAAGACGAGATGGGTGAACAACATTATAAATAAATGGCCTTGTTGGCATCCAACGAGGGAGTTGCTCAAGGATGTCCAACACTTGCACATTTCACTTCTCAGCCAACATTGGTACCTACGAGGCACTTTAGTCCAGTAAAAAGGAAATTTGAGCTTATTGCCAAAAAAAAAAAAATCCCTCCTAGAAGGCTGAACTTCAACTTCAAAAAATCCAGCTTTGAAATTTATGTAACTAGTAGTAAATGGGTGAAAAAGAGCCCTAACGACTATCCTATTAGGGAAACCCAGTAGGCCAAGTCCATCCCCTAGGTACAATAAAAATGAAGAAAATTGTAGATGTGGGAATTATCCCAAGATATTTACATAAACGATGATAGGCTTGAAGAAACCTAATTGTTGAGATGCAACTAGGTAAGGGATACATTAAGCTTACACAAAACACCTATGGTAAAATAGTCGAAGTGCAACTCTACATGCAAATATGTAAACAGACAAGTGTACATGTAGAAGAGTTCCTTCTTAGATCCCTTAGGCCTCTGGCAAACTCAGTTTCAAGGAGAACACATTTTAACTCCCATAATACCCATCTCGACATTAGCATCGAGAATGGGCACCCCTTCCAAAAGTTCTTTCAAAACTCTAGACCAGCCAAACCTAGACACATACTGCAAAACAGTACTATTCACCCACTCATAATCATCTCGGGCAGGGAGGTCCAACCACTCCCACTCCTTCACCTCCCCTCCATCAGTCATAAATCCCTCCACATCTACTAGTTCATTCCTGAAACCCTCTTGGACAACCTGAGTAGAGTTTGATGGGTCATATCCTTGGGACCCCTACTAGATACGCTCTCGGTGGCACTTGGGCTAGGAGGTTACCACGAGTCTGACCTCTCATATGACACTATAACACAATCGAAAGAAGAAGTCACACCAAAATATAACACTTGCGAAGAAGGAAGAGGGAGCTGGCAAACTGAAAGGAGATGACACAAGAGAAGCAACAAGAGAGAAATAGCCAAGCAATTTTCTCTTATAAACTGTTGGAGAACATTTTGGAAGAAGTTTCAGCTCAACATTAAATGCGTCTCTACAACTTCCTCATGCGAGGTGATAAGACACATCCCAAAATGACTTTATAACTTCCCCTCCACGAATTTACATATTATCATCAAAACGATTCACCTCATCATTATCCTAAAAACCACAAAGTGCATGACTTATCCACTATCCAAAAGATTCTCTTGCCAAGTCATCCAATTGGTAACCAACTCAAAATTCGATTTCAAATTTGAATTTCAAATTTCAGATTGGAACGTGGGAGGTTACAAGCCTGAAAAATCATTTTGGGTGCAGACCCCACCTTTAAGGAGAGAAGGTCAAACGAGAACCGACAACCCTACGATAGGGACCATTTATTCAGTTCAGTCCTACATCCTTTATGACTTAGGAGGCTTGTGTACTGGATATCCCCTAGTTGAGATCCCTACAGGCCAAGATGACCTCAATCTTGACTTGAAGGTAAGAAAATAAGGAATCTCATCATATTCGGGATTAATCAGGATTCACCGTAGATATTCACTAAGAGATATGCTATCTTGGCAAAACCTATAATATTGGGCTCAAATATGCTATATTATTAAATATTCATCCTTAATCTCAAAAAGGAAATAAACGATTACAGTGGATCTTATGGTTAAAACCCATAGAGATAATTTTGTATTAATTCACATAATAAATACATATGTCTGGCTAAGGTAATACACACTTAACCCTAATTCCAAACTCTGCTGACACTATATACTGACTTGAGCGTTGAAGTGTAAACACGTATAACCCCTATGCGATTCAAAAGAAAATCAGGAACAACTGAGAAAGAGATCAGGAACAGCCGAGAAGGAATCTGGAAGGAGCAATCTTAAGTTACTCGGTTCGTGTAAGAACAATAATTTATTTAAATAATATTTTGTTTATAATATGAGAAGTTTCCTAAATTAAAAAAAAAAAAATATATATATATATATATATATTTGAAAATAAAGAAGGACAAATTAAGTAAAAATAAAATTAAAATGTAGAAAGTAAAGATGTTACATTAAGAGAAAAAATACAGTAAAAAAAAGATTTGAATTTAGGAAATGGAACTTGGTTACTTTCCCTCTATAATTAATAAAATCCTTTATTTCCAATTTAAATACATTATAAATATCAATTAAAATTAGCTTATGATTTTGAATTACATTAAAATTTCTCTGTGAATTAAAAAATTAATTTTTATTTTCACTTCTTTCTTCATGAATTAATGTGGATCTCCTTTCAAATTGGACTTACATTTATATTTTTCTATTTCTTACATATTAAATAAAACTTCAAATCTAACATACTTGCAATTATATATAAACAATTTTATATATGAAAAAAAAAAAACCATTGCATCATATAAATTATTCTTACACATGATGTAGAAATGACATTATAATAATTACGGTTTTTATATTTATAGTGTCAAAGTTTGTATCCTTTTACGAATAAGTTACAAATGGATAAAATATTATAAGTCATATTAGGAAGCATGACTTTAAACTTATTTTTTTTATTTCTTACCTATTAAACAAAATTTCAAATGTAACATACTTGCAATTATATATAAACGATTTGATATGAAAAAAAAAAATTGTATCACGTAAATTATGCTTACACATGAAAGAATATCATGTAGAAATGTGGAAATGATATTATAATAATTGCGGCTTCTATATTTATAAGGGTCAAATTTTGCACTTTTTACTAATAAGGTGCAAATAGGTAGAGTATTACGGATTAGAGTTAAATCGTGGTAACTAAAAGTGATGTTTCCTAGCATGACTTCAATTGGAATCAACATTTCAATATTTTTTTTATAATTAAAGTTGTGCTTTTTATATAATTTTTTTTTTAATAAAAATCGTACTTATATGATTTCTATTTTTTTTATTAAATTAATTATTTCATCCGTACATGTATTCTTACGAGGACTATGTTCTTGTATTTTATCAAAATAAAGTTAGATTCTATATATGGTTCCACTAGATTTCCAAGGTATTTCGCAAAAGGGTTCTGGGCTGGGATTAAATCATTGCTAATCATATATGGTGTTTCTAAATTTTAATACTTTATGGTAATAAGGCTCTAAAAGGAAAATTTAAAAAAAAAAAAACTAAAATAAAGGATTTTCTTTAATATTAAATCCAAATGGGATATATATAAACCAAAGAGTGATCCTCAAAGTAATTGATTGGTTCAGTAAATATTTTAATACAATCATGGAAGACCATTATATATTATTAACAGCTAAGTCCACAACAACCCTTACCAATTTGCAGCCTCACCAACTTGATAAGTCCCGTGCCTACCGTTCATACAAAAGTCAAGAAAACTATAATAGTAAAAAATGCAAAATAATATTACGTAGACAGAAAAATTCAATTTCAATTAAATTTAAACGGTTTAACCCTTTTGCTTATAACTCATAAACACAAAAAACATTAACAAGGATCATGATATGGACTTACAAATTGGCTCTTGATATACTTTTATCATTACACACGCTTTGTCATCGAACAACTGGTGTATCACAAAAAAAATAGAATGTGTGAAACACAACTTCCATAGTAAAAAAAAAAACTTTAAAATGTTGACTCCCATTAAAGTCGTCTTAAAAAACACTTATAAAGAAAGTCGTGCAACTTTTTCTAGAAGGGTGCAAAATTTGACCCTCTACAAAAGCCAATATTTGCGCTCAAGAAAAGCAAAACCAAATCAAGATAAACAATTCCCTGCATTGACTTGAGATTTAATAAAGAAAAATTATACATTGAAACTCCTCTTTTAAAATACATGATAACTTTATTACAATGATATAAAGATGAACTTCTTGCCCATAAATAAAGGAGTAAGATGCAATAATTTCTTACCTGTCTAACTTGTTTGATTAGTGGTTATTGGGATTACCAGAAAGATGAATGGAGATGACGTTGTGATGGATATTGAAAGAATGCTGGAGAGAGCAAAGCCACCCGTAACTGCAGAGTGTTGTATCTACAAAGTACCCTTCGATATTCGCAAACTCAACCACCATGCTTACACCCCAAAAGCTGTTTCTATAGGCCCTTTTCACCATGGCAACCGTCGCCTTCAGAACATGGAAAGACACAAAATAATGTATTGTAAGTCATTTCTTAAACGAACCAACACAAGATCGGAAAACTGGATCCGCTACATTGAGCCCAAATTTCGTTGCTGTTACTCAGATGTACTTCAGTTCACTCGGAAGCAACTCGTAAAGATAATCTTTGTGGATGCCGGTTTTATACTTGAACTCTTCTGGAGATACTCTAATCAGATATGGTCAAGTGACGACACCTGTCTTTCATCATCATGGTTGACCAGTAATATACAATATGATTTGCTTCTACTTGAGAACCAGCTTCCTTTTTTCATTCTTCAAGATCTCTTTTCTCTGTCCTTAACCTCTATGCCTAATGGTGACGGTAATAATAACCCTTCACTCATCGATATGGCATTTGACTATTTTGCCTATTACAATAAATCTGGGTTGACTTCTGATGATATTAGAATAAGGCATTTCACGGATCTGCTAAGAACTTTTCACGTAAGACATTTTACGGAAAGACACTCTTCAAGGGGCGACGAATTTCTGAAACATCTTCCTACTGTAACTGAGTTGTCAGAGGCAGGAGTAAGGTTTAAAGTAAACACCGAAAGTAAGTCCTTACTAGACTTGAAATTTTCAAGACATGTTCTTGAAATCCCCCAACTGAATGTGGAGGATTGTACTGAAGTTTTGTTTCGTAACATGGTTGCTTTGGAGCAGTTTCAATATCTTGACGAGTCCTTCATTACTGACTATGTTATTGTTCTGGACTTCCTAGTAAACACCAGCAAAGATGTGGATATACTGGTTGGAAAGGGAATTCTGGTGAACTTTTTAGGCGACACCAATTCTGTGGCTAAAATGATTAATGGTCTTTGTAAAAATATGACGTGGACAAATTTCACTTCCCATTACTTCGACCTCTGCCAAGACTTGAATGGTTTCTATAGAAATCCTTTGCATAATTTGAAAGCAACTTTGAGGAGTGATTACTGTAAAGGCCCTTGGCAAACTGCTGCTACCATTGCTGCAATTGTTCTCCTTATTCTCTCTTTTGTTCAAGCAGTTTCCTCTGGCAAATAGTGAAGCAATAGAATGCCTTCTCCCAACATCTAGTCAATCACACTTTGGTTCTTCCTTCTTGTTTTTAGTTTTATTTTATTATGCTCTCTTTCTCTTCTTGCTCAATTAATAGGATCTCAGTTGTCGTTTTTGTTTGTCTTTTAGCTGTCGATTATTAATCTACGCGTGTTAAGTTATTTTAATGACCCACACTTATCTCTCATTTAATATGTGCTTTTTTTCTGCCAAATATTTTATGATCTAATTAATAATTTAATCTATATACTTGTATATGCTTTTAGCTGTTCTTAGATATAAAATTTTAAATTTTACTAGAATTTTACAGATTATTTTATTTTTTGTAGTCCTTATATTTATCAAAGCTTTGTACTTTAATTCTTCTATCTAGAAATTTTATGTTTTAGTTTTCATATAATTTTTAGTCTTTGTTGTTAGTTGTCAAACAATTTTGTTAATTTTGGTTATTCTAACATCCACGTAAGATTAAAACTTATCATAAAAAATCAATATAAGTTTTTTTTTTTTCAAAATCGTTAAAGTATTAGTATATTTATATTTTTATTACACTATTAGAAATTTAAAATAAATAGATTTTTATGTTCAGGTTCGAGTGTAGAAAATTCAAATGAACTAAATTAGTGATGGATTAAAATAGTGATGGACTAAATTAGGTCTTTAGGCTTAAATATATTTTTTCTATTTTAAGATAGGTTGATTTTAGTCCACTAATTTTTTTAGGGGAAAAACTAGTTTTTAGAATTTAAATACTCTGATTATTTCAAAATAAAAATAAAAATTAAAATAAAAACAATTCATAATAATTGTTGATTGATAGTTATAAATTTAACATCCACGTCTTTTACAAATCAAATAAAAGAAACAATTACAAATTACATAATTAGATAATAATACCCTAAGATATATTATCTACTCAAAAAATATAACAGTTAAGACGTGTTAAGTAAAAAAAAAAAAGAATTACAATAATCTATAAAAATGAACAAGACAAAATAATATTTAATTAGATACTCAATCAACCTTTTAATAACATGAGAAACCAAAACATAACTAGAAGATAGAGCATGAAAGTCATGACAATACAAAGTTTAAGATATGCTACAAGTTAAGAATTATAGTAGAATAAAGTTTAAAATACCGATCATGTGTGTGAATTAGGTGGTATATGTTTATCTCACAACTTCATATATAAATACTTTCAAACTATCTTATTAAAATAGAGATGGTAATAATAAAAGATCTAGTAATAATTACTTTTAAAAGGATAATGACAGAAAAGATATAAATAAATTACGATAAAATCAATCACAATTGACATTTTAAATGTTATATCTATAATTTTTTTGTCATTTGCAATTAAACAAGTTTTACATTTGAGTAATAGAAAACCTACACCATTGCTTAATAATTTTTGAAAAATTATTTTCACAAAAGTTAGTTGTGAGTCAATTAAGGATTTTTTATTATTCTTATAAGAAATAATAGATCTTGTTGAAAGATTCCTTTCAAATAATGAATTATACAAATGAGGATGCTTTAACTCTGATCCTGTTAAACAATAAATGATATGTTAGATAATGTGTTTGTCAAATAATTAAAATCATCCATAAGTTGTAAATATAATAAAGAATTGAGTCAAATAATAAAGGATTGAGTAAAAGATCATCCAATACCATAATATTTAACATTAACTTCAAAATATCCCTTTACCATAAGCTACATAATTAAAAAAATTTTAAAATATGATATAAAATTATAATTAAATCTTTCTTCACTAATTTAACATAATTAATATATTATATTGTAATATGATATAAAATTATATCATAAATTATATATAATTTAATATAATTAATATATTATATTATAATATGATATAAAATTATATCATGAATTATATATAGATTAAATTAAAATTAAATCTCTTTTAATTAAAATAATCAATTATATCATCTTATAAATAAAAGAAAATATTTTATCTGTTACAAAAAAATATACGTTTTGTATTTATATTGTATTTTTTTAATAGGTATCATCAGATCAATTTTTTGTAAAAAATAATAGAGAGAAAAATTAAAACATATCATAAAAATTTAACCTATCAAAATATTAGAAGATTATCATCAAAATATTTGAAAAATATTAAAGTTGGAAATTTTTTTTACATATTAGAAGATTATCATCAAAATATCTGAAAAATATTAAAAGACTATCCTTAAACACTTCTACCTTTGTAGTTAGGAGTGAATGTTAAGAATAATCGTAGCTTTTAATGGGAAATTAGGATGGTATAATTAGGAATGACATAATATACTCTTTGTACTCAAGAATGACATGGTTTACGAAGATAATTTATTGAGAATAGTAAAATTCTTTAAGAAACTTTTAAAGGAAAATTAGACGTAACCATGAATTTGGAATGAATTAGTATAACTCGAACTTTCTTTTTTTTTCTATTTTATTCTTCTTACCTTATTTCTCATATTTTGCAATACATACTTAGTATCAACCCAAAAAAAAAAATATATTAACTCTATTCAATCTCCCTCTAGAACTTATTTCTTCTTTTTTTCAAAGTTTTCTTATATATATCGTAGAATTAAATGTTCACCATATATCTCATGGAATTAAATTTTTTTAATGGCGTTTTCCATGTATCTTGTGGAATTAAATTTCTCCACATATTTTGTGGAACTAAGTTTTTGTCATGCATCTAGTAAAATTAAGTTTCTCTATAAATTGTACAATTATATTTCCTCGTGTATCTCACACAATTAAGTTTCCTCATATATTGTGAAACTAATTTTTCCCACAAGTTAACTTTCCTATAAAAAAATATCTTAAACGAAAAATTAATATTACTCACATTTAATGTAGAATCAGTTTTCTATTGATTAGTTATTCAATGTAAATAATCATATTTGATATTTTGAGTATATTTCAATCATAAGTCGGTTGAAAAAACAAATCTCTAATATAAGAAAAGGAAGCAACACATTTATGAAAGAGAAATGTGTATCTCTAGTTTATTGCTATCGGATTTAAATTGACTTATAACATAATTATAAGATATGGGAATAATTTTCTCTTAAGTCATGTAATTAGGATTAATATTTCATCTCTTAATTTTATGATTCGATATTAAGGAGTTTGATATTATCTAGTCTCATTATCCTCTGACTTTAGACTAATTAATATTTATCTCAATTTTTTATTAAGAATATTTATTCTCTTTGTCTTAAGACCAGGAGGTTGTATACTTACCTTTGATACAATATGAAATCCATTACCCATTACTTACTTTCTTGGTACATAAAATGTTCACCTACTACTTATATTTTTTAAAGTTTTTTTTTTTTTTTTACATATTAATGACATTTGCTGTACTTTCTAAATTTGTGTCCTATATAAAACAATACCCCTTAATTTATTTATTAGTGTGCTTTAATACCTCTTACTATATTTATTAGTGTGGTTTAATACCTCTTACTATAATATTTGTCTTTAGTAAAATATTTATAATATTATATATATAGTGAAGAATAAAGATATAAATGATAAACCAACCATTAATATTTTCTTAAAATATCTTATTTTTAATTCTATTCTTTGTATATAGTTTTCAAACCATCAAATCATCACATCATTGAAATTTAAAAATAAATTAAATAAAATTATTTTAAAAAAATACTATAATTAAAAAATATATAAAAAATATCAAGAATAGATAATAGCAATTAGAATTTTTTAGGTCATATATTTATTATTTATAAATATGTAGAGTCATTATTTATTTTTTTCAAAATATAAAATAGTCTATTTAATGTTATGAATAAAAATATAATTATCGTGAAAATTTATTGTATGAATATTTAAATAATATTTTATTTTGGATGAAGGGGGAAATTTAGAAAGTAACTTATAAGAAATTAAAAAATATAATTTCTATTTTCTCATCATCTTCATTCATTTCACTCTTTTTCATTATTTTTAATAGCAAATTCTGATATATTTTCCCTTTTTATTCATCATGAATAGAGAATGAGTTTATAATTGTGCAGTTTTATTGGGATAAAAGCATGTAGTTAGGCACAATTATTGATTCTTAGAAACACCCATGAAGATTTAATTATATACCCTGATACCTGATACATAGCTAGTTTAATTGGTTTTCCTATTTGTTTGTTTCTGGAACTTACCAGAATGTTGTCTATTTATATGGTTTTATGATTTTCTCATGTGACTATAGATAGGAAACTATTTCAGGCACGAGTAATGGCTATTGTGGCTTACACACCGAGTGTGTTATTTGCTTTCATCTTTGAAATTGTGAAAAATAATTATCGTTGAAATAAAAAAAATCAATCAAAACTGATTTCTTTTTAGATTTTTTTATCTATTTTCTTAAACTGTATAGTGTAACGTGGATTTCAAATAAAAATTAAATCAAACAGTATAATTTGAAATATATTTTTTGTTTAATTGTATTATAATTATTCTTAAGAAATAATAGTTAAAATATTTGAAAAATTTATTTATGATTAGAGTTTTTACTATCATATTAGATAATGTTAATTTAAATTATGTTAATAACTTATTTAAAAAGTAGAAGAGATGGAGAATACATGTTATATATTGTACATATATTTTAAATTTTGGTTAATAATAGAGTAAAGGAGTATATTTTTTAATAAGTAAATATGAATATAGTGTGATATGTCGGTACATATTTCAATTATTTTTTATATAAATTACAATAAATATCTATTTAAATTATTAATTGATAATATTTTAATTTTTGAAAAAAATAATTGTTAGCAAGATTTTTACTAATGGATTAATTATTATGGTTTTGTATTAATTTTTTTTCTATGATTTAGAACATTGATATAACTTAATTTTTTTTTATAAATAAATTCTGACACTGGTCCTACATGCTTATAATCCTAAATTAACTTAATTAAATTAGAAATAGATTTTTAGAAATTTAGAAATTAAGATTAAAATTTGTATAAAAATACAATATAAGTATAATATTTATTTATTATGTTGTATAGTTTACGGAAGGTCCATGGTTTTATTTATATTTTTATTTATTGGCATTCAAAAATCGTGATTCCGGTTACATTAAAAATTAGACTTAATAAGCTTTAAACTGGAAGTTGAACTGCGTGATTTGGAGCTAAATTAGATTTTTGGCACGTGTTCAAAGTGAGGCTAACTACAGCTGCAGTTCAGGAAGTAACCTAATAAGCTTTAAACTGGAAGTTGAACTGCGTGATTTGGAGCTAAATTAGATTTTTAGCACGTGTTCAAAGTGAGGCTAACTACAGTTGCAGTTCAGGAAGAGTGTCTCTCAAGTTATGGGCTGCCTCATGTGATCTAGAGTCTATTCACTAATTATACCATTTTTGTAGTATAATTCGTTGATTAAGTTTTGTAATTAAGTAGATTTTTCATAGAGAACGATTCTTTCTGGCGTTTCGAATTCTTAGCAAATGGCTTCCACAGTTTCAGTTAATTCGGTTAGAAACTCTTCTTGTATTTTCATGTTTCCTCTTCAAAGAAGTGTTCTAACTCTTCGAGTTTCCTTTTTCGTGTGCCTCTTCTCATTCTTCCTTCGATCTTCTTTTGTTTAATTCATGCTTTGATATTTTACATTTCAAATTTGAAATTGGAGAAGGAAATTCTACTTGTTACACAATGCTTAGAGTTTATTTCTCTCTTTAACTTACTTTGCAATTGCTTCTTGATTAAGAGTGAGAGCAAATTTGTGAATCTTCACATTTCTTAAACGATTATTCAATTGGTTAATTGGATCTTCAAATAGAGAGATGATTAACCTCTAAGATTGGCTAGAACTTAAAATTTTAAATTCTTGCAAAGTTGTTTTTAATTCTTTAGTGAGTAGTTCCAAGGAGGTTTTACAGTTTGTAGTCAACGAGGAATGATTTCTTAGTATCTTCTTGATAATATAGAGCACCTGGATGTCTTTCAAGAAAATATAGTATAAGGAAACTTGTATAAAGTGTTTTAGCTTTGTATTCTTGATTTGATCTAGCATCTTCAAGTTGATTTCAATTTGTGGAACTCTATTAGATAGTTTTATTATTTTCACTTTACTGCTTTTTAGTCTTAGAAATTCAAATTATTTTAATTTGAGTTTAGATTATGCATAGTTTAGTTTTAATTTAATGAATTCTCATTTTCCAGGTTTGAATAGTTAGTGTTCTTATTTTGGTAAATTTTTCATATTTGAGTTTAATATTCGAATTCCAATTGTTTCCATTCTAATCTTTGCTTTTTTGTTAGTTTTTCAATTTGTTTAGTTAACTGAATCAATGATATTATGCATAATTCTCATGTTTAGCATCTTTCATTGAATTAGCCTAGGGAATTTTGATTTAGTTTTCATTTTACATTCCAAAATCCTTCGTAGCATTCAATTATGCATTTCTTTTATATTCTGTATTTTAGACAGTAACTTGAAAACCCTTTTTTTTTAACCTGTAATGCATTCATCCACTCATTTACATATACATGCTTATCCATTACGACACCTATATTCTCCAAAATTCATAACTTTGTTGTCACTTTATTTCAGTTCATTCATCAACCAGAAAAGTCGTTTGCATTCCAGTAAGCCATTCAATACATTCATTACATTCATTTCATCAGTCAAATTTCATAACATTGCAACATTGATTTAGTTTCTAAAAATCTTAAAAACAGTCTCATACAATCATTTGCATTGAGAATCCACAACTGCTACATTCATTCACCTCTATATTCATTTAAATTTTCCATTCAACTATTACATAATTCACCATCATAGTTGCCATATTGTCATTGCATAATTACTGTTCACCTCGACCATGCTTCATTTCATTCGTTAAGTTGATTCATTCATTCTATCAAGAAATAAAAAAAACAAGAAAATCAAAATTTACATTCATTCCTGTTACCACTATTTGAAAATTGGACAATTCTATTCATGTAACTCAAGTATTTTAATAATGATCAAGAAAATCAAGAATCAGAACATCAAATATAATTCAAGAAGACTAAAGGAAACTCAAAGATTTACAAGAAAACTCAAGTTGGAAGCAAGCTCAAAGACATTGAAGACTTAGTTTATAAGCTGTGAGTGAATGAAATCAAAAGGTAATCATCACTCAGTTCAGAGTGCTTTCCCTAGAAAACTGTTTTTGGAAAAACATATGATTTCAAATTAAAATAAAGATTTTATTTTATTTGGGAATATTTGTCCTCCAACAATTAAAGGAATATCTGATTTTGATTTTGTGAACATTGTGAGGCTCTGAAAAAGTAAATCATATGATTTCAAATTAAAATAAAGATTTTATTTTATTTGAGAATATTTTTCCTCCAACAATTAAAGGGGTATCTGATTTTGATTTTGTGAATGTTGTGAGGCTCTGAAAAAGTAAAACATATGATTTCAAATTAAAATAAAGATTTTATTTTATTTGAGAATATTTGTCCTTCAACAAAGGAATATCTGATTTTTATTTTGTGAACGTTGTGAGGCTCTGAAAAAGTAAAACATATGATTTCAAATTAAAATAAAGATTTTATTTTATTTGGGAATATTTGTCCTCCAATAATTAAAGGAATCTTTGATTTTATTTTCTGAACGTTGTGAGGCTCTGAACAGAGTAAAAAATTTGATTTCAAATTAAAATAAAGATTTCATTACATTTGAGAATTCTGTCTATTTAAGAAATATATCAGGGCTTTTCAAAAACACACCTGACTGATACATTCTTAACAATATTCTTTTCTGAGAAGCTTTACACTTTTTCTCTGAGTATCTTGAGCCAAGAAATTTTGATTTGAAAGAGAGAATATTTTTCTGTGCTTTAATCTTTTATCTTGATGATACTCTGAGCAGAGCAAGTGCTATAGTTTGAGATCTTCACTCCAGGTGATATTGTTTTTGTGTTCATCCTTTGAGGCTGTTCAGAGGAGGTGTTATCTTTCCTTATGCGATTCAAGGAAGTTGTTGTCATTCCTTGTGTGATTCAAGAAAGGTGTTTTCATTCCTTGTGTGACTCAATGAATGATTGGTAATCTCTTGTGGGTTTCAAGAGATAGTGAGGTTTATCTTTAATTTTCTATTTTGCATGTTTCACTTGTGATTAGTGGTTGTAAAATTGTGATAAATTAAAGATAGTGACAGTGGATGATCATCTCAGGTTGAGGTGATTGGGAATTGGAGTAGGGTTAAGGTTTAACCCGAACCAGTATAAATATCTGGTGTTATCTTTCTCTTTCCCTTATCTCTTTACTTTTCCGTTGCGCTTTATAATATATCTGCTAGACTAAATAAATCAAGAGGGTTAAAATTTTAATTAATTAAACGTTAAAGTTTTAATCTTTATTCCATCAATTCACCCCCCTCTTGATGCTACTTGGTAACAATTCCAACATTCATTCATCGTTTTAACATTCATTTAAGTTTACACTTAGAAAAAAATCAAAAACATATTAACATTACATTTTCTTATACATTAGCCATCCATATTTCATTAACATCGAACTACAATTTCATTTCATTTAATCATTCATTTAAATTCTGCATAACATTTATTTTTCTCCACCATTCATTGCATTCATTGTTAGATTAAGAACCTACTTTCTCATTACTCTTAGGATTTAACATTTTGATTATTCCTACATTACATTTAAGCAGAAACCAATTATTTGAGGTAAGAAGAAGCAATTGAAAAACTTGTTTATCAAACATTAATTTTTATTTTATAAACATAGAACATGTATTATTATTTGATGTAAAATATATATTATTATTTAAATTTAATCTAGAAATAAATTAAAATTATGAATATAATAATAATTATGTAATTTTTTTATATTATATATTTTTTTATTATAAAATATTTCAACTTTTATAATAAAAAAATCACACTAAAAATATTTATTTATTTATTTATAATTAAAATTAAATCATATGCTTGATTTAGATAACTTTTTAATAATATATATAAATAAATGTTTATAATATTTTATTATTGATTAATATTTATCACTTAATATTTTAAAATCAGATAACATCATGGATTAGAAACACGAAGGAATGCGATAATCATAGTCTGTTTTCCCATTCTTTTATTTAATTGATTAACCAATTTGAAAAGAAGTCAAATAGGTTTTCAACTCAAATTTTCATTCATTTATCACAAATTCTCCTCGGAGAGAAGAGTCACAAGCCTTTGGTAGCACAAGAGAGAGAACTCCAATTCATTTAAACAAAATTGTTGTTAAATGTCTATACATATCCACTTTTTTTTTTTTTTCAATTTAGTAGACAAAACAATAATATTTAATAGTAGACAGAGTAGAATAAAAAAATCATTAGTAGATACTAAGCTTTTCTCACAAACTTAAGGTCAAATATTAATTCTATTACATCTATCAATAACATTAGTTCATAACCAAAATAAACTAAGGATTCTACTTCTTGGTTTCAGCTCATCTAAGAGGATAGTACTCCTAATTCCTATTTTGCTTCACTCATGGTTTCTTAGAAAACTTACTATCTGCTCCCGTACAAAAATACGATCATAACAGTTTAAACACAAATAAACAAAGAAGGGTAAGCTAGTAAAAATAAGATAAACTTTAGAATCTATTTGATATAGATAAACTAGAAGCATGCAAATTCTCATACAAGTTTAAGGGCCTAGGAAAGGCTTTACACATTTCAAACAAATTCACAATCAAGACTAATACTTTCTAGAAAACTGTATGGATTTCGGATATCTAAGGCTAATACCTGATGTGTACTCTAAGACAACAGGATTAACCAACCGACCACTAAGTCTTTTTCACCCCAAGATCATCCCCAAAAACTCACCACACCCATCTTACATTAAGGTAGCCTTACCAAATATCATAAAGATAATTTGGTAAAATCTCCATCGACCTTCACCACATGACAATCTTAATCTATGTGACTTAGAGAGTCATTAAGATCTAGATATAATATATTCAAAATCCCCTCAATAGGAGAACCAAGGCCTCATGCCAACATAAATATCATTATTTAATTTATCCCGTCTCTATCTCATGTCTCAAACACAATAATTCACTGTTCTGGAATAGGGCCAGTTCGCTTAGTGAAACCCCAATTTGCTCAGCAGATTAGGTCTAGAGAGCAATCTCACGGGAACTAATCTGCTCAGCGGAGAGTAAATCCACTTAGCGAATCAAAATTCACGGACTATGTTTGATTCAAATAGTTATCATGAGATATTATTTGGCATAATTTTAGTATATATGGAATTATCAAGACCCTATGATAAAAGAGGTATCCAAACTTCAAATGGTGTCCTAGTCATGAAGACAAGGGTACCATGTGGTGTGAGGTCGATGGAGGTTTCACTTTCATTATTTAGCAGTGGTAGTAGCTATCTGATAGGTGCTTGGAAATCACCCTATCATGTGGTGCCAAGATGGGGATAGACATAGACGAGTAATCTTGAGGTGAAAAAGACTCAATGATAAGGTTTATTGCTCGACAATCGATAAACATGATAGGTGTTAGCCTCTAAGGTTAATGATTTCATATGATTATCTAGGAGAGTCTATCTAGTACACTACGTGGTTGCAAGTAACTAAATATGATAAATATTTGTGCTTTGAATTTAATTATGGATTCTATAAATTGGTGATGAATTGAATTATTGGATATGACTGAGATGTTTTTAATTGATTTATGACTTGTATTCTTTTTATTAATTTTTGTTTGAGTAGTGCAAGCATTGCAAAATAATTGTCTTAGGTAGCACTACAAAATAATTGTAATTGGTTATTTGCTTTTGAAAGATGCATTACGTGGTTATGCAAATTTAGAATTTCTAATATATTGTGAGATTAATTGCGATTTAGAAATGTGAATAGTTATTTTTGGGTTCGTTACATTACCAATGTCCCTAGTCTCAAAAAATCTCAAGTTTGCATAAAATACTTTAATTATGTCGACGTAGTAACCTCCGGATTGTGAGACAAATACTTGAAGACTTTGAAAAGCTAAAAACTATGGAAATTGAAATTCAGCATAGACAAATAAATTAAAGTCCATTACCTTTGAATGTATTATTTCTTTGTTGGTGAAGTCACCTTCATATTTGACCATATGTTGTCTTGTAGTGAAGTGGTGAGTTTTATCAAGAAGTTACTCCACAGATAAGCATTTTCAGCATGAGGCATGGTTGGTTTAAAGCATGGTTTATCTTTCCCTTGTTTTTACCTTTTTTATTTTGAAATAGATGATGTTATTTTGAAACCTAAAATACTTTAATCATGTAATACACACAACAATGGTTAAAAAATAAGTCATTATAAAGAAAGTAAATATTGCGAAAGCACAATAAGAGTTAGAGCTAATATTACATATAATACGATAAGTCCAACTCATGCATAATAATAGAAGCTAATATTACAACTATATAAAAATTTAAACTCTAACTTTTACATAAAGATATTATAAATCCTAAATCTTCACTTAAAAATATTTATTGAAAGTCAGCATCAAACATGACTTTTAGAAGATAGTTCAGTCTCAGATGGGAGAACATCCAAAGAAGGAGCCTCATTTGCTTCATTATTAGTTAAGAACTCCTAACATTGAAGAGTCATTTATTTATTTGACAAATCTAATCTTATATCTCTCCATATTACCTTTAGAGTCCCGCTTGGTTTTAAATATCCATTTGCAACCAATGAGTTTCACACCTTCTAGTAATAGGACAAGTTCCCAAACTTTATTGTCTTGCATGGATTTATACTCCTCATTCATTGCTTCAATCCACTTTTTTGAATTGGAATCTTGCATGGCTTGACGGAAATTAATTGGATCATTTTCCATCATACCATTATTTTTCTCATAATCTTGGAGAAATACCATGTAATCATCTTGAATAGCACTTCTCTTTTCTTTAGTGGATCTCCATAAATGTATTGGCTCATGAAGCACAGGTTCTTGAGGATCTTGAGTTTGCTCTTCTTAAATAACCAAATTATCTTGAATAGGAGATTCAATAACAATGTCTGGAAGAGGTTCTGAATTTGCTTTATCAAAAAACAACTGTATGAATCGGTTCTGGAATTATTATCGATTCTTCCTCTAAGACAAAGTTTCTAATCTTATTTTTCTCCCCAACTCAATATCCTCAAAAATTGTCTTTAGGGTCACACAAGTTCTTAATGACTTTGAGTTTGTTCTTCCTAAACAACTAAATTATCTTGACTAGGAGAATAATTTACAATGTCTTGTAGAGATTATGAATTTGCTTTATCAAAAGCAACTGTATGAATCGATTCTGGAATTTTTTTTTTATCGATTCTTCTTCCAAGACAAAGCCTCTAATTTTATTCTTGCCCAAAATTAATATCCTCAAAAAATTGTCCTTAGGTGGATATTAAAAATTAGAATCCCTTATTTTCAGAATAACCAATAAAGTAACTGCTCACTATTTAGGAGTCCAATTTCTTTACTTTACTTATAACTCCTTTCTTTAGTTAGACATCCCATATAAAAAAACTTCAAATTAGACCTTTTTTTGCCCAACCAAAAAATATTTTAGCAGCTACCTTAGTTGGCACTGTATTTCAAATATAATCGACAGTCTTTAGAGCCTTTACCCAAAACAATGAATATGGTAAAGTATAATGACCCTATCTTTACAAATTTTGTTTTATCTTTGGTCATTAAAAAAAACTTTAGACAATATATAGATTATCATGAATCAAAATGAGTCAGTTACAACCATAGTTGATAATCTAAAAAAAATAGCATTCAAATCTATTTTATTGACCAATTAAAATTATTTATCAAGATCCAAAATTGTCTCAAAAAATCCAATATTTATACTTTATTAGAACTTTTGAATGAAAACCATATGAAAATGAAATATTTTCTAAAATAAAAAAAATGTAAATAGAAAATCATTCTACATCAATCTGAAACAAAATATATGAATGTATTCCAAATGAAAGTAAATAATAGTCTTACTTGTCCAAATAAGGAACTAAAAGAAATCCTGCCTATACCGATTTGCCATCCTTACTATCAATCCATCTTTCAGAATCAATTGGCTTTTGGTAATTTAGACAATCTTGTACTGAAACACTGATGTGAGTAGTGGCTCCAGAATCTCACCATCAAGTGTTTCTAGATACGAAAACCATATTAAACTTAAGTAGACCGAAATAAGAAACATACCTTTACTTCTGTACATTCTTTATTTACATGTCTAGTCACATTACAAAAGAAACCTTTATTATCTTGATTCTGATTCTTTTGTTATGAACCCTTAACATTTTCCTTAACCGATACTTTATGGAAATAAGTTTTGGAGAAAAGTACTTGTTTCCGCCTTATCACTTATAACAGTATCCTAAAGGCTTCAGGAATGCCACACTTAATTGATCATGAGACTCATGCGAGCAATCCCACTTCTCATATCTTTGTCACAAGTACAAGGTTCTTTAAGAGAAGGGGTTGCTCAATCCTCAATACAAGGTCTAGATCATATAGTCAAGAAAAATTTAAATATTCTCTTTCCATCCTTAAAATTGTTACTGTAAGAACTGGAACTGAATTTAGATTTACAAATATTTAAGCAAATTGTAGCTGAACTGAGAGAACAAATAAAAAAAATTATGCTCATAAAATTAATAATAATAATAATTCATATGTTCAAATAATACCACAATCCCATCACAAGATATCTAGTGCACTATCAATATCAAGTCTTTGGACTGATTCATTATCCACGTGTAAAACTTTATAATTATCACATGTTTATCATCACAGGTGTGTATACAATCCGGACCAAGCATCAATCTTCCTTTGGACCGACTAATACCCGCATGAATAAATATACACACAAACATTTAACATTTTTCTGAATAATCCATACACAAGAGAGGTCACTTTGGCGATTTTTTGAAACTGGAATTCATATAAAATGTTAAATAGTAGTCAAAATTTGAACTTTCATAAACAATATAATTCAAATGTTGATTTCAAAAAATTGCTTAACAGGAACCTTTTTGTAAAAAAAAAAGAGAACTTTTACATTAATTAAAAAATTTCAATATATGTCTCTCTGAATTGTGAAATCAACAAAAGAATCTGTATAATCTCAAATTAAACAAATTAAATAAAATATATATATATACCACTATGAGGGTTAACTGTAAAGGGATAATAATACATTCAACGTTCCCGTAGATCTCAATAAATCAATAAAATTGTAAACACTCATCCCAGTGTCAATCAATTATGAAAAAACAATAAATCCAAAATTTGAAAATCTAATTTCAAAATTCCCAAAATTATAATTTTGAAACCCCAATTTTAAAATTTTTCAAAATCATAATTTTGAAACCTTGAAACAAGATGCGGAAGCATACCTATATTGGACGCCATTGGGAGAGTGAAAACAATGATAGTGACAGTGGGTACATGGTCTTCCAAAAGAAGAGAACCGTATGTTTTCCTTCTGTATTTTTCTCGTGTGATGGGGATGACTTGAAAAATAAAAAACCCTAATTCTTATAATTTATTTATTTTTGTCTCATACACGATGAAAGATATTTTATAAAACATAATTTATTCTTTTAAGAAACCCATTTTTTTTGTCTCATACATTGTGAAAGATATTTTATAAAACATAATTTATTTTTTAGTTTCAAAAAAATACTCAAATGTTAAGAAAATAAAAAAATGTCTTATGAAAATTACACCATGAAATTTAAAACTCTTCCTTAACTAACATTTGATCATAAAATATTTATCAAATTATTTCCATAAAATAGTGTAGAATAAAATCCATTTCTTGTAATAATACTACCAATCTATTATAGTAACAAATATTATATATAGAAACCTTTATTTTATCGCTTTGTATCGAATTTTGAAGATCTCTTAAATTGTTGTTCATATTTCACAAGTAGTCTTTGAAAAATAAGTATCTCTTAATTAAATAAACCAAAGCATGATGATGAACGTTTTACTTTAATATGAGATTTTCAAGTATTGGTTGTGATGTGACAATCTTGATCACTAAGGAATTTAGTTTAGGACATACATAAAAGATATTCATGGTGCTGCACAATTCCTCACAAAAGAAAGAGAGATTTGAAACATAACTTCATATAAGCAACAATTTTAACCCATAGGTTACAAACAAAGTTACAAAGTACACAAATTATACAATTACATCTGACCTATAGTGATGTCTGATGTAACTTATGAAGCTTTTAACCTCTAATTGATGGCATTATATGACAATTAAGCCACATAAAACATCAATTTTTTATTTCTGAGATAGGAATTAGCATAGGACATAGATTTTATAGATATTCATTTAGTTATGGTACTTTGAGTAAGGTAAGCACCAATTTCTTTGCTCATCTCAATTCCCAATTCCAATAAGGTGTGAGGGTCAGGAGTGTGGTTGTTTTGTTTCTCATATTCCAGAACCCAATGCACAACACTTCCATTTTCCTTTGGAATAGCTTGCACTATGAACTTGAAGCTCTTGTAATGCATCAATAATTCACCGTCAATGACCTTGAAATTTGTTTTATAGTTTTCCTTGTCTATGCTTTCAACCACCTCCTTAGCCACTTTGGCTTTCCCATCTGTTATCCAAAACCAAAAACCAAAAATCAAAATCAAAAAACGAAAGAGATATTTATTTTATTTCTTAATAGTCACAAACTTATCCAACATATTCATAACTTTATATTTAATATTAATTTTAATCAATTAAGGGTTAAGGAAATCTTGTATCATCTATTTCTATTTAATTTTTATTAAAATAAAATGGTCTAATTTAATAAATATTTATAAAAGAAAAATATTAAAAAAGAAAATAAAAATAATATCATAAAAAAATATTAAAAAATGCATATCATAAAAAATATAAAAAAAAGTAATATATCAATAAAACAAAGATTAAATTATTCTTAATATATATATATATATATAATATTTTATATGATATTTAAAAAAATCAAAATTAATTATTTGTTATAAGTTAATAATATTTCAATATAAATATATAAGTATAAATATCTAAATTTTGGAAATCTAAAAATGGATTGGATAAAATATTTTTACACTTTTAGAAGAAGGGAAAAAAATAAGAATAAATACACTAATAATTATTTAATAATTAAGATGAGTTAAAATGTTAGATTATTATATTAAAAAAATAATTAAATAAAAAGTAAATATTATTCTTAAAATAAGTAATCTCACTCTTTTTAAAAGTTTGAAAGATATAGTTGATATAAAAACAAAAGAAAAGTGTAGAGGATAAAGTTTTGAAGTGAAAATGAAAATTGACATACCAAGTAAAAAATTCCAGGAGATGATGGATCCCTCGGTGCCCCATTGACCTTTATGAATTTGAACAGAATGTATTTTTTGGGGTAAAATGTTAGAAATTTGATGTGTCCTGTTGCATAACATGTCATGGAACTGCTCAGCAGAAGCCTTGATGTGCACATTGCCTTCCACCTTTTGAACTTGAGAGTATGCCATATTTGCTTTGCTTTGAAGAGGTGCACAAAATTTGTGGACAATATAGCTGCTTTTATAGTACTGAAAAAAGGGTATCCAAATATTTTCAATTATATATGACATGTTGTGATATATGCTGTGTGAAAATATTTTCAATTATATATGACATGTTGTGATATATGTTGTGTGAATCGATTCTGTAATGATTCAAGGTTAAAGTTTTTTTTAATTTGAGAATTTATTTTAATAAAATTATTTGCAGTTTTATATGGGTATATTGAAAATTTTACTTTATTTAAATATAACGTCAAATTATAATTTGGTGAATATAAACTATATTTTATAAATTAATTTTATGAAAATATTTAAGTTTTAAATTTTTCCGTTTTTAATAATATACAAATTTATAAGTTATTTTTCATGTTAATATTTTCTTATTCTATTTTAGACTAACATCAACAGAGAGAGAATTTTATGAGAAATTAAGATCTTATTCTATTTTAAATAGATATCATCATCCTGTATTCTTTTAAGCAGCTTATACTATATATTTTTACAAATTTTACCTTAATTATAAACTCGTGTAAGAATCTACACTTTTATAATTCTTTTATCTATATTTCAATTTTTTTATAATTTAAAATATTAATTGTTTTATTTCATGTATAGGCCCATACTTACACACAGTTTTATTTATTTATTATTAATGAGTGGTTAAAGGAATATGTGCTTGGACTGGACATGCCACTGGAACCATCACTTGCAGTGGCATCTTCTTTTTCCTTCCAGATTCCGGCTCTGCGGGCTCAAATAGCAGAAAAAGGGTAATCAAAATTTAAAAAGAAAAACAATATATATATATATATATATATATATATATATATATAAATATATAAAGGGCGGAGCACAGGATAATCCGAACTACGGTCCTCTAATATTTTTAATTTTTTTTTTTATTATATAAAATTATAATTAAATTATGAGATATATATTTTTAATTTTTCGGTTCCATTCTCTCATAATATGATATAAAAATATTATATATAAATTAAAATTAAATATAATTTTTTTTAATTTAAAATAATTAAATATATAATTTTATTTAAAAAAAAATATTTTATCGATTTTTATATTTTTATTATATATTTCATTAATAAATATTATTAATTAAAAAAAATTAAAAAATATCAAAATAACTTTTTATATTATAAGTATAAATTATATATATTAGATAATTATAAAATAGAAACTAAAAGTTAAGAAATTTAAAATTAAAATTTTTACGTAATAATTAATTTTAATATTTATATATTAATTTTTTTTAGTTATTCTGATCTGATCTAACTTTATCCGATCCAGTCTGATCCAATTCGACCCAATCCGATCGATTCACCTAAAATTAAATTTATTCCAAACCGTACACAAACTACTTGATCAATTTATTATTTATATTGATAAAAAAAGAAAGCTTTTAGCAAGCTAAAGATTTAGAGTTGTGAAACCGATATGTTCTCTTATCCGTTACACTATTAAAAAAGAACAAAAGAATATCCGACTTAACTTATATTCTAAAATAAATCATTATTTAAAGTTTTATCTCATCCAATGTATAGTAGATTAATTTGACTTGCTTAAAAAATTTAAAATAAATATATATTTATAAAATTTAAATCATATTAAAAAAATTAGTTATAATGATTTATATATAAATTAATATATATATATATATTATATTAATAAAATAATTTAACTTTTTATATTTTTAAAAAATATAATTATTATTTTATAAAATAAATCGGTTTATAAATTTATGAATCGACTCAGTGTAAATATATTTAGGTCGTTAGTGATAGACCTACTTATTTTGATAATTTTATAAAAATTATAATATTTGAAATAAATTGAAGAGTAATTTACTTTTTTTAATCCACAAAATACTATAATAATTTTTTAATATAAATGTAACAATTTAAAAATCATTATTAAAATGATAAGCATGAGGCATGACTTTGTGTACGATTAACACATTATAAAAAAATCCAAAAATATTTATTTTATATTTATATTGAAAGAATAATTTATCTAAATATTTTCAATAATTCTAAAAAAATATAATAAATGTGGAATATATAATAACATAATTAAATTTATCATAAAATATTTATATTCGTTTTACAAATAATTCTAACCATATTAATATCAATATAAATCTATTTAATTTTTAATCATATTAATCTTAGTATAAATCTATTTAATTTCTCTTGTATTGTTATATATTCTCGAGTGAAGACACGATTATTGTAATATTAATAAATTTACAAATACAAAATAGTAAGTGTAAACTAATGTAAACAAAATCAATTATAATAATATGAAATCTATATTCTTATAATCACAGTCATTTAATTAAGCGAATTCAAAGTTCTTAGGTAATCATAAAAATATTCAATTATATACAATCATTACACTCATTCATTCATATACATCTAAAATACTAGACATACTCTTTCAAAAAAAACTATTTGGAATCTTAATCTTAGGAGTTAACACCTACTCATGTTTACTAGTTATCGATCCATGGACATAATCTCTTAAAGAGTCTTATTCCACCTCAAGATTATATATTTATCCCTATACTGACAATCGCATGTAAGGGTGATTTCTACATCCATATCAAAACACAATGACTAAACCAATCCTAGTGATAAGTATAGTTGAAACCTCCATTGACTTTTCATCACATGGCATCCTTGTTTACTTGACTAGAATACCATTAAGTTTGGATACCCCCTTAAAAGAGATATCGAGAATTTCATATGTACAATAAAGTTATACCAAATAGTACTTTATGCTAACTATCTGCCTCAAACAAAAACATTACGTATTCAATCATATATAATAAAACATATAGTCCAGTCTCAAAGGCACATAGTCCATTTCACAGCCCATCTCAATCTCTTGGACATGCAGCCATCTCAAACACATAGTCCCTCAAGCACACAACCATCTCAAGCACACAACCTTTCAGGCTCACAACCTCTTAGGCACATAGCCTTTCAAGCACACAACCATCTCATAAGAAATTTCCAATAACCATCATATAATCAATCTCAATCTATAATTCACCACAATTCATAATACATGATCTAAACATTTTAGTACATATTCAATTTCATATCATGTTCCATAAACATATAGAATCCACATATTATTATTCAATAAATCTCACATCATCTTTCACTACATTTCACAAGACCCTAGCCTCAATAAGTTATCACATAATAATTTCCATGACATGCATCACCAAATCTCATAACACATACTCAACAATTTAATTATATAACAATTATCTCATCACGTTTTATCATATTTTATATATATACATTTCATAAATTTAATTTAGAACATAAATAATTCTCCAACAATAATGTATTTTCGTTCAAACGAGATAATTTTTGCTCAAACAAAAATAATCCTAAGAACAATAAAACTTTCACTCATTGTGATAGTATGACCTTTAATTACAAAAAAAATCATATATTAAGTTATACACATTATTTTTGTGTGAAAAAAGAAAGTCATTAGTTAGCTAACTTTAACGGCTACAATTTTGATGAAGATTACTTTACTAAATTCTTAGCGAAAACATTTTAAAAAGGGATCATAATCTCGAAGTGAAATAATTTCCTAACAACATGATCTGTAATCACTAAAAAATTCATATCTTGAGTTATACATATTATTTTTTCATGAAACAAAAGTTAGTAGTTAGTTTACTTCTAGGTATAGAACGTTGATGAAGATCATTTTTCTAAATTTGTACTAAAACATGCTAAAGTTGTATCGTAATCTTGAAGCAAAATAATTTCTGACTCAATCTAATATAACTTTTACAATTAATCCATTAATTCACTTAGTTAATATTTTCACATATAATAATCATTTTATCAATATAATATAAGAAAACACGTAATTAATTTTTCTTACCTCTAATTCTAACTTTTTCCCAAATTAAGATAATTCCAAGATGTTCAATTTTGTTCTACAAGATCCTAAACACAAAGTTATCTAAATTATTATGAATCTAAGTAAGAAGTTTTAGAATTGGATATAAAACTTAGATTCTTAAGCAATATTTAATAAAGGGCTCAAATAAAATTGGGAAAACTTAGAACTTACTCAATTGAAAATTTTAATAAAAGGAGATTAATCCTTGCTTTATAAGCCTTTTCTCGGTACTCTCAAATTTCAAATGAACAAGAATTAAGTGAGAAATCTTGAAAAGAAAGAGAGGATTTGAGAGAAATTTGGGAGAGAGGTAGGGAGAGACTAGAGAGTGATTAGAAAGAGTGGGGGAGAGGAAATTTTGAAAATGTGAAAAATGAAGAAAATTAAGAAATTTTTCTATTTATATGTTTCTATCATTTCCTAAGAGATTGAGCCTAAGACCCACCCAATTACTCTAGCCTGACCCTTACAATCTCTTCAAAACTAAAAGAAATTGTACCAACAAAGAAAAAGAGGATAAGAAAATTTCATTTTGTCTTCCAAATCTCAATTAGAATCACCAATTTGAGTATTGCATAATATCTTAACCATGCAAATGGTCCTCCCTCTAAGTTGCTTCTCTTGCACATCTTTAATCTACTCTGCAAGACTTCAAAAGATAGGTCCTCCTTGACCTAAATATCTTCAAGACTCTAGAATATGACTAGATTCATATACATACTTCCTTAACTGTGACAAATGAAAAACATTGTGCAACCTAGTCAAATAAGGAGGTAAAGAAAATTCATAAGTCACTAGACCTCTATGCTTGAGAATCTGATATGACCCAATGAACTTATGATTTAGCTTCCTAGGCCGTATTGCTCTCCCTATCCCAGTCGCTAATGTAACCCTTACAAACACATGATCTCCAACTCCAAACTCCAAGGGTCTCCTCCTTTGATCCGCATACGACTTTTGGTTACTCTATGAAGTCTTCATCCTTTCTTGAATCAACTTAATCTTTTTTGTAGTTTGCTAAAGGAACTTAAGTCTTACCCCCACTTTTTCTACGTTCTGATACCAATACAGATGGATTCTACACCTTTTCCCATATAATGCCTCATAAGGCACCATCCTAATACTAGCATGCAAATTGTTATTATACACGAACTCCACCAACAACAACATTTCATCTCAACTTCCCAAATTATCCAGAACATAGGCCTTCAATATGAATTTAGTAAAATCGAGATCTTACTCAATATTGGAAAGGAGAATGTAAATCGTAAATTAAAAGATCATAACACGAATCGTAAGATTCTACAAATTTATGAAATTATATATATACCACATAATTGAACTTAAATTAAACATGAATACACAAAATATAATATATTAAGTATATAAAAGTCAATAGATGTAATTATATAACAACGCATCCTAATTCCAAAATGATAAATTCTTTTCAAATATCAAATAGGAATTCTATCTACTTACAAAATAATAATCCATCATTTAAATCAAATAATCTTACAAATTAAAATCATGATCAATCAAGAGATTTTCAACTCCATCATTTCCAATTTCATCTCCTTCACCATTCAAATAAGTAATGTCTAAATCATCCTCCTTAAGCTTAGTTTCTTCCAATTCCAAGCTATCTACATCCAAACTTTATCCATATTTAGTCTCCCCAAACTCGTCTTCCATAGCTCACTCATCATAAAATGAACAATCATCAATATTAATTTGAACTTATTTTCTTGTTTTCTTCTTTTTAGTTAATTTTGAATTAGCTGTAACAAAAAAAAAACATCATTCAGTGTACTTTTCTTTACATATTCCTTCTTTTCGTGTGGACCAAAATAAATGAAAAAACAAATATGATAAGTAAGTAGACTAATAATTCTATTATATAGATATATTTTAATTCATATTATATAAACCTACAATCTCAAAAGAACTCCAATTATGCTCACATCTAAAGGAGTTACATGTCAACCTCAATACACCAATGACAAATTTTTGGAGTTTTGGATGCTCATCACCACAAGACTCCCACCAATCTTTGGGAATCTTTAAATTAAACGACCTAGTGGCTAAGGGACAACCAAAATATTTAACTCAATTTTTGAAATCATCAATTTGAATATCAATCAAAATGTGTTCATTCTCATCTTTCACTATCCTTGTTAAACATTCTCATAGACCTCGTTTCACTTCCAAATCATCTTTAAATCTAGGAACATAATGCATTTGAGGGTTCAGAAAATAGCCTACAACATGCAAAGACCTATGAAGTTGCTTGTCCCACCTTTCATCAATAATATTCCACAAAAGCAAATAAATGAACCAAAATATATTACATTGAGTTAGTTTATTGTTTTTAGTTTCAAAAACCACTAACTTAAATTAATAAATAAATACATAGATAATTAAGTACTTTTTTATGACAACATTGAAAGTCTTTTTGTATCTTTTCCTAAGCTTGATTCATTGCTTCACTAATGAACCCCATAACTAGTTTATGGTCCGAATAAACCAATTGAAGCACTTCAATCGGAGGCTATGCACCCTTTACACAAATTATTATATTCCTCGAAAAATCCTTATCCAAAACTATATCCTCAACTATTTTCTCATCATTTGTTTTTCATACCTACTGGACTTCCATTCATTACTAGTAAACATTATAATTAAATCTCTCTTGTTCTCATGAAGGCACCCTAATGTCAAATAAGATGTTGCAAAGTGAGTAATACCTAGTCTCACCAAATCTCTTCCTTTTGTAAAATGTTGAAGTAGGGAAATTAGAGAAATTCTTGAATAAATAAAGTTTGTAATTCTTTTACCTTTTGGAATGTCTCCCTATGAATTAGAATCTTCTTTTCATAATCTTTCAATATTAAGTCAACAAAATGTGTTGCACAAGGCATTCAAAATAGCATTTTTTTTTTCTTTACCATAAACATTTGACTTGCAATTTTGTAGTTTTCTGAATTATCTATTACAATTTGAACAACATTGTCTTCTCCCTCCTCTTCAACAATGTTATCCATCATTTAAAACTTTTTTTTTCTAGTTATTTTTTATAGTGCAGATGCATCTATAGACTTAAAACACACAGTTCCTTTTATGTTATTGACTAGAAAATTTATTATTGTCTTTCTTTTCTTGTTACTCGAGCCATTAGTCATAATTGTACAACCTCTTTTTTTGCATTCATCCTTATGTGCTTGTAAAGAAAGTGATGATTTCACTTCCTCTTTCAAATATTTGAATCTAATCTCATGATATGATAAAGACTTATATTGAAGACGATGCCTTGAAACCAAATCAGACATAGCACCAAATTTCTAACTCTTAGTATAACATTGTTGTAGAAAACTTTCTCTCTCACACATTTCTTAAATATTGTATTGATGGTGGCTTAGGTGCTAACAACTCTAATTTTAAAAATAATTTTAGGATTATCAACTTCAATTTATTAATTGATTTTTATTTTATCATCAAGTCTTACACTTTCCTCCGTATTATTAAATTTTGATTTCTTCATCAAATTTTGTTGTAAATCAAATACAATTTCCCTCATCTCCTTCTTCACTTCATCAGGAACATTCTTGCAAGCTCCAACATCTTTTCAAGTACTTACCAAATGATGCTTCAAATAGTAAACTCCCCTAATTATTTCCTTTTAACGGTATTTGTATTGAAGTTTTCTAATATCTCCAGCAATTGAAATACAATGCTTCCAAGCTATATGACTCCTATTTCGTTAAACATTTTTGGGAGCCATAGGTACTGTGGATTTTGACATTGGATTTGAATTTGAAGACATTTTCATTGTAACATCCTTAAATTTAGACATAAATTTTATTTGTGTGTTAGATTAAAATTAATAGAAATAATAATAATTATTATTATTATAAAAAAAAAGAAGAAATGAGGTTAAAAAAAATGAAATGAATAATGAAGAAAAAAAAAAGAAAAAAGAAAGAGAAGAAAATAAAATAAAAAGGAAAAAGAAAAAAAAAGAAAAAAAAAGGATAAGTATTAAAAAAAAAAAAAAAAAAAAAAAAAAAAAACAAATAATATTAAAATAATGAAACTTACTATGTAAGTTTCTTTTTATCTCTTTGCTTCTTCTCTCTCCCCAAATTTCATTATTCTTCCTGCATGCCATTTCCTTTTTCTTCGTTTCAAAAAAAAATATTTTTTTTTCAAACTTCCAATCTTAGCTTATTTTCTCCATTTCTTCTTAAATCAAGGTAATTTTACTTAAATCTAAGCTTCTAATTTCATTATTACCGATTCAAATCTTAGATTAACGTTAGATTTTATTGATTTTGAAGGATTGAGTTAGAAAACTCAAAGTTCTCTGTTTTTGGGTTGTTTGAAGAATTTTAAGGTAAGGGGAGTTAATTCCTTAATCTAATCTCAATGTATGATGTTGTATGAGTTGATTGTTGCTTGAAATTATTTGATGTTAGAAAAAAAAAAATTTATTATTACTATTTGCACCCCGTTTTACTATTTGCACCCTCGTTTTACCATTTGCACCCCAAAGTGTTTTATTTATTTTAAAATAGCATTTGATGGTGAGAATTTGAGACTACCTAGAGGGTAGAAAGAAACTTTGAAATATGAATAATACGATTGATCATGAATGAGAGAACGATGTTTGATGTTATGAAGTAAGAAAAAGATTTAGATGGCGGTCAAAAGAATATTTTATGATGAGAGTTGGAACTACCTAAAGGGTAGAAAAATTGTGAGAATTTGTGGATTTATGCCATCTAAAGTCAATAATTTTCGTGTGGATGAGCTATAGAGATACACTGGGGTATAGTTCACGAAGGTTTGATAACCTGGGGGAATGAGAGTGTGGCGGAGTGGTCCATGCCGTGATGTACACAGTGTGCAATGGGAACTGCCGCGGGCCTCACACTCCATTACCCGACTAAATCGCTGACTATACTTTTTGCCAAAGGGGCTCGTGCGCCCATGTTGTATCAGTGGGGCGTATTGCCAACCGGTGGCTATCTACACCGGCGTAAGGCCAATGTCACCTGGGTGGTGGGGTTGGCAGCGTTATTTTGGGATCCCAAGGTACCTAGAGTACTGAAATTAATGTGATCACAGTATGAATGATGATGCGAGTGAGACATATGAGCGGTGTACATGATAAGAAAATATGAGAGAATTTAAATAATAATGTTGTAAAAAGATTAAAAGAACTTATTTAACGAGGTTGTAAATTGATAGTTAAAGAATTTTATTAAGATGTAATACTCAATTATATTTATCATTTTCTCTGATTAAATATTCATTTTTGTTATTGTTAAACATAAATATCTTGAATTTTGTTGGAAGATTATGGTGAGGAAGAAACTCACCCTTACAACCAATTTTTCAGGAAATTATGTAAGAAGATTCGTGAGATACTCATATCTTAGATGAGTATTTGATTGGTAAGACAAATCCTGTTTCTTCTTGTTGATGGGGAACCTGCTCTGAGTATAGGGATTTATATTATTATATATGTATGAATAAAAATTTCTATATTCTAACCTGAGGATATATTTGTTAAATAATAAGAATAATGTTGCTTATTTTGTGATTTTGAATGATAGGTTCCTTAACCATAGCATTATTTTGTAATGTCTAAATATTATTATAAATAGTATCTTTCTCAGAAATAATTAAGTTATTGTAGAAATGATATGAATTTATCTTATTTTCTTGGAATGAATAAACAAAATGTTTAGTTTCTATAATCATAATATAATATCACACCATATAATTATTTTATGAATGATGCTCAACTTATTTCTGAAATTTATTATTTATCCTTAAATTTATTGCTTATAGATTTAATTTAGTATTTATCAATAATATTTAAGTTGAGTTAAATAATTATTAAATATTTCCTTTTGTTAAATGGATCTTTTACATCTATTTTATTTTAAGTTAACCATTGATTATGAAATATATATATATATATATATATATATATCTTGAAGCATTATTTGCTTGTTTTATTATTTAAAGAAAATTATTATATTAAGAATAATGATTTGAGGTGTTACAATAGTGGTATCAGAGCAGTTCGTCCTAACAAGACTGGGGTGTGGACTTAGCCATTGCTTATGTTGTGTATTTCTATATTCTTTTGAAAACAAGAATATAAACTGAATATTGTTTATTTGATTTACTTGGTAATCATAGTGATAATTTGAGTACTAATTGTTTTATCTGTGTTCTCTATGGTTAGAAGGAACAATTGAAAATGTAAGTTATGAATTCGTCTGAAACTGAGGCATTAGTTCCATATTATCATTATTAGGAATTTAAGTAGTTTAGCTACTGACTTCGGTGTGAATGATTTTAATGCTTGGAAAATTTAATATATGATTAAAATATTGGACCAACTGGATTTGCCGGCTTTTGCAAAACATTATGTGATACAATTGAGTGTAATGTTGACTTGGACTGAGATTATATTAAATCTCAAATACAGAGAAAGTGTTAGCTCCATGAAAGTTGAGAGTAGCATATAATTGTTTGGACTTTGTACCCTAGAAAGTGAAGGTTTGTGAATCCTTATAAGGTATCATTTTCTAAGATTTAAGAGGGACTTTGACATTGAAGTAAATACGCAAGGATTATCGAATGTAGGTTATGATATCATGGGATGTAATAGAATGAGGACCACATGATAGTCTTGAATTGAATACTTAGAAAGAAGAATGATTATCTACTTAAGATGTGTTAAAGAATTCTTTTTTAGCAATAAGTACTCAATAGTTAGACATCATGATCTAGACAACAGAAAAATAAAGAACTAGGATTTCTTCCTCCGTTTGGAATATTCTGATACAAAAGTTCAAAGAGAGAATAAACAAGATCAATATTAGGTTGTACTCCCATCTAACTAAATTCTGAAAATTCTCGAGGTTCAAAAAAAAAAAATTGTTGTTGTCTATTATTGTAAATTGCATGTCCTTCTATAACTAGTGTTTATCATTGGATTCTTCTCTCTATCCTTGTATGAATTTCGAAACAAGTTTTTTTTATTGATGAATCTCGTGCCTCAAAATGTTTTTCGTATCATCTTTGCATTCGAGTAGAATGAAAGTTTCCAGGAAGAAATGAATTTTGATAGAGTTGTGAGGGTGCACACTCAGAACTTAGTCAAGATGATTTTTCCTCTTGATATTAGACTTCTTTGAAATCATTTTCTAAATTCCGTTGTCAGCCCTATTCTATGTCTTTAAAAGTTACAAGTTATCATGAATCTAGTTACAAAAGACTTATGAAAATTTTAGGAGATTGAAGTTTGATTTGAAGAAGGAGAATTAGCATGTGATTTAATTACCATTAAGTTCAAGTGATGTGAAAGGATATCCAAATATTATTTTATGGATTTACTCTAGATATAGTAAGTATTTAGTTATGCCGCTAGAGGAAAAGTAATATCAAGATTTAGAAAATGGGTAATAGGCATGGAGTATAAGAAAAATATTTTATCGACATTTGGATAAATGATACAAAGTTTAATGAAGATATTTTTAAGTATGTTGAGAGCAATGAAGGACATTAACAATCATTAAAAAGTCAGAATAAAGCCTAAAACGGGAATAAGACTATGTTTAGCTTCTTAAGCATTAAATTTAGTTTGGTAAATGAAATTTTAGATGTAATGGGTTAAATGAAAATATTGCAATAGAGGATGAGTAACTAATCATTGGGCAAGCATTACTATGTATACTAAGATTAGATGTTCTTAGTTAAATTGAGCAATATAGACAAGTATTAAGGAGATTTTCTTAGTGGGCATTAACATAGATTAAGTTGACTTAGAAAGGAATAAGAATTGAGTTGGAGTAAGGAAACTAAGCCAATTTTCAAGCATTATAGAAAGGATTGACATGAATATATATTTTCAGGATCACTTGAAACTAGAATTTTGTTGAGATGTACCGAGGTAAGAAATAAGATGTATCTTAATGTAAATTAGAAGGAATATTATTGGGTACCTAGGAGAACGAGATTATATAGTAAATTACTTAACGTATGGCGTGAAAGTAATAGATTGGCATTGGTGTCAAAGTTTAGAGATACTCTATTTATAAGATGAGATTAAGAGGGATCAACCATCTTGATTAATCAAAATAAGGTAACGAAGGTATGGTAGGTGAAATTTTAAGGATTTTAACCTTAATATATTATACATTACGATAGTATAGAGATTACTAGACATTCTAAGTATAAAACTTTAAAATATGTCACAAGGTTAGCGAAGGAATGATGAATGTTAAAAGAATTTAGAGGAATTTGGTGGCAATTTATTAAGGACAAATACATGAAAATTATGATCCAACAAAAGAAGGAAGTAAGGATCGAAAAATTTTACCATTATACAAACAAGTCAAGTTGAGAGATGAAATATATATATATATATATATATATATATAGGTGTATATTCTTTGAGTGGAAGAAATGTAAAGGTTTAAAGAGATTGTTGTGTCTTATGACAAGGGACGATCGATAAAAGCAAAGAGATGGTAATAACACATCAATAAGTAATTAAGGTTAAAGGTAAAGTATTGGAGAAATATGAGAGGATGGAAAATAATTTAGCTTAAGAGAAGGTTCAAAATTATAATAGTAAGTAGGATACAATATTTAGAAAATCATTATAATATTGAGTGACAAAACAAGGGAGAAGGAGATAGTATCGTATTATAATTACTAGGGATTTTAGGTATAGTGTACCATACAATGAGTAAGGAATAAAGATGAAGTAAAGGAGGAAGTAAAGTTGGATGTTAATATAAGAGTTGTGACTTAGGTAATGAAATGGTTGTGAAGTATTATGAATTTGAAGTAGTGTTGTTTAAATGAAGCATAATAAATCTAAGAAGACTTAGACAAGGAAAAAGAGTTTATTTGGAGAAAAGGAAGTGAGAGAAGTTTCCAAGAGTTTAAGAAATAATTGTCATTACTACTAGTATCTATCTTGATTAATCCAAGAAAGGAGTTAGAAATTTAGTTTGATATGCCGAAAGAGGAACTAAGATATTTTAATTATAGAACTAAGATGTGATCATAAGTATTTAGGAAATTGAGATTGTATGGATCAAATTACCTGACCTACTATTTTGGGCTAGCAATAACAATCCACTTATTTGAAAGTTAGGGATACCATTATGTAGAATGATATTTAAAGTATTCAGGGATCATAAAGGTCTAAAGTACTTATCAAATCAGAGTAGCGCAACAGAAGCGTGGTGAATAAGATTTCTAAGATTTAAGTAATTGTCACTTTGGTAAAATAAATGTTACAATGAATGTGTGGAGTGGAAAGTCATTTCGGGTATCAATTGTGGAGATAAACGAGTGGTGATTAGTAAGAATAGTTTAGAAATTCCAGGTTAGTAATGGAAGTGCAATTAAAGGGTATACACTTGGAAAATATAAAAGTTATTTCTAAATTTTGTTATAGATTATAAGAAGTGCAATAAGAAGACAAATATTTTAAGGGTAAAGAGGTAGTAGGAAGGAAAAGATAAGAACCTATGATTCTATCTTCATAAAAATAAGATTTGTCGAGTTTGGAAGCACATAAAGGTAGGATAAGTTATTATTTGGAACTTCGAAAGATAGGTTAAGTGAGACCTTCAAAATAATTTTGGGGTGTAGAGATGAAAGATATAGAAGAATTGTAGTAAATTACTTAGCTTGTCATAAATTCAAAAGTCGGAGACACTCTTAGAGAGTTGTAATCTTTAGAAACCTCCAAATGGAAGTGTGATGGTACCTTTGATGAATTTCATTTTAGGCTTATTTAGGACTAAAACACAATCGAGATATGGTCTAGATGATTGTAACCAAATTGATAAAGATGACTTATTTCTTTCAAGATAACAAGAGATATAAGTTTGAAAAATGAGAAGTTACATGATGATGTTGTAAGAGTATAACAAATTTTGTAAGTATCATAATGGGAGAAATTCAAAAACCATTTTTAGTGATACAGAAAACATGAGATTGAAGCCTACAAGATAAGATGAGATTATGACCAAATCTCTTTAGTTGGCAATGAATTTCGGGAATGAAATTCCTAAAAGGGTGGGAGAGTTGTAACATCCTTAAATTTAGACATAAATTTTATTTGTGTGTTAGATTAAAATTAATAGAAATTATTATTATTATTATTATTATTATAAAAAAAAAAAAAGAAATGAGGTTAAAAAAAAATGAAATGAATAATGAAGAAAAAAAAAAGAAAGAAGAAAGAGAAGAAAAAAAAAAAAAAAAAAAAAAAAAAGGAAAAGTATTAAAAAAAAAAAAAAAAACAAATAATATTAAAATAATGAAACTTACTGTGTAAGTTTCTTTTTATCTCTTTGCTTCGTCTTCTCTCTCCCCGAATTTCATTTTTCTTCCTGCATGCCATTTCCTTCTTCTTCGTTCATTTAAAAAAAAAATATTTTTTTTTCAAACTTCCATTCTTAGCTTATTTTCTCCATTTCTTCTTGAATCAAGGTAATTTTACTTAAATATAAGCTTCTAATTTCATTATTACCGATTCAAATCTTAGATTAACGGTAGATTTTATTGATTTTGAAGGATTGAGTTAGAAAACTCAAAGTTCTCTATTTTTGGGTTGTTTGAAGAATTTTAAGGTAAGGGGAGTTAATTCCTTACTCTAATCTCAATGTATGATGTTGTATGAGTTGATTGTTGCTTGAAATTGTTTGATGTTAGAAAAAAAAATTATTATTACTATTTGCACCCCGTTTTACTATTTGCACCCCCGTTTTACCATTTGCACCCCAAAGTATTTTATTTATTTTAAAATAGTGTTTGATGGTGAGAATTTGAGACTACCTAGAGGGTAGAAAGAAACTTTGAAATATGAATAATACGATTGATCATGAATGAGAGAACGATGTTTGATGTTATGAAGTAAGAAAAAGATTTAGATGGCGGTCAAAAGAATATTTTATGATGAGAGTTGGAACTACCTAAAGGGTAGAGAAATTGTGAGAATTTGTGGATTTATGCCATCTAAAGTCATTAATTTCCGTGTGGATGAGCTACAGAGATACACTAGGGTATAGTTCACGAAGGTTTGATAACCTGGGGGAATGAGAGTGTGGCGGACTGGTCCATGCCGTGATGTACACAGTGTGCAATGGGAACTGCCGCGGGCCTCACACTCCATTACCCGACTAAATCGCTGACTATACTTTTTGCCAAAGGGGCTCGTGCGCGCACGTTGTATCCGTGGGGCGTATTGCCAACCGGCGGCTATCCACACCGGCATAAGGTCAATGTCACCTGGGTGGTGGGGTTGGCAGCGTTATTTTGGGATCCCAAGATACCTAGAGTACCGAAATTAATGTGATCACAATATGAATGATGATGCGAGTGAGACATATGAGCGGTGTACATGATAAGGAAATATGAGAGAATTTAAATAATAATGTTATAAAAAGATTAAAAGAACTTATTTAACGAGGTTGTAAATTGATAGTTAAAGAATTTTATTATGATGTAATACTTAATTATATTATCATTTTCTCTGATTAAATATTCATTTTTGTTATTGTTAAACATAAATATCTTGAATTTTGTTGGAAGATTATGGTGAGGAAGAAACTCACCCTTACAACCAATTTTTCAGGAAATTATGTAAGAAGATTCGTGAGATACTCATATCTTAGATGAGTATTTGATTGGTAAGACAAATCCTGTTTCTTCTTGTTGATGGGGAACCTGCTCTGAGTATAGGGATTTATATTATTATATATGTATGAATAAAAATTTCTATATTCTAACCTGAGGATATATTTGTTAAATAATAAGAATAATGTTGCTTATTTTGTGATTTTGAAAGATAGGCTCCTTAACCATAGCATTATTTTGTAATGTCTAAATATTATTATAAATAGTATCTTTCTCAGAAATAATTAAGTTATTGTAGAAATGATATGAATTTATCTTATTTTCTTGGAATGAATAAACAAAATGTTTAGTTTCTATAATCATAATATAATATCACACCATATAATTATTTTATGAATGATGCTCAACTTATTTATGAAATTTATTATTTATCCTTAAAATTATTGCTTATAGATTTAATTTAGTATTTATAAATCGTATTTAAGTTGAGTTAAATAATTATTAAATATTTCTTTTTGTTAAATGGATCTTTTACATCTATTTTATTTTAAGTTAACCATTGATTATGAAAAAATATATATATATATATCTTGAAGCATTATTTGTTTGTTTTATTATTTAAAGAAAATTATAATATTAAGAATAATGATTTGAGGTGTTCCATTCATAATTTTATAAAATAGAAGAACAAACCAATAAAAGGAATTTGTTTAGTTAAGAGTATAAAAATAGAATGGAGAGGGAGAAAAAGTGAATCAGCACTAGTGGAACTTTAAAAAATAAATATACAAAATAAATAACAAATAGAAAAATAAAGAGGAATGTAGATACTGAGTGTTGGGGAAGTGGAGAAATTTTTAGAAATAAGAAAAAGTTATAATATGTTTTTAAAGAAATTGAGAAGTGTTTAATTTTATTTTAATCTTGTATAAGTGAATTTTAAAAAAAAGATTGTTGAACTATTTCATAAGTGAATTGTTTCATAAGTGGATTGTATACGTGTGAGATTAGAAGAGGAAAAGGAAGCGACTCATCTTTCCCAGATATCCACCAAATGAGACTATTTCCCAAGAGTCCAAAAAAAAAAAGGTTTGGAACTCTTCTCCCATTTCTTCATTCCATTCTCTATTTGACCCACTTAAAACAAAATGAGAAAAAAAGGATAGAACTATTGATTTGAAGTCACTACGAAAACGTCGGTCAGTAGCATAGCTCTTTCTTTCCCTGATCTCCTTTCGGAGGAAAGACCTTCACATTCCTAATTTGGTAATGGTGAGATGGCTTTGTTTGCCATAGCTTGGCTAGTTGCATCCCTATGCAACGACTCGCGCCTTACCTTTCTCGCTTAGTCTTTGAAACAAAATTGGAGGTAGTCGTAGAAGTGAAGCCTATTGCTATGTCGACCATCAAATACGAGATTGCTGGAAGATTCCCAAACTAAGGTACATTAGGTCTTAGGATCATCCAATCTATGAGAATCTTTGGGAAAGCTCTTGTCAACTTAACCGATCAATAGAACTAAGGGTGCTCAAACGAGATGAAGTGTTATAGGGAAGCATAATGGCAAAGGATAAGTGTGACGATGAAGGAGAAGTACAATAAAGACACGACTTGAACAAGGAAGCTGGACCAGATGAAGTGGGACAATGAACAAGGAAGTTAGACGGTAAAACACTATAGGAAGCACGATGGTGAAGGAGAAGTGTGACAACAAAGGAGAAGTGCGACAAAGACGCAATTCGAACTCACGTGTTAGAGAAGGTGATGTGTGCAACGGAAATTCAACGTAGAAGATTGTCATTCTGCAGCAATTTTTTATCTTCCTTGACGATCCTACATGGTGTAGAAAAAAATCAATCTTTTATGCATGCGAACTCGAAAACTCTAGAAAATTCGTAGAATCGTTCAAACCTATAACTAAAATCACGATTCTAAGTACCATGCTCAACATATCTTCTAAGGGCTGTATTGTTCTTTAGATTGTCCATCTGTCTGAGGATGATAAGTTAAACTCAACCTCAATCTAGTCCCCAAGACCTCTTGTAGATTATTTCAAAAGTGAAAAGTGAACCTTGGATCTCTATCTGAAATAATGTTGAAAGGCGAACCATGTAGTCTCACTATCTCCTTGATGTACCACTAAGCCAATTTTTTCATTGAGATCCTTAAATTGATTGACAAAGAGTGTGCACTCTTTGTTAGCCTATCCACAATAACCTAGAATGAATCATGCCTTGAAATCGACCATGGAAGATGGGTAATAAAGTCCATGACAATGTTATCCCACTTCCACTCTAGAATCTCCAACTATTGCAACATTCCCCTAGGTCTCTGATGTTTTATTTTCTCCTTCTGACATGTCAAACAAGCAAAAATATATTGTGTTATCTCTCTCCTCATGTTAGGCCACCAAAAAGACTCTTTCAAGTCTTGGTATATCTTATTTATTCCTAGATGCAAACTAAATTTATTCTTGTGGCCCTCTTCTAGAATCATGATTTTCAATTCCTCAACGGCTAGCATGCAAAATTTTTCTTTGAATCTTTACATTCTATCTAATCTCATCGCAAAATCTATAGCTCCCTTTGTACCAAACATCTCCATAATATCATTTAGGCTAGGATCTAATGATTGCCTTTCTTTAATCATCCATAGGAAATCACTAGTTATGACTAGCTTGGCACAACTGATCATGCTAAGAGAAATTTCAAGATTGAGATTCAAATGTTTGAATTGCTTAATCAACACCAGCTCTTTAATCATCAGGGCTGTTAAGAAAAATAATCTTTCTACTCAACATTTGCTACCACATTAGTCTTTCTTGGGTGGTACATAAACTAAAAGTCATAATTCTTCAGAAACTCCATCCACCTTCTCTGCCTCATGTTCATCTCTATCTGATCAAATAGATACTTCAAGCTTTTATGGTCACTGAATACATCAAACTTCACTCTGTATAGATAGTTTCTCCATATCTTAAGAGCAAATACCATTGTTACTAGCTTTAAATCATGCGTGGGATAATTCTTTTTGTGATTCTTCAGTTGCCTCGAAGCATAAGCCATAACTCTCTTCTCCCACATCAAAACACAACGAAGTCCCTGATGTGACGCATTATAGTAAACTTCAAAAGGTTTATCAGTTTCTGGAATAACAAATATTAGAAAATTGGTCAACCTCTACTTCATCTCAAGAAAAGCTTGTTTATACTTATCTCAATAGGTGAAAGGTTGATCTTTCGAGTCAATTGTGTCAAAGAAGCAATTATCTTGGAGAATCCTTCAATGAATTTGTGATAATAACCAACTAACCCCATGAAAATACAGATTTCAGAAACTATGGTTGGACGTTCCCACTTAAGCACTCCCTCCACCTTTGTAAGATCCATAAACATCCCTTTAGTTTTTGACCAAAAATACATCCAAACCAAATATAAAAATTTTACTCGGTTCGGTTTGAAACATAAAAAAATTCGAACCAATCCAAACCAATTTTAGTGGTTTGGTTTGGATTGGTTTTTGCGATTTTTAATTTTTAATTTTATTTTATTTTTTATTAAAGGTGAACTTATTTTTATTTTTAAAATTAAAATATAATTATAATAAATATGTTATTTAGAAGTTAAAAAATATATTGAATAATAAACTAATAAAAACATAACCATTACTAGATGTAAGTACAACATTAGTTTATGAATGATTCTAGTAGAAAAAAAATAAAATATTAAAAACCAAAAATAATAATATTATATAAGAATGAGTATAAGTCAAACAATTTTAGTAGTTTAAAAACTTTTAAAGTTGTTATTCCACTACTTAAATTTTCAATGTTATCAAAAATTGAAATCATATATTATTTTAAGTTAAAATACTAAAACTCTTATCTCTCACTACTCGTTCATCAACAAAATTTGATTCATTTAGAGACGTAGATGAATACTACTATAAAGAAAAAAATCTAAACTCTGTAAAAATATAAAAAATAAAATAAAAATAAACCTAGTAAAAGTAAAATTGATTGAAATGAATCTGAATCCCAAATCAAAATAGAGAAATAATAGAATATTTATCTAGTGAATATTGAAATACGTAATAAGATAGACAATAAGTACGAAATTAAATGAAAGATAAAACAGGAACCATTAAAGAGTAAATCAAATTAAGAAAATCATATAACTTGGAATTAAAAGAATGATTTAAATAGAAGGTGAGAATGTGTGGTGAAGATTAATTGGAATAAGGGTTGATGATGTGATAGTGAAATCATAATGATGAGATCTTTCAAGAAAAATTATCTTAAAACGAAAGTTGTAGTGAGAAATGTTAGATTTTCTTTTTAAAGTAAAATTAAAAATATAATTATATTTGAATAAATTATTACGGTTCATTTTGGTTTGGATTGGTTCTAAAATGTCAAACTGCAATCCGATCCAAACTGTGTGGTTTTAGAAAAAAATAATCTAGAGTGATCCAAAAGTTTTGCGGTTTTAATCGGTTATTGATTTTTTGGATCAATTTTTGTTTTTTTTTATCGGTTTGGTTCTGAAAACCTCTACTCTAGAGTATGAGAATAAATAAGAATTTCATCAATAAAGACAACAACAACTTATCTAGAAAGGGACAAAAGATCCTATTCATGTAATCCATGATTATGGCAAGAGCATTTGTCACTCCAAATGGCATCACTACATACTCATTGTGGCCATATCTAGATATAAAAACAGTCTTTTGTACATCTTTAGCCATTACCAAAATTTGATGGTACCCTAATCTAAGGTTGGTCTTAGAAAATTCAATAACTCCATGCAACTAATTCATCAAATAATCAATTCTCAACAGAGGATACTTATTCTTGATTGTTAGCTTATTCAGTTGTCGATAATCCACACATAATCTTTACCATCCTTTTTCTTCACTAATAGGACAAGAGCTCCTCAAGGTGACATGTTGGGCTTGATGAATTGCTTATCCAACAACTCCTCAATCTGCTTCTTTAACTTAATAAACTCAATCGAGACCATACAATAAGGGACTGTTGATATTGGCCTTGCTCTTGGCACCAGATAAATAGAGAACTACACTTCTCTCTTTAGAGGTGTTAAGTGTTTATATGCTCATAAAAAGAGATAAATTCAAGACACTTTTCAGAAGAAATTAGAGATAAATGACGACAAAAATATCTAATTTGTTAAAATCAGTGCAGACCATTAAAAGTGAAAAAAAAAGTTGGAAATAATTAAAAAGATGGAGATATTCTGAAGATAACTTTTGTTATTATCTTTTATCTTTTATCTTTTATCTTTCATCTTTCATCTTTCATCTTTCATCTTTCATCTTTCATCTTTCATCTTTCATCTTTGATCTTTCATCTTTCATCTTTCATCTTTCATCTTTTATCTTTTATCTTTCTGCTGCAACCAAATGGCCTATATAAAGAACGTGAGACGCAGCTCTGAAGGAGAACAGAACACACAACTTTCTACACAGGAAAGAAGGAAGTAACTGCTAGGGTTTTCTTTCCTTTCAATCATGTTTGGGAAGCGGGCCACCATGAGTGGCTAAGGTACTTTTGTATAGGGATTGGGTTTGAATTGTAACTTCTCATTACTCTTCTGCATCTGTGTGATTCTTTATTTTGATTAGGGTTTTGGTTGTGCACGTTTATTTTATATTTTGAACGGGTATTTTTGTGGGAACATCATATCTTTTCTGATCTCAACCCTAACACCCCAATTTACCTAATTTTGGGAACAAAATTAGGGTAATTGGGTTTTATGGAATCTGATCTTATTGCGAAAATTTCTATTGATCTTCTAAGGGAATTGAAAAAGACTTTAGATATTTTTAGGGTTTCCGATCAAGGGATTGACAGAAACTAAATTATTTTGATAATCAAAAGAAAGCATTACATTTGATTGCTTCTAAGTTTTGAAGAGATTACACGATAATCTGATTCCTATACGCTTTTATTATTATTGTAATTTAATCTAATTTATCGCATTTATTCTTACTTCATATTTTCAATATCTACTCTATCAAATCTGATAATACACGAAACCCCTACGGGAATAATTTTTCCAAATCCCTGAGTTCAATACCCTCTATTTGGTACAGTTGCCGAGAGGTTTTATTTGAAAACCCAACAAGTTTTCTGGCGCCGTTGTCGGGGAATTGGATTAAAATTTTGCTATTCGAGTTTCGTGTATTCACTCTTCTAATCTTTCTTTCTCATTCTTTATCACTCTTGTTCTGATTAACGCCCTTGTAAAGGGTATATCTGCTCTGTTTGTTTATGCGAGATCAAATTCCAGCTGCTCAATTAATTTTTGATTCGGAAATCGAAAGAACAGCTAGAAGAAACAACGGTAGGGTAAGGAAGCAGAAACACTTAGCCCAAATACAGGAAAATTCCTCCACCCCTACTCCTGAAGAGAGTATCGCATCTGAAGAGGAAACGATGGCAGACCAAGGAGGTGACCAGCAACCTCAACAATTCCCACCTCAACCATGCCAACCATTCCTACCATTTTTTAGACGAGTATAGAGAAATACTCCTCGTAGACGAGGGTCCCGACAAATCTCTAGCATTGTCAAGCCAACAAGGGGGGTGGAGATGCAGCCAGCATTGCTCACCCTAATCACTTTGAACCAATTTTTCAGGAATGGAACATGAAGATCCATACGCACATCTCTTAACCTTTTATGAGTTTTGTACCACTATGGGAGTCACAGGAGAAGCTGAGGAAGCAGCGTTCTTACACTACTTCCCATTCTCACTGACTGGGAAAGCCAAAACATGGCTTCAATCTCAGTCTCAACAGAGTTTGACAAGATGGGACGAGGTGGAAGAAAAATTTCTGGGACGATTTTATTCACAAGTCAAGCTTATCAAAGCCAAAGGAGCAATAGCAACTTTCTCCCAAGGACACGATGAATCACTAAGTGAAGCCTGGGAGAGATACAAAACGCTCTTAACAAGGTGTCCAGATCACGAGTTGGATGAAGTCACTCTATTAGACATGTTTTGTGCAGGGTTGCGACCGCAAACTAGGGTACTCCTAGATGCTACTGCATGCGGATCCATCACGGATATAGAACCAGAAGGGGCGAAGGTGATGATTGAATCTTTGGCTGCCAGTGATCATCAAGCCCACTATGATCTATCTCTGCCATCAAGAAGAGGAGTATTAGAGCTTGACACGCAGAATGCAATCCTTGCTCAAAACAAGCTCCTCTCTCATCAAATGGGGAAAATTACTAAGAGACTCGATAAGATTGAAGTTTCAAGATGCCATCAGGTGGAAAATCAAAAGGACTACACAAGTACATATTGTGAGGGTAACCATCCTGATGAGTACTGCAATGTAGCCGAATTCGATGCTCCTGAAGAAGCCCATTATGTCAATACTCAGGGTCGGCAAGGAAATTTTCACAATAATTATAAGTCAGGATGGAGACCGTAGAAGTAGTTACAACCGTATGGGTGGAGACAAGACACAGGAGGATCTTCGAGTCGACCTCGTGAGCAATATCAAGGACAACCTTCTTAGCAAAAAGATAGGTTAACTAGACTTGAGGAAGGTCTCCTTGCCCTTATGAACCAACAGAAGAATTCAGAGGAAGGTCTCCTTGCCATTATGAACCAACAGAAGAATTCAGATGCTGCCGTGAAGAATATTGAAGTTCAGATAGGACAACTGGCGAAACACTTAGTGGAACGACAAACAAGAAATTTTGCTGCTAACACCCAAACTAACCCAAAAGAGCAATGCAATTCCATCACTACCCGTAGTGGTAAGGTGGTGGGAAGAGATGTGAGGGAGTCTATGAACCAAAGTGAGGAGGTAGAGAGAAAAGAGAGTGAGAAAGACGAGGAAGAATCTTTAGAAGAAAAAGAAAAAATACAAAAAAATGAAGAAAAAGAAAAAATAGAGTGTAAGTGGCAGAAAGAGAGGGGTAAGAAAATGATCCCAAGTACACCCCCTCTACATGTTTCCTATCCATATGCTCCTTCACGGAAAGATAGGGAAAGACAATTCAGCCAGTTCATGGACATCTTCAAAAGGCTCCAGATTAGCATACGATTCATTGAGGCCATGGAGCAGATGCCGACCTACGCAAAGTTTGCGAAGGTTTGCTGAAGAAGAAATTGTAGAGCTGGCAATAGGGTGCAGTGCAATAATTCAGAAGACTTTGCCGCCAAAATCGAAAGACCTGGTAGCTTCACTATTCCAGTTACCATTGGTCCAGTACAGGTTGAAAACGCTCTATTAGATTTGGGGGCAAGTATTAATTTGATGCCTCTATCCATGCTCAAAAGGATTGGGGATGTGGAGATTAAGCCAACCAAAATGACTCTACAATTGGCCGACCGTTTATGAAGTTTCCTTATGGGATAACTGAGGACGTGTTAGTAAAGGTTGACAAGTTCCTATTTCCAGTGGATTTTGTCATAATAGACATAGAGGAAGATGTTGAAATTCCTTTAATACTGGGAAGGCCATTCATGAAGACTGCGAAAGTAATTATCGATGTGGATAAAGGCCAACTCAAAGTGAGGGTCCAGGATGACGAGATTCACTTCAACTTGTTTGAGGCAATGCAACACCCAAAAGAGAAACAAGAGTGTTTGAAAGTTGACATTCTTGAATAACAGCATGTGTCAAGCTAATGACGTTAAACGAGCGCTTGTTGGGATGCAACCTAGTAATTTCTTTCCCTGCATTTGTTTTCTACGTTTGAAGTGTTTTTGTTGATTAGTTTGAAGCTTGGCGCGCAACTGCCCTCAATGAGTCTTTCCATCAGCAGTACCTCTATGTGCCTTACATGTTTCTATGGTGAACGCGAGATTTGTATGACAGTTACCATGAGAGGAGTAAAATCAGTGGAAATAAGAGTTGATCAGAACGGCCTAACCAGTGAGAAGAGCACCTTAAACACTATTGAGAGCGATATCATTACAGGTTTGTGACTGTTATTGTTTGAGTCTTGCTGATTGTGCTATTGGGCAAAGTTTGGATATGATAAAGGCATGTTTTGTTTTGTTCTCTAAATCAGACACTAGGGCCAAATAGCCAACCTTATAAAATTTGAGAAATTTTTATCCTTGTTTTTAGCTCAACCAAATGTTTTTACCCTGTAAGTCACATATACAAATTGTTTCCCTACCTTTTCATTTAAGTGTTCACAAGAAACTATGTTAAGTGTAAAACAGTAGAAATTTTGGAAACATAAAGGTATAGAAGAAAAGGCTCTCTTAGAAAGGTCAATGTGAAATATGAAAAATCTTTCTCTTAAAAAAAAAAAAGAAAGAAGGAAAATTAACAAAGGGGATTGCAGTGCTTATCATAGTTTCTTGACACACTCAAATTGTTGAGATCCTAGTAAAACCAGAATTTTTTTGATAGCCCAGCCTCATTATAAGCCAAAAAAGACCTTTTGATTCAAACTTTGTTTAATTAGTATGAAAAGTTGAGACAGGTAACAATGATGGTCAACTTGCATGTTTTGATTGAAAAGAGAGAAACAAGTTCCAGACATCGAGGGAGGAGTTTTATATTATTCTGATAAAGTCCACTATTCACTTGTTGCACTTCAATTGTGTTGATTGTTTCACAGACTTGCAGTGATCTTGGATACTTGTGCGATATGAAGAGAATTTTCGATTATGTACGATGACTCAATGTTTTCATGCATGTAAGAGTGAAGTTGATTGATACACTTAGGTACAAAGTTATTGCTTGAGGGCAAGTAAGGTCTAAAAAGGGGAGTTGTTTGTTAAGTGTTTATATGCTCATAAAAAGAAGATCAATTCAAGGCACTTTTCAGAAGAAATTAGAGATAAATGAAGACAAAAGTATCCAGTTTGTTAAAATCAGTGCAGACCATTAAAAGTGAAGAAGAAAATTGCAAATAATTGAAAAGATGGAGATATTCTGAAGATAATTTTTGTTATTATCTTTTATCTTTTATCTTTTATCTTTTATCTTTCATCTTTTATCTTTCATCTTTCATCTCTCATCTCTCATCTCTCATCTCTCATCTCTCATCTCTCATCTCTCATCTCTCATCTCTCATCTCTCATCTCTCATCTTTCATCTTTCCTCTTTCATGCTCCATCTTTCATCTTTCATCTTTCATCTTTCATCTTTTATCTTTTATCTTTCTGTTGCAACCAAATGGCCTATATAAAGAACGTGAGACGCAGTTCTAAAGGAGAATAAAACACACAGCTTTCAACATAGGGAAGAAGGAAGTAACTGCTAGGGTTTTCTTTCCTTTCAATCATGTTTGGGAAGCGGGCCACTATGAGTGGCTAAGGTACTTTTGTATAGGGATTGGGTTTGAATTGTAACTTCTCATTACTCTTCTGCATCTATGTGATTCTTTGTTTTGATTAGGGTTTTGGTTGTGCACGTTTATTTTATATTTTGAATGGGTATTTTTGTGGGAACATCATATCTTTTCTAATCTCAACCCTAACCCCCCAATTTACCTAATTTTGGGAACGAAATTAGGGTAATTGGGTTTTATGAAATCTGATCTTATTGCGAAAATTTCTATTGATCTTTTAAAGGAATTGAAAAAGACTTTGGATATTTTTAAGGTTTCCGATCAAGGGATTGACGGAAACTAAATTATTTTGATAATCAAAAGAAAGCATTACATTTGATTGCGTCTGAGTTTTGAAGAGATTACATGATAATCCGATTCCTATACGCTTTTATTATTATTGCAATTTAATCCAATTTATCACATTTATTCTTACTTCATATTTTCAATATCTACTCTATCAAATCTGATAATACACGGAACCCTTACGGGCATAATTTTTCCAAATCCCTGAGTTCGATACCCTTTATTTGGTATACTTGCCGAGAGGTTTTATTTGAAAACCCAACAAGAGGCAATCCTAAAACTTCCTCAAGAAATACATCCATAAATTCTTGCACTACTAGGATGTTACTAATCTCACTCCCTGCTTCAACTTCTAACTATGTGAGGATCACAAATCACTCAACACCTTTACTAAACTCCTTCCATGCTTGGTGAGTAGATAACAACTCTCTCTCTTAGAGATATGGAAAATTAACTTCTTCTGGCCATAATATATAAGAATATGATTCACAAACAACCAATCCATCTCTAGGATCACATCTAGGTCTTGGAGACGTAAGTAGATTAGGTTCACCTTGAATTTGAACCCCTCATCGCTTACTAGATCACCATATTGGAAGCTAGTGTAGAAACTAGCAAATCAAAGGACACATCTTACACAGGCTGACTCATCACATCAATACAAGCATCTAACACAAACAAGTGTGTCACTTTGGAATCAAACAACACTCTAAGATTTCTACCATACCACTCAAACCAATCTACTGAGGAGAAATAGGATCTAGGTACCATCCTACACAACACAAAAAGAGATTTAGGACAGATTTGAAGACTAGCTCAAACTAATATAGTATCGCGTCATGGAAATGACTAACCAATCATATAATCATATAATCATATAATCATATAATCTTAATTAATATTTAGCATCCATTGTAGGTTCAACTCGACCTCAAATACATCTTATATAATCATTGTGTATCATCTCATTCTTTTCTCAAAAAATTATTTAAAACATTACACACATCTATCCATTCTAACTTGAGCAATCATCTATTGCTTGAGAAAGAATGGTATATGGCTTACCTCTTTTCTATAGGTGTCTCACTTAAGTAACCACTTGTCACTTTAGTGAGACACTTACATAACCAATTTTTTCTCCTTTACAAGTTTCTGGCTTGAACAACCACATGTCACTTGAGTGAGAAACTTAGTCCATCAATTCTCTTTCTTTAGTAACTTCCTTATTTAAGCAACAAATTCCTCGCTGAAATGAGAAGGTTTTCCTTACTCTTTCTTTAGCGACCACTTGTCACTTGAGCGAACCACATCCTTAAGGCCATCTCTTCCATTTCCGCACTCCTCACTTAAGTGTGAAACTTCAATTTACCACTAACAATAATATATTTTCACAGTTCACACATCATGGATCATCTTCTCACTATTTCCATTTCAAATATATATGTTTACACCCATCATATTAACACTAATTTAAATAAACACAAATAAAAAATACACCATTTTAACTTATGAATCCATATGAATATATATTTTCATACTTATCATAACTTTGAAAATCACGTCAAAGTCATCTTTACAATTACATATTTTCTTTTTAAATACAAACAATATACATACAAACAAATATCATCAATTCAATACCATGTTATCTTTGAATATCAACTCTCCTTACTTTAATATATCTTTATGAAATATTATTTTTCAAGTAATCATCGTCCAAAAAAGCTACTTCTAAATCTCCAACAATTTGAACAACATTCTATTATAGGAGTTGTTTCAACAACCAGCCTACTATAGGAGTTGTTTCCAAGTTCAAAATCTCATCCTAAGAAAAAGCTCTAAACAGAAACTGAACTAGTTACCCATTTAACAAGTTGATTGAATAGAATCTTTATTAATTTTCTCGCACTCTTTGAATTTGAAATCTAATATATATTTAGAAAGAAATAAAAAATATTAGAGTTTAGAGAAATAATAGTTATGTGAAAACAAGTTAGTTTAACCCATTATTTATAGAGTTTTGAAAAATAGTAAAATATTATTTTATTATTAATTTTTCACATTGTTTCAAAAAATACATTCTTGCACGCACCAATTATATAAGAAGTGTTATTTATTTTACAAATGAGTGATTGTACTTGAACGTATATTTGGGAGGAAAAAAATAGAAAATAACTTAAGAAAACAAGAGTCAATTATAATCATAGTTATAAAATTTTGAAAAAGACTTAACTTAGTCTATATATATATATATATATTTAAATTTAGTAATTCTTTTTATTCTTTAGTCTTTAATGTATATATATAGAGATTCACTTATTTTAAGAATAAGAATTAAAAGACTTTCTTTATTTCACTATTTTTTTTAATCTAATATTCTAAAATTTTAACTTATTTTAATCATTATATATATATATATATATTTCTTTATTTATTAAAGATTTACTTTTTCTATCTTTATTATTTATTCTTTTAATCTAAGAATTAAAATAAATTATCATTTTAAATTATTAAATTACAAGAAAATAAATTAATAAAATAAAAATAAATATATTTTACTAATTCTTACAATAAATGGATCATCTTTTCACTAGTCCTAAACTTTTACTTTTTTTTTTTTAATTATCAAGATGCATATACTTTTACTTTTTTTTAATGAACAAAATATGCATGACATATGCTTGAAAGGTAAATTATCCAATTTACAATCTTCAACCTCTCCAAATTAAAAATGCAACTGCACAATGCTTTTTCTTTTGGTATTCTACTTTTTCAGCGTTTTCTTCTTCCTTATTCCCCTTGTTTTTTAAACTTTGAAGAAAGTTTTAGCCAGCAAGATTCTGGGCTTTGGAATCTGCCATTCCCAACTTCCCTTTTATCTTACAGATGAGACTGAGACGAATTCCAACACTTATATTAGAATTTTACAACCAAAAATTGAAATCTGTATCAAATAGTGGGAATTGACAAGATCATATGCATGAATAACATATGATGGTCTTGGCAATAAATAACAAGGTCATATACAATTTTGTTTTGAAAAAAAAAAAGTAAATTGATAATTGAAAATGTATAAAGATTTCAATTTAATTTTATAATTTAAATAAATTAAAAGTTTAATTATATTTTTAGTTTCTCAATTTTGAATAACTTTTTTTAATTTTTAAATTAAAATAAAAAAATATCTTAAATTTAGTAAAATAAGATTTTAATTTATTAATATTAAATTCAAAATAATAAAAAATGTGTTAAAAAAATTATTCTAATCTTTTCAATTTAAATTTTATGATCTTAAATCATATTTTTAAATCTTTTAGGAATTAAAATTTTTTTTTTTTAATTTTAGAATCAAAATTATAATTATCCTAAATTTCAACAACTAAAAACATAATTAAACTTATAATAAAATGAAGTTAATATTTTCACACTTATCTTTGATTTCATGTAGTATTTTATCATTAAAATATGATTTAGTCTCTTTATATTGTCATTAAAATAAAATTTATTATATATATTTATAATATGAATTAGAGATTATTTTTAATTCTTAATATTCAATTTCTTGTAATCTAGTGCTGAAGATAAAAAATAACTCTAATTTTACTATTCACATAAGTGAATTTCTTCACTCTCTATTAAGAAAATAAATTATATTTTAATAATAATATGTAGGAACCTATTTAAAATGAAAGATGAAATTGAAAAACTTTTTTTTAAATATTTTTTTTTTTTTTAATATTATGAACTAATAAGAAAAAAAATATACACCTTGAACTCTCAAAAATAACATCGAACCTAAAAATTAATAAAAAATATGAATAAGATTTGAATATAATTTTTTTTTAGAAATAAGAATAATGAAAGCATAATTTTATCATAAATCAATCAGCATAACTTTTATATAAAAATTTATAATTAACTGAATCCATAAACATATTTAAAAAAATTTGAGATAATTAACCATTATTAAAATATAAACTATATAATAATTATTCTAAATTTAATGGATATTATAATTAATAATTTTTTTTACTTATATTAATATTATTTTTAATTTTATTTAAATTAAATTTACTTTAAATATATCTACTTCATAATGTTTTTTGTGATTTGATTTTTTTTAAATGATATTTTATCTTAAGATAAATTTTGCACAAAATAGTGTTAGAACCTAATCATTCTTTAAAAGGTTATATTATATTATATCAATTATATATGAAAGGTTATCTGAAATTATTTATAAATGTCTAGATAAAGAAATCAATTTTTCCCTCATTTAGAACAAGTTTTGTATCTAAATCAAATGGAGAACCTTGATTTACATGATGATATTTCTCCCATTAAGTGAAGACAATACTTGTTGAATTTGAAGCATGGTTAGATACGAGACTCATGAGAAATTTTAATCTCTTTTTTTATAAAATGGTTGAAGAATTTTGATCCTTAAAAAGTGGTTGAAGAGTTTTGTTGTAAAATGATTGGTCCCATAAAAGAATGGTACCAATTTAGGTGTGATATGGCAATAATTTTTTTATCAACTAATTTTTTTATTCTCAGTACCTTATATGAATATTTTATTGGTGTTGGTGATACTATTGATAAAAAAATTATGCAAAAATTCTTTAAAATAAGATGTTTTTTAATTAAAATAAAATATCAAAACTAGTAAAGGATGAGTTAGACATTTTATTTTTTTAAATAAATTAATGATCTTAACCTGAAAGACATTTATGTTGCTTCTCTCAACTCAAAAATTCATCCTAAACTAAAAATAATGTTCTACGGTCCTAATTTTTTTTTTTTTCAGAATAACCATAAATCATTGAATCATCCATTCATACGTATAAAACTATTCATTGATTTTTTGATCGAGAATACTGTTGACACGGACCACTGATTGAATGTACTGTTCACCTCGGGATCGACCACAGTTATTATTTACTTCGGTCATCCATATTTTCTTTAATATTTTCTTTGCATTTTTCTGTATTATCTCTTTATTAAACATTGTTACTTTCTTTTTACATCATTACAACATCAAAATTCTATTTATGACCGATGTCACTATTCTTCACGGTCAGCCTGATCGAGGTTACTATTCACCACGGTCAGAATTTTGATTCTCATTTTATTTGCATTTGAAAAGCATAAAAATATCATCTAGCATTACATTCATTCATTTAGCACTTGTAGCTATATTTATTGCATTATATATTCATTGTACCTTAGATATTCATTGCATTACATTCATTCATTCCCCATTTCATTGACTCGATCATAGCCTGCCATCTATTCTCACTATTCCTAAGATTCGATATTCAGATCCCCTCTATACTACATCTTTTGTTTATTAAGGGGAATATTATTTGATAACAGGTTCATGCGATCATAGAATAACCTCCCATTTATCACTCGACCAACAATGACTGAAATATGTCACTCGAGTATCACTCGGCCAACAATAACTAAAATATGTCAACGACTGAAATATGTCACTTGAGTACCACTCAGCCAACAATGACTGAAATACGTCACCCGAGTATCACTCGACCAACAATGACTGAAATACGTTACCCAAGTATCACTCAACCAACAATGATTGAAATACGTCACCCGAGTATCACTTGGCCAACAATGACTGAAATACGTCATCCGAGTAACCCTCGGCCAACAAGGACTGAAATAAGTCCCTCAAGTAGCACTCGGTCAACAATGACTGAAAAATGTCATCATTCAACCCAAAATGGGAAGAGCAACCAATCGAAAAACTTGGCTAAAGAACTACAAAGCAACTATCCGAATAACTAAAAAAGTGTAAGCACTTAATGAAAGATATCTGCATGTAACGCCTGGCCGAGTAAACAAACGTTGACAAAAGTATAGTCGGCGAATCCTTATTTGGGTAAATAATTTTAAGTTTTATGCATGTTTAAAGACATTCGAATATCAAACAGGTTAAATATGATACAAACAGGAGAGAAGAAACAACATTCGAATTTTATTAATGTTTAAAGGCAGGATTACAATGATGGAGGACTAGCCTTAGATGGATCATCTGGAATATCATCAAGGGAAGTTCATTTTCCCTTATAAATATCTACAATTACATCAAACAAATCCGCCGAAAGAGGAGTCCCCTTCTTCAAAAGGAAAACAGCCTGCCGGACTACCTTCTCGAAGTCATGCTCCTCCACAATCAACCATTTTAATTTTAACATATCTTTATGGTGGCTCTCTTAGGTTGATTTTAGATGGAGCTCAAAGCCGGCAAAGTCTTTCTCTAGTTGAGCATGCTTGGAGGAGAGAGCTTCAAGATCAGCAGCCACCTGACGCCGAAGTCCCTCATATTCTTTAGCCTGAGCATTCAACAGTGCATTGGTCGGCAATGCTTCGGAAAGAGATGCTTCAGACTGAGTTAGTTGCTCCCGAAGTCTCTTTAACTCGGCAACATTGGAGGGTCTGCCAGCCAGCCTTTGGGAGAGCTCCAAGTTAGCATCGTTTGCTTTCTTTAACGTTCCACTTCTTCCGGCGTCAATCTAAAGTTGAGATAGTCCCGCATGAAAATATCGGCAGAAAAAAATTCTGCCTTGAAGACCAAAGATTGCCCCAGCTCTGTCCGACGTGGTCCTATTGCGCTTTTCCTCACTATAACCTTCTATTTTTTCTTTTGATGAGGAGCAGGCGGTGGCACATCATTGATAGCTTTTTTCATTGTCGGTTCAATACTTTTGGCTATAGTAGCCAACATCCTGGAAACGCTTGAAGTTGTTCTTCGGCATATTCAACAAAGATTGGAGAACACCTGCAATAATGAAAACTTAAAACAACAATCATTTGCAAGAAAATACACATACCAGCCACGTCAACAGGAGGAGATAGGTCGATTGGGTCACAGATAAATGGCCTAGTCGGCATCTGCCTAGGAAACTTTTCGAGAATGTCTAAAACTTGCACGTCGTAGGCAGACATCTCGCTCCTAGGCCAGCAATTATACTTGCACGTGAGCCGCGTCCAAAAGAATGGGAATTTTGGTTCTCCACCAAAGAAGAAAAAATCCTTCCCGGCTTCATTGATGATAACTTTAAAAAATCTGGTTTTAAAGTTTTTGTAATTGGTTGTATAGGGGCGAAATAAGGCCCCAAATGACTAATCGACAAGGGATACCCAATAGGTCAGGTCCCCCTCGCGAGTATAGTAGAAGTGAAGGAAAATAGGGGGAGTTGGACGGACACCTAAAAATTGGCATAAAAAATGAAAAGCTTGCATGAAGGCCCAACTATTAGGGTATAGTTGCGTGGGAGCTACATTCAAAACTCTGAGAACACCCATGGTGAACTCGTCAAAGGGAAGTTCTACGTGTAAATCTATAAAGAGGCAGGCGTACACATAAAAAAAGGTTTATTTAGAGCCTTTAGCACCATAATAAACGCGGTCTACGGGGAGCATTTAGAAGCTCCAAGTATTCCTATTTCCGCATTGGCAGAGATAAGGGAAACTCTAGACAAAAAATCTTTTAAATCCTTGGACCTACTAAAACAGGAAACATATTGCAAAATAGAAGTGTTTACCTAGCTATAACCATCTTGAGGGGGAACTTCTAAATTACCCCTTTCCTCATTATCTACTCTATGAACAATAGACTCTGAACCCTCCTCATCATTATGAAAAGATTCGTAACGATTTCAGAATAATTGAGAAGATTCGTAACAATCCCAAAAAGGAATAGAAGATCCTGAGAAATCTTATGAGTAAAAGCTCATAAAAGGTAATAAGATATAATACTATAAATAGACATGCCTAACAGGTATAAACTCACTCTCAGTTCTCATAGAAAACTCTTCTTACACTAATATACTGACTTGAGCATCGGAGTGTAAATGCAGGTACCCCCCACAACTTGGTTATAAAGGAGTCAAAGCCGACTGAGATAGAGCAAGTGCGGACCGAAAAGTAGACGGCCAGAAGCATTAGAGTAGGTACTCGATCCTTATAAGTATAGGTAGGTATCTATAAATGCAAATTATTGATGGAAAAATGGTTTGCTAAATGCATGTTACTTTTGAAAATAAAATATGAAATTTACTAAGTTGCTAAATATTGAAGAAATAATTGGTGAATAAATTTTGTATTTTATTTTTAAAAGTAACATCTTGTTGATAATTATCGACAAACTAAAAAATCCATCAATAAATTTTACTTATAATAAAATTATAAATTTTTTTATTGTTAGAAATGAATTAGTAAACAATAATTATTAACAAATTTGTATTATTATCAACAAATTTTTTCTATCGGTAAATATAGTTTTTCTTGTATGATTATTATTATTATTTTGCCAATAATCGCCTAAGATTATAGTGCTAGCTAATGACATGATAGACAAAATCCTTATCTTGGTTAGATTTCTTAATTGGGGAATGATCTATCATGATAAAAGTGTCTTGCTCACTTCAGCAACAACCATGGGAAGATTGATAAAGGTTGACTTTAATACTATGAACATGGTGCAACGAAAGTTTGCTAAGGTGTGTGCCAAAATTTGAAGAATACGTTGATTCTACAAATTGGTTGAGTAAATCTAAGACTTTTCTATAGGTACTTGAGGTCTAATATATGAGCATTTATGCAAAAAGGTAGATGGTGAAAAAGAATTTGAGTCATATTGATTCACCCAAAACTTGAGTTATGTTTAATTTTCCTTTAAGAAACTCTTAAAGAATTCCAATAAAATCAATCTAACTACAATCAATTATTCTTATTGTAACTCTTAACTACAACTAGTACATTAAGTTAGTATTGATTATCCCTTCCTAATCTTTCTTAAGACCAAACACTACAAATATTCTTAACTACTATTTTTTACTACAACGAAAAAAGAGTTAAAAGAAAAGTTAAAAAAAACTCTCAAAAAAGTTATATAATAAGATTTTCAAGAGTGAAATTTTATCTTCATTAGGTGTAAGATAAAAAAGGTTATTTTTCCCAACTATTAAACTTTCTAACTAACAAATGTTTAATATTCTTATTTAATATTATTATTAATTATTAAATAATTTATTATTTAGAAAATTTTTCTATTAATTTTTAATTTATTCAAATTTTAATCTTATTTATCATTATTAAAATACAAAATCTAAACATCATCCAATATATTTAGATTATATAAGACAGGAGTTCATGCTACTTTTACTCCATCTCTCTCTTCTTTTCTCAACTCTAACATGGTATCTAACCATAGCTTCCACAACCTCTTCTCTCTCTCAACTTGATTTATTTTTTTTCCATATATCAAATTCACCACCCCATACATCTTTACCACACCCATATCTCTCAAATTTGATGAAAAAAAAAACTTCTTATATAGAAACAACAAGTGTTGGCCATGGTAAAGGGATTTAAATTTTATTTTTTTCTTGATGGCACATGTGTTCCATCAAGAGAAGAGACTAGAAAATCAAGAAAGCACTAGTATCTTCTCAATGTTACCCGTGCCATATTATTCCAATCTAATCTCCCCCCTATCTTATGGTGCTATGCTATTATGCATGGTGCATACTTAATGAATAACATACCCACACCTATTCTCAACAATGCTTCTCCTTTTAAGAGATTGCATGATAAGCATTGTGATCTTCTCCAATTTACGTGTGTTTGGATGCCTCTACTATAATAGTACACTTGTTTCACAACGTAAGAAACTTAATATGTGTGTTGATCCCTGTATCTTTCTTGGTTTTAAGGATCACACTATAGGATTCCTCATCTTTAATTTGAAAAATCATAAAATTGAAATATCTAGAAATGTTTACTTCTATGAAAATAAATTTTCCTATGTTAACATTTCACATGATAATATTGATTGTGATGATAGTAGTGTCAATGAGACACTACAAAAAAATACTTCGTTTTCCACGTTTTATTATCCACGTTTTGTTAAAACGTGGAAATTCATAACAACTAATTACGTTTTTATTAAACGTGGTTAATTTTCCACGTTACTTTACCTAAACGTGAAAAATCGTAACAATTAATCACGTTTTCATTAAACATAGTTAATTTGCCACATTTTGTTATTTACGTTTTATTAGAACGTGAAAAATCCTAATAATTAATCATGTTTCCATTAAACATGGTAATATTTCACTTTTTTTTTCTACTTTTTTTTTAGCATTCAAAATAAAAAAATTAATTCATATAAATAATTATATTGATACTTATTTAATTTATTTTATCTAAATTTCTATTTAAAGTTAAATTTTAATAAATAATAAATATCTTTATGTATTTTAATCTTAAAATAACTTATAATAATTAATTTTTAAAAATAAATTAAGACCCATATAAAAATAAATTAAACCCTACAAATCACACACACAAACCTCATCTTCGCGCCGCACACACACAAACCCTACTCTCTCTTTCTCTCTCTATTTTCTAAACATTGTTTCTCTTTCCCAATCTACAATGGCAGAGCGCGGAGGTGGAGACCGTGCTGGTTTCAGACGCAGCTTTGGCGGCCGTGGGCGCGGTGGCGACAAGGGCCGCGGGCGCCGTCGAGGACCACGCCGTGAGGAGGAGGAGAAGTGGGTCCCTATGACGAAGCTCGGCCATCTCGTGAAAGAGGGCAAAATTCGCAGCTTGGAACAGATTTACCTCGCGGTGCCATCATTCTAGCGAAGCTTTCTGTTATCCCCGTTAGGAGAGGGTACTGGGGAACAAGATTGGAAAGCCCCACACCGTTCCCTGCAAGGTTACGGGAAAGTGTGGGTCCGTTATCGTGAGGATGGTTCCAGCCCCTCGGGGTTCGGGAATCGTGGCTGCTAGGGTTCCCAAGAAGGTGGCTACTAGGGTTCCCAAAAAGGTGGCTGCTAGGATTCCCAAGAAGGTGGCTGCTAGGGTTCCCAAGAAGGTGGCTGTTAGGGTTCCTAGAGGATTCACCAAGACCCATTTAAAATAATAATTAATTTTTAAAAATAAATTAAGACCCATTTAAAATACGCTTTTTTATAATTTTAAATAATACAAAAATGTTTTATCGGTCATACCAATCGTAACTATAACCCCACATTTTTAAACGTAGCTGTTTTTTGACATTTCAAAACGTGGATATTTATTGTAATTACACACGTTTGCTTCAAAACGTGGGCAAACAACTAACCACGCAAGGATTAACCACGTTTTACACAAACGTGTGAAAAACATTTATCCACGTTTAAAAATATGGTTAACACAGAAATAAAACGTTGGTAATAACCTTTTTTTTGTACTGTGTGCCTAAGATGAAAGTATTTTTATGAGATTGTGATGAATTGTGAATTAGATTATGTGTTTGTGAGACTTGATTGTATGAATGTTTATGTGTGAGTCAAATAGTTATCATGGAGTACTATTTGGTATAACTTTAGTTTATATATGGAATTTTAGATGTTTCTTAAGGAGGTATCTAGACTCTAATGATATTCTAGCCATAGAGATAGGGATATCATGTGGTGAAATTCGATGGAGGTTTCAACTGCATTTATCATTGGGCGAGATGAGTCATCAGTTCTTTGATAAGTGTGTGTGGGAATCACCCTAAAGTGCAGTTTTCAAAATGGGGATAGACGTGTAATCCTAAGGTGAAAAAAAATTTGAAGGAATTACAATCCTAAAGTGAAAAATACTCTAAATAATTTTTGTTTATGGCTTGGTAACTTTATGTCAGGTGCTAGCTTCTTAGATTAAGGATTCCATATAATTTTCTAAAAGAGTCTGTCTAATACTTTAGATGCATGAGAAGTAATATGAATGATGAGTGTATGTGACTGAATTATTTTATTATGATTATTTAAATACTTGACTTACTTGAATATATGATTGAGATGATGAAAATGTGAGGATTATATAAATTATTATTATTTTGATTAGTTTTGTTTATATTAATTTATTCTTACTATTTGTATTTGTGATTTGGTTAATAATGTGATGATCGTATTTTAACATAGGAAGAGATAACAATGCAGTTTGACAAAAATAATTTTTTATTAGATATTTATGTTTAATTTTAAATAGTTTGAGATGAAACCTATTTTAATGGGAGGACTAAACTTTGACTTGACATTTTAGTGTATTTACTTATCACATATTTTTTTATTATTATAAATATTTATGGTATTTTCTTTTTTCAAAATTTTGAAAGACAATGATATAAATTGAATAAATATATTTACATATAAATATGTAAATTATTTTATCTTATTAAAAAATTATTCTCCCTTTTGATATTTATATTGTGATAAAAAAAAGATAACCTAGAGAATTAAGGATTATATCAACAATAAAAATGATGAAACCTAACTATAAAAATAAAATATAAAAATGATGAATTTGTTAAAAGCTAAAAAAGTATTTAATATATAGATAAATAAAGTGAACAAATTTCAAAAATTTTCCCAACTTGAAATTATTTTGTATTATTATTTTATTTAGTAAAGTTATATGAAAATTTTACTAGTCTATAAATGTGAGAAAAAATTTCATAATTAATTAGAAAATTAATAAAATAAGATGAAATTAAAATTTTATTAACAATTACTTTTAATAGTTGTAAATGTATGGAAAAAAAATAATGCTGGGTAAATGTAAATATGAACAAAATGGTAAGGTTTCACTTTATTGTCAAATACTTTTATGAAAAGGTTTGGTATCATCTTTTAAAAAGTTGGATATCTTGTTTTCTCCTTATATATCATTCTTCTTCTCCTTCATTTACATTTATTTGGATATCATCATCCTTCTACCCAACTTGAATAGACATTATTCATCCGTGTTCTTTATCCTCTAAGATCAGTCACAGTAATAGCAGATATAATTTTTTTAATGATATTTTATATTTTTTGCTTTTGTTTGTTATTCTTTTAATGACTCATATAAGGGTGTTGGGGTGTTGAAATTTTGTTGGATGTCCATTTATCACTTATAATAACATAGCAAATATAGAAGTCGGTTATAATTTTATTTGTAGCAACACAAATCAATAATCAAATAAATATATTTTAGACACTTTTCTCTCTTCCCATGACATCAATAACCCCTCGCTTTGCAAGCTTATGCTTTTTTATTTTGTTTTAGTTCTTTTTTAATTGTCTTTAAATATATTTTACATTTTTTTTATATGATGTTTTAGTTTGGAAGTGTTGGACATTGAAGATGCAACACTGTTTTGAAGAGTTTTAAGATGTGCATATTGTAGTTTTTTAACAATGAAGGATATGAAAATGGTATTTAAAATCCTAATTTATAGTAGTCTACGTCATATAAAACTCACCTATTTTCTAGTACTTTAGTCTTTAATTGAACTACAACTATCTACTTTTGTTTAGTTTTCAATAAAAGTACTTCATTTTTTTTTTAATTTTGGTTCATTTCAATTAATTACTTTTTTTTTAGTTAATAATATAAAAACTAGAAACTAATTGAAAAATCTTGCAAAACATAACATAATGTTCTATATTACAGTTTATTAAATGTTTTGAGTTTTAGCATCCTTAATTTTTACTATAATTGCTGATAATAAGTTATATAAAAATACTAATATTTATGTAATGGATGTATGTTTTTGTTAAAATTAATAATTTTTATTCTCAATTTTCTTAACTACATTAAATTATTTTCTGAAAAATCATTTTTTAAATTGCATAAAAGTAATTGTACCAGATAAAGAATCTCTAACCGAGAACACGTCATGCCCTAACAGATATGTTTCCAGTTTGGAACAAGGCGGATAACACCTCGGCAGGAGTAAGACCTCCAGAACCTTTGAAGTGTAATCCTAATAATTTCGGGTTGCCATTAACAACTAGAATCTCGCTGATCTAATATTCCGGAAATCTTGGTACATCATGGTATCCTAAAAATCCTTGTTATTAGTTATGATACACCATTAATCCCACAGATCTTGATACTTAATAGTATCCCAAGAATCTCGGTATCAGTGGTAATTGCCTAGGTAATACGTTATTATTCCCTTCTCTATAAATATAAAGTCTCACTCTAGGTATGAGTATCCAATCTAAACCCTAATTTCTATACTCTCCTTATCCCAGTCTCCTGCTTTGCATCGTTTTCGATTCTCACTGATTTGAGTGTCGGAGCGTCTTCGCAGGTACCTCCTCATTCGGTCCAGACTCAGAGAGAAGATTCAGGTCCAACATCAAGAGTATATCTCCAAATTATATTCGGCTTGTATCAAGTATTCCGTGTAAGGAGAATAACGATTCCTTATTATTAAATTTATTGAAATTACAAATCCTTACTTTTTATTGAGTATCAGACACTTACATTACAATTTTTTTTTGTTACTGTACTCTTAATATCATTTTATTATGCAGGACAAAATAGAGATTATACGTTATTAGTTTTTGTAAAATCTATTTGCAATTTCAACAATATTTTAATAATATTTTGTTGCTATTTCAATCGTGTCATTGTTAATTTCAATAATATTTTTATTTATAAAGGAGTGCTTGTTGCTCTTTCTTACACTAGCTGATTAAAAATTGAATATGTAATTTAAATGAGACAACCATTAATTTAAATGAATATTTATTTGATATTTTTGTCTACTAAAACATTTTATCCTTATAATCTAAGTATTTTCCTTTTCACCAACTTGTAGAAAGCATTTGTTAAATCCACGTGTTAAATAAATAATGTACTTCACCTACGTTAATGTTGATAAATTATGTGATTGTAACACTATGAACTAAATTTTGCAGATACAGATGATCCAACTCAGGAGAAGCTCTTAACAATAAATTGTGAGAAATACAGAATATGAAAAGGTGACCTGTTTTATTGCAGTAGCTAGATTGTATTCAACTATGAAAAGAATGTGTTAAAGCACCAGAACATTCACGTATTTATCAATCGAAGTAGGACTATATGAGGTTCAGTATACATGCTGCAAAACAAGTATATACTAATTTTTAATTACTTTGAAAACAGTGGTAAATTATGGATTCTGAGAAATCATAAATCAGAACATTGCTTAATGCCTACTATTTTGCGACCATAAAATTGTAAAAAGGTGAAATGTTTAGCTGGTTACAAGTTTGCATGCTCATAAAGAAAGAAATATAAGAATATTATGACATTTGAATGGTACAAAGAGAAAAGAAATTGGTCATATCACTAAACTGAGCTTCAACTATATTGTAGTGAAGTTTCATCCCCTGAGATTTATTTGACTTCCATAAATATATGTGATTTGTATTGCCATTGAAATTGTAAAGATTGACTTGCCAGAATTCAATCCATACAATGAAGTCTGCACCAAGAATGTGCTGAAGCTTCTGTTATGCAAGTTTGATCATTGATGAAACCACAACCTTCACTTAGATCTTTTTTGCATGAAAAGCTTTGAATGGATGATTTCCTTTCTTCTAGATCTTTCTCATTCAGTACATTGGTGTTAGTGGAGATCAGTAGTTGTGTGATGGGATTCAGTCCTATCAACATGTACAGGCTATTTTTAGCATTTCAAATACATAATAAACTTGCAAAAATAAGAACTTCAAGCATTATGAAAAATTCGATCTCCACATTGTGGAATATACTGTTCATTCAGATGCCTTCAACCCAAATCCAATCCTCCGTCAAACACAAATCAGATGACCAGCTAAAGGGCAGTATAGTACAATTTCCTACAACACAATTACAATGAGAAATTAGGTTTTGTTTACACCTGCAATTCTAGTCAAGTATCAAACTGAACAATTAACTAATTTAAGATTTGTTGAATGCAATAACTAAGTTAAATGTGAAAGTGAAACACGTGAAATGAAAGATATACTTGTCGGAAACAGTTTTTCATCTTTAGATGTTGACCACGTAAGTCAAAGAAGGAGAATTACCTGATGATCATCTTTGTTCATTAAATCCATCTACCGTCAATATTTATCCCACGGACATGGCAGATTTTAGGCCATATTTGACGGTCCTTTGTGTGGCATCGTTTTTGCAGCAAGGGACATCCCTCTATGCTTAATGTTATAATAGAGACAGGCATCCTCTCCCCCTCTATATTCTCCAGCTTTTGACACTTTTCAATAACTAATGCTTGCAGCGATGTGAGATGGAGAAGCCCCTTGCAGTCTAACGTCTCCAGACTTGAGAAATCAGCTAGCTTCAGATTCTTAAGGGAGGGAGGCAGCAAACGCTCCTTTGGGAAGGACTTGATGCCATCACATGGACCCTCAACACGGAGATAGGTAAGCATATTCATGGATGGCCATGCTAGGCATCTCAGTAGTTTCTCACAATTCTTGATATAAACTTCTGTCATGTTATGTGGCATACCCTCTCCAGGAAATGACTCGATTTGTTGGCAGTCGAATATCCAAAGATATTCCAACTTTGGGAGATGAGTATCCATCTGGTTAGGCAACGACGTCAACTTGTTACAACCATCAACAACCAAACTAGTCAAATTGGGGGCAAACAATCCTTCTCTCGGGAATGATACAAAGTTTGGGCAATTTCGGATACCTATAGAACTAAGATTCTTAAAAGACTTTGACCCTGAAATCAAAAGAGATTCCATATTTTCGCAGTTTTTGATTTCGAGATATTTGAGATTTGGAAAGTTAACCATCGAAAGAGACGTGAGCGAATCACAACTATTCTTTATTGACAATGATTCCAGTAATTCATGTTTGTGTTGCATCGGGAATTTCAGTTTGTTTAAACCACTGATATACAGAGTTTTCAGGGATGCAGGAAGATAATCACCTGGAAAAGATATGGCTGACGGACAATCCTTTAATCTTAAAGATTGGAGGCAAGTAGGTTGGATGCTAGTGATGGCCTCCATCATGGACTCCACCATTGGGCTTCCTTTTATTTCTATAGATTCCACCAAAAGAGGGAACACATGCAGCTCTACTTTGTTACTTACACGTATCTTCAATGATCGAAGGGTGGGAGCCCTTGGAACAGAAGAGACAAGAAGATTGCAATTTTTAATGGTGAGTGTTTCCAGAGCAGGAAGGTGATTTGGCAAATCTCCCCATAGTTTGGGGCACTCACGTATATAAAGCTTTTTAAGCACAGGAAAAGCTTCTGAATCAGAGGCACTCCACACCTCCCAGCAAGGCATCCGAGTAATATGTAAAGATTCAAGGGAAGGAAAGGGTGTCAAAGATGAACAATCTTTCTTCTTATAAAAACCTGCATCAATAGTCTTCACCGAATTCATGTTTGAAATACGGAGGTGCTTGAGAGATGGTAGTTGCCCAAGTGAAGGAAGCATGCAACAGTTGTTACAATTATTGAAGTACAGATTTGTCATATTGTGGTAGGAAACATTTCCCAACCAATGTGGAAACCCAGTTCCCTTATAACCGCTTATTGACAGTGATTTGAGGTCATGGTGAGGTTGTAACTGACTGAGTACATCTAATTCAATTTGAATGTCGGTGCTATTGTCGTTACATATAGACCATTCCAAGGATAAGTAATTAATGTGCTTCATATTCTTTATCCTGGCCTCTGATGCTTCTTCACCTTTAGTAACATTCTCTAATTGCATAATAGAAAATGAACCATGGAGATTTGCAAGTCCTCCCAATTCTATGATGCTATTCTCTATATGCTTGCCCACGATATAGTAATCCAACCTCTGTAAATGATTCAGTTTTCCCATTCTTTTAGGCATCTCTTTTATTGGAGTGAGACCAATATCAAGATGACGCAAATTAACAAGATTTTGCATGGCATTAGGCAACATAGTCAGCTTCGTACAATCAAACAACTTCAAAGTTTGTAGATTGCACAAATTACACAATGACTCCGGCAGTGTTTCTATTCTAGTTCGAGAGAGATTTAAGTAACGCAGATGGATCAATTCACCTATTGAATCAGGTAGAGGAAGCTGACTTCTGAAGTCACAAAATGATAAAACTCTCAAGTACTTAAGCATTGACACCACAATACATGGTGCCTTTTCGTTGTTGAATGGAGAATTTTTAAAATCGACCAACAAGAAAGTTCTCGAATATTGTACTTTGTCAAAAAATTCAATATCCGACATTGGATCATTAAATCTTGTAAATGACAAATGACGAGTCTTTCTATGAATTTCGGTTTCTTTTCCAAGTTCATCTGATCTGAAATAGAATTCTCCGCCAAGGAATGTTGCTAGATCATGCATGAGGTCATGCATTACAAAATAATTACCCAAAGTCCAATTAGTTGAAGGTTGAAAAAACAATCTCGAAACCAAATCATCAAAATATTCTTGACCAATTTCTTCTAAAGTCTTTCCTTTTTTTGGTGCTTTCACAAGATCTTCAGCCATCCACAACAAGATCAGATCATCTTTTTCAAATTCATAATCCTTGGGGAACAATGAGCAATAAACAAAACACCGTTTTAAATGTGAAGGGAGATAATTATAACTAATTCTCAGCGCTGGAATAATTTTACATTGACTTTCAGGAAGTTCCCAAATGTCACTTTCAAGTACATTATTCCAATCCCTAATAGCATGCTTTCTTCTCAACATTCCTCCAAGCGACTGTGCTGCTAAAGGCAACCCATTACACTTTTTGACAATCTCCTTTCCAATCTTTTCTAGAGTTCCTCTATTCTCACTGCCTTCTGAAGGAGGAAACGCATGACTGGCAAACACTAACCAACAATCTTCATTTGACAACTGCTTTAGATGATAAACTTTGACAGTATGTAAAGGAACCACAGAAGCTACATTTTCATTACGGGTTGTCACGAGAACTTTACTTCCCCGAATCCCATTTAGAAATGGTTTCGTAAGATTACTCCAGTTATCACAATCCTCGATCCAAACATCATCCAAGACAATTAAGAACTTTTTAGCTTTCAGTTTGTCCATCAAGTCAAGTTGAAGTGCATTCAGATCACTCAACATACAAGGTTTTTGAGTAACTTCCTCTATCATAGATTTTGTGACCTTCACAATATCAAACATATCCGAAACACAAACCCACACTCTTAAATCAAATATCTGTTTCAAGTTGCCATCGTTGAACATAGATCGGGCTAAAGTTGTTTTTCCAACCCCACCCATGCCTACAATAGGGATCACAGACACCTGTTCACCATCACTGCTATCCTCTAACACCAACTTCATTATGGCCTCCTTGTCTTTATCCCTACCGTACATACCATATCCATCTTCCAGAGATGTTGGCTGAGCTTTCCATAGCTGGTTGTTCTCCACTGGAATCTCTTTCAAATCAAGACTCTCCTTTTGTTTCAAAATATCATCTAATATTTCTACTATATCTTCCAACTTACTAACACTAACAATCTTCTTCCTTTTGAAAATACGAGAAAAGGAATTCCTTACCTCCTTTTGAGTAGCAGCTTTAGTAGAAACTTCATCAAGTAAGTCGTCAACCTGGTAGACAACATCTACGAGAACATCGAGCCACTCTTTGACATTGGAGTCTGTGATTTGTCTCTTCTCAGCATCAGCAAGCACAACTTTAACCACTATCAGCTGGTTCTTCATCTTTTGAAGCAATTTGTCAGGTTTCTTTCCACGGATCAGGTTGAGAACCTCAGGGGAAGCTATCCTGTCAAAAAGAACGTCAATGAAAGCAGAAAGGAGTGCTCCACCTACCACAGCTAATGCCATGATCAGAAAGGAAAGGAATCGGTTGCAAGAAACTTGGTTGGTTGTTGACAGATCTGATAAGAAAAGAATTTCAGTCAACTCTCTTAATTTAACTTGCATTGCTCCGTGGAGTACCTACCATCGAAATTAGCTGTTAGATATAAAATATATTAATTAAAAATTCGATGGTGGAGATTGAAGATGCCTACATGAAAAGTTCAGTGGTGGTGGGTGTCATGTTGTTTTTGAAAGACAAGGTTCATGTTTCGATGCTTTAGATCGCAGAATCTAAGGGAATGTGCCTACCATCTAAATTCACCATAGATATATTAATTAAAAATTCAATGACTGAGATTGACGATGTTAAATGAAATACCACCTTTGCATTTTAGAGGGTTGCACGCGTCTAAATTTTCAAAGAATTGACATTCAATATCGTTTCTAGCTACTAATTTCAAGGGCTGATTTAGCTGTAAAACTTCTTTGTTGCTTTGTATAATTTTCACTTTGTTATGATGGTCTTTATTCTGTTCATTCTTCTTATGTTCATTTGATTATTCATTGTGGGTGATAAATATTCTATACTTAGATCTTCTTCTGCAGTAAAAAGTCTAGTCCACGATAAATGATTCTTAAAGTTATATAAAACTCTCTCGGACTAAAGGTATTATGACCATTAAGCTATTTTTTTCTTATTTTTTTTATTTGTAATTGATTCTTCTTTGATCGAATTTAAAAAAAAAAAAAAAAACTTGTTTTTTATATAAATTTTAAATTTTTCTAAATTATTTATATATTTAATTATATAAAATTTGTGTTCAAAACATATCTTGTAATTTATTTTTAATAATTTAACAATATTTAACAAATTTTAATTAATATTAACTTATAAGATATTAGAAATAAATTGTAACTTATATATCTTTTACAGTTTTTGCCAAACATATTCAACTCTACTTTCGAAACATCAGATTCACTAAGTTTTTTTTTAAAAAGTCTCAATCATGAGACATGTAATTTGAACATATATATTATTACAAGCCTATCTTTTATTGATTTGTTAGTTTTAAAACATAATGTTGGAAAGAGATGCTTCTCTATTAATGTTGAGATTGTATATTTTTTTTACAATAGCCAATTGACTATACTTGTGAAATTTCATATATGTCGTTTATTAATACTTATGGTGTGAGTGATTATTTTTCTTAAATGGAATATTTTCACATAGAAGATATAAAATATATATTAGAAATTTAAAAAATAGAAAAGAATTTTTCATAAATTTAAAATCTGTTGAGATAGAATTTTTTTAATTATTTTTTTCTAATTTAAAAATTATGGGTCAAGGTAAAAATATTTAATTTCAATATTTAAAACAAATTCAAATATTTAGAATATACTTAAAATGAATAAATGTATTTAGGGATTAGTCGGTTCAAAATGAATTCTGCTTAAAAATTAAATCAACCTTCTAAGTTTAGAAAAGACCTAACATTAGAAATTTTTCAATAGATAATGTAGCTTCAATACTTGGAGATAAAATAAAAAGACACTTTCATTTTTGTTTTTGTTTATATTGCTACCTCTATAGTTTTTAACTTTTCTTTCATTAATATTTATTTTTAATATATATCTAAAGTACTTAACACTTCTAGTAATCTTAAACAATTTTTTTATATTTTTTTGATGAAATAATAGATATTTTGTATCTCTTTAACATCATTATCAGAGTTTTTCTTAACTAGTTTCAAATATCGAAACTCTTTCTTCAACAATTTTATCTTGTTAGTCATATTTAATAATATTTAATAATGTTTTTAGTATTCTTTAACTTTCTTGTACTTTTTATCATTTATATTGCAAATTTCTATATTAAATTAGCATTTTGATACTTTAAATGTTATGATTTCCTTCATATTTTCTTTTAGGAAATACTCACATTACTTTACTTTTGTTTTCTTAGTTTTTTTGTTTTTTAATTTAAATCATTCTGTCATTTTAAACCCTACACATATTGATGAGGTTTTCAAACAAACTCATATACGAAAGGATAATGGACAATTTGTTGATGAAAGGTCTAGACAAACTCATATGAATTTTTAATTTAATATTATCATTCATATATGTTATTATTTTTATTTTTATTTTTACATGGCATAATTTTAATTTGTATAAAAAACAGGAAAAATTTGAAAATAAATACTCTCAAGCAAGATCTGAAACAACATCTTCTGCTGCTGAAGTTGAGTCATCCCCACTAGATCCCACAGAGGAGGAGAGAATAAGGACTGAAAGTTGGGTACTTATTGTAGGTGGTAAGAAAAAAGGTTGTTTATATGGGATTGGAGACCTTGCTCAGAATTACAAGTGCGGAGATAACTTCACCTATCCAAAATGTAGTTTGTCTACTGATTCTCATGAAATTACAAAGTTAAAGGAAGAAGTACGTACTTACAAGGAGGATAATGAAAGACTAAACCGCCAATTACAGACACTTGTAAGCGTTGTGCTTCCCTTTCTTCCACCAGATGCACAATAAGCATTTCAACAACAACAACAATCTCCCCAACAAGGATCACAATAGCAGCAAGAACAACAGTCAATGGAGCAACAAGACCAACCACCTTCCCATCCTCATAATGAAAAACAAAATTACTCAAAATATTAAGACATGAGAACCAAAATTAGTAATGTTTATTGGCATACTTATTTGGATTTGTTGAAACTTTTTTATACTTTTAGTTTTATTTTGATGTTTCTATGACAACAAAGTTTGGATTTCAATTTTTCTTTATATATTTGAATTTATAGTTGTTACATATCCATATTATGTCAATGATATTTTTGTTTATATATGAATTTTACACTTAGAGCATATGGAAACTATGTATGTAATATGACAAGGTTAAATTTAATTTAAATAAAAATAAGAATAAATATTCGTTATTATATTATTTTACCTACGAAATTTACCTACGGATTATTATTTATAGGTAAATTTCACATATAAATTACATACATATTTCTATCCTATGTAATTTATTTACAAAATATCAGTCGTACGTAAATTATTTACGAATATTATTACCTACAAATTTAAATGAGTAGGTAAATTTCTTACTGACTTTAATCCGTAGATAATTTACATACAAATTATTATCCGTAATTAATTTTACATACGGATTATTACTTACGGATGACATTATCTACAGATAAATGTTGATAGATAAATTAACAACTATTAAATTATCTACGGATTTTCTGTTATAAAAAATCTGTAAATAAAACAAAATTACCTACGAATTTTTTACATTACCTACAAATTTATATTATAAATAATATATTTTTTTTTAATATAATCTCAACAATTTCCTATAAATTTAATCTATTAAAAAAACTACATTCTTAAAGTCTATAAACCATAATTTTTGTCATAAAAGAATGAATGCCTTGGAAAAAATACTAGTTTTATAAATAGTATAAGAACGATAACTCTAATATTAATTTATTAATTTTTATGCTTATAAAATATATAAATACAGAATATTAAATACTAAAAATATTTTAATCTTAACTTTTTAAATATAAACAAATAATGTAACATATTTTTATCTTTATCTAAATAAAATTTTAAAAACTAAAACATAATAAAAAAAATTAAAAAATAATTTAACTAATAAATAATTTAGCTAACATATTTTTTACATCTTTATTAAAAAAATAAAAATAAACTATACCATAATCTCCCAAATTGTCAACTATTAATTGGTCACCCTGAAATTTAAAGGGAGGAAAATGTGATTATTACATTCTTGGAAAAGGAGGTAATGCAAGTGTGATCGTCTAATTATACTTTTTTAAATCCATGAATATTCTTGTCATCCATGGCATGTTTACAAATTGGTTGTTTTTTAAGACAAACCCTTTTGTTGTACCATGTTTGATTGTTGTTTCACGAAGATTCTATAAACTTATTTCCTAGAGGAGCAGCATCATCAAACAAACACATCACAAAAGATCATTACAAGTAGATTGTAATATATATATTTTAAAGAAATTTATTATATTATTTAAAAAAAAAGTTGTTATTAAATTAATTCTATATCTATTTTTTAATATAATATCAAAATTAGTTATGATAAATGTATTGAATATGGGCTCATTATCATATATATAATACAACCGTATAAAAAAAATATAAGCTTTAGAAGTCAATTGGTAACAAAAATCACATATGTTAAAAGCTTCATATCTTTTGACTTCTCTTCGTTTTTCCTCACGAGTGTTGTATTCTTTTATTCATCCAAAAACTTTTGGCTTCCCTTCTTCTCACCTTTTACTTCTTGTGGTCGAGTAAACATGTTTTGCTTATATCCAAATCTTTTCTATACATCTTTCTTCTTTTGTATTTTAGATATTTGAAGAGTTTCTATACCCTTTTTTTTTCTTTAACTCTGAAACAGCATTACTACCATCAAAAAATAAAATCTATCTTTATAGCACTACCAATCAAGTTATTTTTGCAGGGTCAATTTTCAGCATCAGCAAGCACAACTTTGATAACTATGAGCTGATTCTTCATCTTTTGAAGCAATTTATCTGGCTTTTTTCCACGGATCAAGTTGGCAACCTCAGGTGATGCCAGGTGATGCCAGTCTGTCAAAAAGAACATTTAGGAAAGCATAGAGAAGTGCACCACAGTATGATGCACGAATATGATATGAATATCCAATACGATACGAGTATCGAATATGATAAGTATCTGATACGGCAATTCGTCTTATCTTAAATATATCTGGAAGTATCAGATATCGGATACAATACGTTGATAAATTTAAAGTATTCGTGCATCATAGGATACCATAGCTAAAACCATGATGTCAGTAACAAACAAGTGATGATCAGATTCGAAATGCAAAGGAAAGGATTTGGTTGCTAAAACCGGGTTGATTCTTGATAAGGTGAACTGATATGAGAAGATTTGGCTTGGTTCAACACTCTTCAGTTTAACTCTCAACTCAGTAAGACACGGTGTAGTGTGGTGGCTATCTTATCTTTTCTAAAAACTCAGGTTCTTTATTGGAAGCTTTTTCAAAAACTCTTTCTTTTTTGTTCCCCACAAGTGGATTAATGATGTACCTAACCATGATAAGGATAACTTCACCTGAAGTTACTGGATTCCAAATTTTCCATTTTGCAAAAGCAGTCCTAAAAGTATTTTATCCTGTCAAATACGTTAAAGATTGATAATTGCAAAGACAATCTAACAAAAGTAGACTTTGAGTCTAACTCAATCTCATAAAATTGGCTTATGAGGTATGAGGTGAGGTTTGTCCCCACTTATATATTGTTCAGGACAATTGTAGAACGACATATGAGGGTGAGGGTGGTGTGATAGGCTCGACAACTTTGTTAAGATAAACTCTGATACCATAACAGAAGTGGGCTTTGAGACTAACTCAACCTCATAAAACCGGTTTATGACATGAGGTTTGCCCCCACTTGTATACATTAATTTGGCTATATCACTAAATAATGTGGGATCTTTCATGAAGCCGGTTTATGAGATTGAACTAGACTCAAAATCCAGTTCTGTTACAATCCCTGCTAAAATGAGAGTGTTGAGACTTTAAGGATCAGCGTGGAGCAATGAGGTTTACTTTAATGCTTCTAATTTGACATTTTTGAGGTAAATGAGATGCATACATGGTTTGTCGTGCATGCAGGCTGAGATTCATAAACCTTATTCATGTCAAAACCGCAAGATAGCAACTACTTAGAGATATTATGGAAGATGAAGGCCGGTGAATAAAAATTCCTTTAAATGGGGAAGTGTTGGATGCTTTTTATTACCATCAAAATGAAATACCAGTTCAATGGTTGGGATTAAAAACCGGTTTAAATGAAATACCAGTTTTTCATTTTCTAGAGTTCTTCTCTTCTAAAATTTTCATAGACTAGGTGTATTAATTTTGGTTTATAAGTAAAGTGAGCCTCTGTATATTTTTCAAAACAAAAGAAATAATTTTTTTTTTAATTTTATTGTAATAGTAATGAATATCATGCTTAAAAATATTTATTAATTAATAAATATTTTTAATTCTTAATTCAACTCAAACTATTCTCAAATTTTAAAAATTAGAATATTTTTAAAAATTCAATATTTAAAGTACTTAGTAATATTAAATTTTAAATAATTTATAATTAGTTAAAATAAATTTAATTATTTATTTTTAATCACTTTAACCCAAAATCCTTATATTTTTTTAATTAATATATATATATATATATAAAGGATTACTAAATAATTTTTTTTTGAAGTCAGAAATAGAGTAGAAATGATATTCTACTAAAAAATTATTTTATTCTCAATAATGTATATTATTTTAATAAAAAATTACTATGATTTTGATAAAAATATTTAATAAAATAATAATAATAATAATAAATGAAAAATATTAAATTTAAAATTTTGGTTGATTATTTTAACTACAAATAATTTAATCTAATGCGTATCTTAATATAATAAATATAAATTTATAAAAATATTTAATTTTTAAAATGTATTATTTATCCAAAGTATATTAATTTTAAAATATTTAAGAAATATAAAAAAAATTTGAAGTAATAAAGAATTCTAGAAAGAGGACGAGAGTTAAACATGGTTGAGATTTTCAAAAACAATTTCGAAAACTAAGTAATGAATTTGATATAAGGTTATAAAGTCTATATATATATATATATATAAAGTGTTTTATTCTTACAGGATTTTTAAATATTTTTAACACAAAAAGATTTGATAAAGTGTGTAATAAATAAATAAATATTTATTTTTATATAAATATACTTTAATTAAGCTATTTCTTATTTTCTTGATAAGAATTTTTTAGAAGTTTTATTAATTAATAAATTTAATCACTGTACAAATCACTCCTAACAAAATATTTAATTCCTTTAAAGTTAAGAAATAAGTATATAAAATTATTTTTAATTATAAAAAGTTTGATAAAAGATTATAAAAAAAAAAATAACTTTCTTAGAGAAAATATATATAAAAGTTAAAATTTTTCTCATAATAAAACAACCTTCCAAAGGAATTTTTTTATCAAGGTATAGGTATCTCACATAACAAGATAGTTATTTATCATATGTTGTTGACTTATGAACTATAAAAGCTTGAATAAAGAAAAGATAATGGTGAAGCTTGAAAGTGTTAGAAAACATTTTGTTAAGATTCTTAAGAGTCACATATAAAGAGCAACATCCAATTTATAAGTCTAAAAAAATAGTCGTTACTGACAAGATATCAATCTTGCTTTTTCTGACATAATTAGATGCTTTATAATATTTTTTCAATTGGTAAAATATTGTAGCTTGGACACCTTCTAAAAAAGATTGTTATGATGTATAAGTTCATTATTTAAAATATAGTGGTGGATAGAATGAAATTTACCTTTATACCTAAAATTTCAAGGAGAAAAAAATGAACAATTAAAAAAAAAAACATTAGGATAGTTGAGATACACTATAGACACTAAGCAACTTTTTAGGAATATCAATAAATATGCTTCTATAAATTTATTATAATTTCAGGGTTAATGGAACTAAAATTTTTAATATATATATATATATATATTATAGTGTATCATTTTGTTTAAGTGGAACAAACAAATTAACCACACATTAAAAGTTATTAAGTTCTATAGGTACATATTTTAGTTTTCCATTAAGATGAAACCGATATACCTATTAGATATTCATGGAAAGGATGACATGAGTTGAGGTGCTATTTTAAACTTTCAACCGAGAAAATAATTGAGTACAAAACTAATTTTGACAACAATTTTCTTCATTAGATGTTTATTTTTAGTTTCGAACAATTTGAGATGAAACATATTCTCATGGAATTGTTAAGTTGTGACTTAACATTTTGATGTAGTTACCATCATATTCTTTTTACGAATGATTCTAAATATTTATGGTATTAAAGTTTTTTCCAAAATTCTAAAAAAAAAATTATGCATATACTAAATAAATTATACCCACGTATATATGTATATATAAATTGTTTTAGCTTGTTAGAATATTCTTCTTCTTCTTTTTATATCATATTGTGATTAAAAATTTAAATCGAATTCTTATCTTATTAAAATTATCTTTCATTATTATCAAATGGTGAAAGTAGTTAAAATTAAACTGTCTACGACAAAATTTATATATTTTTAACAATTTCTTTAAATTTTATTATGAAAAAAAAAGTTTGGATTAACTAAATTTCTTATTATTTATGATTACTAAATTTATAATTAAGAAAATTATTTTATAATTTATGAGCGTTATTATTGTAACTATATTTTTTTTAATTATTTTATTATTAATAATTAATTAATTAAGATGAAGTGTGTTTAGTGGATTTTCAGCCTAGAGAAGGAAGAGAATTCTTAAGGGTAGATTTCACTTAACCCTCTCATTTGTGTAACTTTTAGATTTTCATCCCTTTCTCACTCTTTCCAAAATTATCTCTACTCTCCTTAATTACCTACACTAAATTATGAGATTTTTCATAATTACCCATCCGTTTGAGAATTCGACTACACCAGAGTGAAACTCTTTACTAGAGAAACAAATTCTACACTTTAATTCTGCAATTAGGTGACTTTTTTTAATCTCAAATCTTAGGGTTTTTAAATTGGGATTTTAAATTGGGAAAAATGTGATTAAGATAGATCTTAGCGATCTTTGATAATTAGTAGAGTAATTAATATGTTTTGATGCAATTAGATAGTTTGAGTAACATTTAACATTTAGAAAACCCCTTGGATATTCAAGTTTGCTGGAATTTGAGGTAAGTAAAGCTAATTAGGCTTTTAAGTTTTTTCTAATTTGGGAGAAATTGATGTACGGATTGATTGTGTGTAAATTGATGGTCAAATTTTATTGTATGTTGATTGAATAAGTGATATATGATTTGAAATGTTCATTTGGATTGATGCATGTGTAATTGGGATTAATTTGGTTGATTTTGGAGTGATGGATTAAGCTTAATTTCAATTTTCTTGCATTCTACGTCAATTTGTTCGCTTGAACGAAGGATTTTTTTTCGCTTGAGTGAGTGATGTTAGGACTGCTCTTGGGTTCATTTTCCCTTGAGCGAGGAGAGTCTTGTTTGAACTAGAATTTGGCATATTTTTATTTCGAATTTCGGAAAGTGGTTTTCAAGAAAGTTGTAACTCTAGATGTTAGCTAACTCATGGTTTTGTTTCACATAAAATGATGTGTATAACTCAAGATATGATATTTTTGGTAATTAAAGGCCAAGTTGTCAAGAAATATATTCGCTTTTAACTTATGAACCCATTTTGATATATTTTTATTTCGAATTTGGAAAAGTGTTCTTCATAAAAGTTTTAACCCTGGATGTTATGTATCTAATGGATTTTATTTCATGTGAAAATAATATGTACAACTTAAGATATGGATCTTTGAATGAATAAAGGTCATACTATCTCCAAGTTTGTAGTTGCTCTCGGTTTGTTTTACTGAGAATTGTTTTGCTTGAGTGAAAATACCTTAACTTAAATGTGATTTTCTAGATCTAAAATATAAATATGGTGTTTTGGAATGTAGTAGAAGTATGTAATAATTCTTGGTATAATGGTATAGACTTTCATAATGTAGTAATTTTTAAGGATGTTGTTGTTAATGTTGGAAGTTAGTTTAATGTATGAATGTGTGAAATTTGATAAAATGACATGTTATTATAATGATAAGATGAGAATGAAGTTATATATTGAATTGCTTGAGTGAAATAAGAATATTGATATAACAGTGAGCTGAAAAATATGAAAACTATTATATTGGGATTGTGATTAGTAAAAGTGTTGAGATTTAATGTTGTATGTGGTATGAAATGAGATTTGTTGTGTTAAATTGGTCAAGTCAAGTAGTCATCATGGAATATTATTTGGCATAACTTTAGTATATATGGGATTATCGAGATCTAATGTTATAAGGAGGTATCCAAACTTCTAATGATCTTCCTAGTCATGTAGACCGGGACTATCATGTGGTGTGAGGTCGATAGAGGTTCTACTTGCACTATTTCATGGTGGTGTGACTACTAGATAGGTGTTTGAGAACTACCCTGTATGTGGTGCTATTTAGGGATGAACAAGTGTATTGAGGTGAAAAAGGCTCTGATAGGACAACTTTCATTGCTCGGGTGCCGTTAAGCACAACAGGTGTTAGCCTCTTAGGTCAAGGATTACATATATTTTATCCGAATGAGCCTGTTTAGTTTTAGGTGTTTGAGTGTATGAAATTTTGTACAGGTGTATGTGAATAAAATGAATGATGTGAGAAATGAAGTTTGATATTAAATTGAATATCTGTATATTATTAACTATGATGTAATTGTGTACTATGGATATGAGTTTTGTTTATATTAGTTTATCCTTATTTTTCTCTATCTTGTGATTTTATTGGATTACGATGATTGTATTTTGACAAGTGAGCAGATACGGTTATAGGTAACTCTCTAGGAGGATATGATTTTGATGATGATTTTGAATAACTATTTTTAGTATAAACTTTATATTGAAATGTAAATAATTTGATTAAGAAAATAATGTTATAAAATGTTTGAGAGCATTTAGTTGTTATATATATATATGAACTTTTTGGTGTGCAAAGTAGATTTTTGATATCCTTATCTAAATTGATAGATTCATTGTAATTTAAAAATGTAATATTAGTGATTTTTGAATTCATTACAACAATCATCAAATATACACTGGGACATTTATTATCCAAATCTTATTATTTTGTTGACACTCTAAAATAATATATGCGGTTGGTGATAGTGAAACTAGTCTGAGATTTTTTTGTTGATGATTGTTTGTGTTAGATTTATAGATGTTCTAATACTTTATGATGATTTTTTTCGTTAATTTGTTAACATTTTTTGTAGTCTAATTTTTTTAATCCTCGTATAAACATTATAATGATATGGAGTAAATATGAAAAAAAAAATTAAAACTAATAAAAAAAAATATGAAGGACCAAATATAAAATTAGTAATTTTATTAGATATAAAAAGTTATTTATATAAAATAAAAAAATATATGTAGATAAATACATAAATAATGATAATACTAAAATAAAAAAAAAATCTAACTGTAAGAGACAAATGTAAAAAAAAAAAAAAATCTTAAAGAAGTGTAAAATAAAAATAAATCATGAAGAAACAAATATAAATTAATGAATTTATTAAAAATTAAAAATATATTTGATATATATATATATATAAAAATAAATAAATAAATAAATAAATAAATAAAGTGGAAGAATTTCAAAACTTTTTCAAGATAAATATCCTTTATTAAAATTAGAGTTATTTTTTTAAATTATTTTGTCATAGTTATTTTATTTAGTAAAGTTATATTAAAATTTTACTAATATATAAATGTGAGAACAAATTGAATAATTAATCAGAAAATTAATAAAATAAGATGAAATTAAAATTGTATTAACTTTTTAATAGATGTAAATGTATGAGAAAAAAAAGAAGAAGTAATGTTTGGTAAATGTAAATATGAGCAAAATTGTAAGGTCTCACTTTATTGTCAAATACTTGTTCTCCTTATACAACATTCTTCTTCGATAACCCCTCGATCTGGACGCTTATACTTTTTATTTTGTTTTAGTTCTTTTTTAATTGTCTTTATATTTCATTTTAGATTTTTGTCATATCATGTTTTAGTTTGTTTTAAGATGTACATATTGTAATTTTTTAACTATAATTACTGAAAATAAGTTATATAAAAATACTAATAATGATGTAATGGATGTATGTTTTTTTTTTTTTTAAATTAATAATTTTCATTCTCAATTTTCTTAATTATGTTTATCATTAAATACGTCATCCGAGTATCACTCGACCAACAATGACTGAAATACATTATCCGAGTATCACTCAACCAACAATGACTGAAATACGTCACCTGAGTATCACTTGGCCAACAATGATTGAAATACGTCAATGACTGAAATACGTCATCCGAGTAACCCTCAGCCAACAAGGACTGAAATAAGTCCCTCAAGTAGCACTCGGTCAATAATGACTGAAAAATGTCATCATTCAACCCAAAATGGGAAGAGCAACTAATGGAAAACCATGACTAAAGAACTACAAAGCGACTATCCGAATAATTAAAAAAGTGTAACACTACTACAAAATGATCATTTTACATCGTCAAATTTATATCGGTTCTAAGGAAAACCGATGTAAATATAAACGCAGGGGTATTTTTGTAAATAAAAAATAAGGTGAAAGCACATTTACATCGGTTCTTAAAAGAACCGATGTAAATTTGAACACATTTACATCGGTTGTAAAATAACCGATGTAAATATGCACATATTTACATCGGTTGTAAAATAAATGATGTAAATAATATTTACATCGGTTGTAAAATAATCGATGTAAATACGTGAATATTTACATTGGTTCTTCAAATAACCGATGTAAATATGTGCATATTTAAATCGGTTCTTCAAATAACCGATGTAAATTTGTTTCATATCTTTAACTCAAAACCTGCACTGAGCCCTCTCATTTCACATTCATCCTCTCTGTTGTCTCTCAGGGCGCCTCTCTGTTGTCTCTCAGGCCGCGGCGAACAAAGTGAGTCTCTTCCTCTTCCGCCTCCATTAAACCCTATCTCCCACCTTCAATACATTTACTTTCCCTCAAAATTGAAGGTAAATAACATTATGAATTATTTTTGTTGTTTTAGGTTAATATGTTGATATCTTCCATGGGATATGGGTTTACATGGTAGGTCGAGGAATAGGCCTTGGCAACAGTAAGTCTTTCTCCTTTCTTTTTGTTTGTTTCTTCCACATAACTACTCGAGGGTTCCAAAAAGATTTAAGCATTTGTTTGATTTTGTACCTTAAGCAAATTTATTGTAAGTTGCAGAGAATGTGGACTCGAGGAAAGCTTTTTTTTCGTTTAAGATTGAGTTACAATATTTGGTTGCGAGAAGATTTGGAGTTGCACATGAAGGCTATGGGTGATCTTGTTCGGTTGCATTCCATTGTGTAATTTGAATTTCAAATTTACATCGGTTGTTTAAACTACCGATGTAAATTTGTTATTTAAACAACTGATGTAAATTTGCTCCCACATTTACATCGGTTACTTTAGAACCGATGTAAATTTGCTGCCCACATTTACATCGGCTTTATTTACATTAGTTCCAGAACCGATGTAAATAACCTATTTTAACCGATGTAAATTTGTACTTTTGTAGTAGTGTAAGCACTTAATGAAAGATATCTACACGTAACGCCTGGCCGAGTAAACAAATGTTGACAAAAGTATAGTCGATGAATCCTTATTCGGGTAAATAATTAACTTTTATGCATGTTTAAAGACATTCGAATATCAAATAGGTTAAATATAATACAAACAGGAGAGAAAAAACAACATTCGAATTTTATTAATGTTTAAAGGCAGGTTTACAATGATAGAGGACTAGCCTTAGACAGATCATCTGGAATATCATCAAGGAAAGCCTATTTTCCCTTATAAATATCTACATTTACATCAAACAAATCCGCCGAAAGAGGAGTCCCCTTCTTGGAAAGGAAAACAGTCTGTCGGACTACCTTCTCGAAGTCATGCTCCTCCACAATCAACCCTTTGAATTTTAACAAATCTCTATGGTGGCTCTCTTAGGTTGATTTTAGATGGAGCTTCAAGCCGGCAAAGTCTTTCTCCAGTTGAGCATGCTTGGAGGAGAGAGCTTCAAGATCAGCAACCACCTGACGCTGAAGTCCCTCATATTCTTCAGCCTAAGCATTCAACCGTGCATTGCTCGCCAATGCTTCGGAAATAGATGCTTCAGACTGAGTTAGTTGCTCCTGAAGTCTCTTTAACTCGACAATATTGGAGGGTCTGCCAGCCAGCCTTTGGGCTACCAGTGCCTGAAGTTCGAGAAGGGAGAGCTTCAAGTTAGCATCATCTGCTTTCTTTAACTCTTCACTTCTTCCGGCGTCAGTCTAAAGTTGAGACGGTCCCGCATGACCATCTCGGCAGAAAAAAATTCTGCCTTGAAGATAGAAGACTGCCCCAGCTCTGTCCGACGTGGTCCTATTAGGCTTTTCCTCGCTACAACCTTCTGTTTTTTCTTTTGATGAGGAGTAGGAGGTGGCACATCATCAGTAGCTTTTTTTCCATTGTCGGTTCAATACTTTTGGCTGTAGTAGCCAACATCCTGGAAACGGTTGAAGTTGTTCTTCGGCATATTCAACAAAGATTGAATAACACCTACAACAATGAAAACTTTAAACAGCAATCATCTGCAAGAAAATACACATACCAGCCACGTCAATAGGACGAGATGGGTCGACTAGGTCACAGATAAATGGCCTAGTCCGCCGAGGAAACTTTTCAAGAATGTCTAAAACTTGCACGTCGTAGGCAGATATCTCGCTCCTAGGCCACCAATTATACTTACACGTGAGCCGCATCCAAAAGAATGGGAATTTTGGTTCTCCACCAAAGAAGAAAAAATCCTTCCCGGCTTCATTGATGACACCTTTAAAAAATCTGGTTTTAAAGTTTTTGTAATTGGCTTTATAGGGGCGAAATAAGGCCCCAGATGACTGATCGACAAGGGATACCCAATAGGTTAGGTCCCCCTCGCGAGTATAGTAGAAGTGAAGGAAAACAGGGGAGTTGGACGGACACCTAAAAATTGGCATAAAAAATGAAAAGCTTGCATGAAGGCCCAACTGTTAGGGTGTAGTTGGCTGGGAGCTATATTCAAAACTCTGAGAACACCCATGGTGAACTCGTCAAAGGGAAGTTCTACGTGTAAATTTACAAAGAGACAGGCATACACATAAAAAAAGGTTTATTTAGAGCCTTCAGCACCATAACAAACATGTTCTACGGGGAGCATTTTGAAGCTCCTACTATTCCTATTTCCGCACTGGCAGAGATAAGGGGAACTCTAGACAAAAAATCTTTTAAGTCCTTGGACCTACTAAAACAGGAAACATATTGCAAAACAGGAAACATATTGCAAAACAGGAAACATATTGCAAAATAGAAGAGTTTACCTAGCTATAACCATCTTGAGGGGGGATTTCTAAATTACCTCATTCCTCATTATCTACTCTATGAACAATAGACTCTGAACCCTCCACATTTGGAGGATTCTGGCTTGAATTCTCGCGAGTAGAAGCACTCGCACTAGAGGAAGAGCCTTGAAACCCAACACTCTCGGTCCTCAACGGACTGGGAGGCCACCAGGTACTGGAACCACTACCAGATATTTCAAAGTTTGAAGGAGAAGACATACCGAGAAAATAGAAGCGAGAAAGTGAAGAAGAAGACATGCGAAAGTAAAAGCAAATGGAGTTGCTAAAGGGGAAACAATGGCTGAAGGATTGTTTTATAGGCACCTTTGGAAGGATCCAGAAGCTGTGGTGACTCTACAACTTCTCTGTTAGACGTGACACTAACCACCACCCTACACGACTCTACAACTTCCACACGCGCAACGAGTGATTGAAATGGGGTTCATTATGACCCTTGAGCCCCTAAGAAATTAAAACCACGAAGCGGAAACACTTCCCACTATCTTTGCCAACTCATCAATTAACCACCCTTTTTTTAATTTGAAATGTAACAATCCAGCAAGATAGGAACCGCTCCAACAAACTAAATCCAAATGAACAAACTCGTTTCAGTTTCTTCGCTTCACGACTTGGGGGGCTTATGTACCCACGAGGCCCAAACTATTGGGCTGGAAATTAACTAAGGACATAGTACCAGGCCGAGATGTACCCAGCAGGTGTGAAAGGTAAATGGGCCGAAACACTCGAGGTCCAATGTTAGAGTATCTCCTCATCATTATCAAAATATTCGTAACGATTTTAGAATAATTGAGAAGATTCGTAACAGTTCCAAAAAGGAAATAGAAGATCCTGAGAAATCTTATGAGTAAAAGCTCATAAAAGGTAAAAAGATACAATATTATAAATAGACATGCCTAACAGGTATAAACTCACTCTCAATTCTCATACAAAACCCTACTTACACTAATATACTGACTTGAGCGTCGGAGTGTAAATGCAGGTACCCCCCACAACTCGGTTATGAAGGAGTCAGAGCCGATTGAGATAGAACAAGTGTGGACCGAGAAGTAGACGGCTAGGAGCAGTAGAGAACGTACTCGACCCTTATAAGTATAGGTAGGTATCTATAAATGCAAATTATTGATGGAAAAATGTTTTGGTAAATGCATGTTACTTTTGAAAATGAAATATGAAATTTACTAAGTAGGTAAATATTGAAGAAATAATTGGTGAATAAATTTTGTATTTCACTTATAAAAGTAACATCTTATTGGTAATTATCGACAAACTAAAAAATCCATCAATAAATTTTACTTACAATAAAATTATAAAAAAAATTTATTGTTAGAAATCAATTAATAAATAACAATTATTAACAAATTTGTATTATTATCGACAAATTTTGTCTATCGGTAAATATAGTTTTTCTTGTATGATTATTATTTTTTTTCTACCAATAATCACTTAAGATTATAGTGGTAGCTAATGACATGATAGACAAAACCCTTATCTCGGTTAGATTTCTTAATTGGGGAATGATCTATCATGATGAAAGTGTCTTGCTCACTTTAGCAACAACCATGGGAAGATTGATAAAGGTTGACTTTAATACTATGAACATGGTGCAACGAAAGTTTGCTAAGGTGTATACCAAAATTTGAAGAATATGTTGATTCTACAAATTGGTTGAGTAAATCTAAGACTTTTCTATAGGTACTTGAGATCTAATATATGAGTATTTATGCAAAAGGTATAAGGTAGATAGTGAAAAAGAGTTTTAATCATATTGATTCACCCAAAACTTGAGTTATGTTTAATTTTTTTTTAAGAAACTCTTGAAGAGTTCCAATAAAATCAATCTAACTATAATCAGTTATTTTTATCGTAATTCTTAACTATAAGGAATACATTAAGTTAGTATTGATTATCCCTTTGTAATCTTTTTTAAGACTAAACACTACAAGTATTCTTAACTACTATTTTTTACTACAATGAAAAAAGAATTAAAAGGAAAGTTAAAAAAAAAACTCTCGAAAAAATTATATAATAAGATTTTCAAAAATAAAATTTTATCTTTATTAAGTGAAAAGATAAAAAAGGTTATTTTTCTCAACTATTAAGCTTTCTAACTAACAAATGTTTAATATTCTTATTTAATATTATTACTAATTATTAAATAATTTATTATTTAAAAAAAATTCTATTAATTTTTAATTTATTCAAATTTTAATTTTATTTATCATTATTAAAATACAAAATCTAAACATTTAGATGATATAAGACATGTCAAGGAATATATATTTGATAATTTATTCTAGTATATCAAATTTTCCTTCCATCTTTATATACTCATTTCTTTTCACTCATTATTTACAGTGTTATAGAGCAGGTATTCATGCTACTTTTACTCCATCTTTCTCTTCTTTTCTCAACTCTAACATGGTATCAAACCATGCCTTCCACAACCTTTTCTCTCTCAATTTGAATTTTTTTTGCATATATCAAATTCACCACCTCATAGTAAAGGGATTTAAATTTTAGTTTTTTTTATGACACATGTGTTCCATCAAGAGAAGAGACTAAAAAATCAATCCAACAATATTATCAAAGAAGAATTTCTCAACTATGAATAGCAAGATTATCTCATTCTTGCATGGCTTCTTGCCTCCATGACTATTTCCCGTTTGACTAAAATGGTTGATCTTGCTACAACTAGTCAAGTATGAAAAAATTTATAAGTTACTATGTTGACTTTTGTGTGTATTTAGGACAAAACATTATTTCATGATCTTCTAGAAGCACTACTGAGTACAAAAGCATTGGTGCCATTACTACTAAAATAACTTGGGTCATATCTCTCCTTCATGAACTCACTGTTCCATTTCTTATTCCTAAAATGTACTGTGAACTGTGATAATCTTAGTGTCATTCTACTTGTAACCAACCCAATTATGCACTCAAGATCAAAACACTTTGCATCGAATCTTCACTTTGTTCATGATAGTAATGAAAAATGCAATAACCGTCATTCATACTCTATCACAATTTCAAGTCGCTAATGTTTTAACAAAGCCCATATTTGGTGCCTCCTTTTTCAAGTTTTGTGATAAACTCATGGTACACTCCCTACCACCATTACCACCATGAGTTTACGAAGGGTTGTGAAGGATTAATTATATATTTGATAACTGATTCTGTTATCTGTTTCTCACTCATTATTCATAGTTTTTCCTCCCATTTTTATATACTCTGTTTCTCACTCATTATTCATAGTTTTTCCTCCCATTTTTATATACTCTGTTTCTCACTCATTATTCATAGTTTTACAAAGCATGAGTTCATGCTACTTCTACTTCTACTTCTCTTATCTCTTATCTTCTCAACTCTAACAAGACAAGAGCATATGAATCTTAACAAAATTCACTTAAATATACTAGTAGTGCGAAATTTTAGCTCAATGAGCATTTGTACAATGTTGAGTAGGAGAGCCTCCTCATGGTTTGATCATCATTTGGGTGCTATGGCATGTCACACGTAACTTCCAATCTCAAATGACCCAATCCATGATAGGGGAACAAGGGGTTGTATAACAACTTAGTAATGGGAAACCCTAGTTGTAGAAGGTTAGCAGAACATGAAGAAGATTAATGATAATGGGTAAAATAAGGATATCATTAAGAATAAGGGTACTTTTGTCCTTGAGCACACTTGTACGATAAAGTTCTTTTAAGAACTAAGCCACGACATTCCAACATCGAGAAAATCGTTCCAATAGATTAGGGAAGCCTACTAAATTCAACCATGATTTTAGTCACATGAGTAATAGTATGGACGAATCAACTAATTTACAAAATTTTACATGGACTATAGTTGGAAAGTGGATGGAAACATAGACCATTGAACTATAAGAATTTGACATATGATATAAGTTTAGGCAAACATTAAGGCTTAAAGTTTGATTGACTTTGTGGTTAAACTAATATCTTTTTATTCTTATCCCCAAAATCTCACTAGTTTTACACTACTCATGAAATGGATCCAAAATATTCTTAAAATCTATAAACAAGATCATATTATAACAAACTTTGACACTCACATTCCTCATCTCTCATTACATGAGATTACTTAGAGATTATTTTCTTACAAATATCTTGCCAATCTCTCATAATAATAATAAAAAAATAATTAAATAAAAAGTAAACTAAAGTTGATACTTCACAATTGTTCTCCTTCTATATAAACATAGAGTAGTATATAAGAATCAAAACTATTAAGATATAATAATTAATACAACTAAACCTGAATTTACAATTCACAATTGTTCTTATTAGTTTGAACAAACATAAAGTGATAAAAATATAGTGATAAAGATGAGAAAGAAATACATTAAAGAAAAGGGAATGTACCGTTGGGTTATGAACTTTTTACCTTTTTTCATACAATCTATCTTCTATGATGCTTTACATAATTTGTACATATGATATTAAATTATAAAACACGGTTAAGTTAAATTATAAATTTAAAATTATTATATTAAATTTAACCAACAATTAATAATTGATTATATATTATAAAAATAAATATATTGTTATATAGTCTACGAAGACGAAAATAAAAAATTCAAATATAAGTTTCTTACTTATACTAGATATAGATATATTGCTAATGTTAATGAAAAGTAATTACTAAAGATACATAACATTTATGAAAATAGGAAAACTGCAAAATTTACCTTTAAACCAATACCAATTGACTAAAGTACATAGTTTTTTGTTACATATAAAATTTATCTTTTTATTGAAAAAAATAAAATTTAGAGTGGTAGAGCTATTTCAATGAAATTCTATATGCTAGAAGACTAAAATCATTAAAGATTATATTTTTTTTCTATTCATACATTATTCATTTAATGTTTCTTCCTAAAAAAGTATTATATACTTAATGTTAGGGTACTAAAAAAAACATAAGTATTAGATAATTTTTGTTAAATTTTTTTTATCTATTTATAAAACCTATAGCAATTAATTTAATATGATTTATGTCCAATGTTTCAGGATAATAGGATAATGGGTCGTGAGACCTAAAGAACTTTAATAACCAATCATTTTATAAAAGATTATTACATGATTTTTTTTCCATCCAACAATTGTGGAAATATATGAACCTCGCCCTTGAATGTGTTGTTTTTTATGCTCATAATTTAAGAAAATAATTCCTATATATACAATATTATAAATTTGGTAGAGAATTTTTTTAAAGTAAAATGAATTTAAATTTTAACACTACATTCATATTTATATATAAAGAAAGAATAATTTACAAATATATATAGCTAAATATTTGTTTAATATATACATGTAATTGTTTTTCAAAAGAATTTGGATATTAAATAGTTATAATTATTCCTTTAAAATTATAAAAAATTATATCAGAATATTAAAGTTATATATCAAGAGTCTTAAGAGTTTTGTTGAACAAATTTCTATTAAATTATGTACAACTATTTATACTACTATGACAACTAGGGAAAAGGGCTTCAAAAGCTTCCATCTTGTCAGATGAGAGATCAGAAAGCATAATGTCCCCTTCATTATCTATCACTTCAGCTCATATCATTCTTCCTCTAGATACCTTTATGGGTAGTCCGATTAGGTCATGGTTGAGGAACTAGAATTGATATGTTAAAAGTCTAGGAGATCTTACACTCCCTCTATATATATATATATATCATAATTAAACATGAGTCATTTTTTTGTTATCTCCAATATAGGATACATGTACATGTATAGAGATAACAAAGTTTGGACCATCTAAATCTAGCATTATAAGGTATTTATACCATTCTACTTGTCGATATTCCCTAAATAACTCATTAATATTATAATTACATTGTATATCTATTAGTTTAATACGATAGTAGGGACTCATCATGGGTTTCATCCTAAATGTTAAGGAAGTCCTACATCGCCTACCTCAATTTGCAAGTCTCCCTAAAATAAGATCGTCTGGTTCGGTAGGTATTTTTGAAGAAAATCTAATACTTGCTAATGACATTGAGGAACCATAAAAAATCAAAATAGATATAATTGGGACATAATTTATGAATACAAAACACTTAAATTTCATATAAAAAAATATAGCAGTCAAATGTTAGATTTAAGGGTGAATGTCTTCCTATTCATAATCCAAACAATATAAAAAATATTAAATTTCATTCAATAAGATAATTGAGAATTACACTCAATAATTTAAAATAATATACTTAAATTCTAAATAACAACTCTCATCATATTTTTGTTCTCATCCCTTTTCACAATTTCTATATACAATTTTGGGCCCCTAAACAGGGGCGGAACCAAGGGGGACTAGGTAGGGCCACGGCCCCTCCCAACATTTTGGATTTTTTTTATTACTATATAAAATTATAATTAAATTATGAAAAATATACCCTCTGACCCCCCCTATTCCGTCCCCTCTCATAATATTGCATGGTTGTTTACATTGAAAAGGAGATTGTTGCAAAATTCAATACAGATGTGATAATTGATGATTTTTATAATATGAAACATCGTCGAGTACAATTAAAAAATTAAATGTACTAGATATATATTTGATTTTATATATAATTATTTATGTTGATTTTAAATATATGTAAATGATTTATAATTTATTAATAATTTTATTTATTATATTTATTTTTACGTGATAATTAATTTTAATATATATATTAATTTTTTTTAATTACTCTGACCCGGTCCGACCCGGTCTAACCCGACCCGATCCGACCCGATCTGACCCGATCCGACCCGGTCCGGCCCCCCTACCTAAAATTCCTGGCTCTGCCCCTGCCCCTAAATGTTGTCATCACCACCTAGGTGATTTTGGCTCTACGTTGGTGTGGAAAGCTACTAGTTAGCAATATGCTCCACGGATTTAGTCAGTGATTTAGTCAAGATGGAGTGTGAGGCCTGTAACAATTCTTAAGCACACTATGCACATCAATGTTTGGACCACTCTATTACCTTCCATTTTTCCCATTTTATCAAACCTTCTTTAACTACACCCTTGTGTATCTTTGAAACTCATCACATGTAAATAAAACTTTAGACAACACAAATGTCTAAATTTTTACAGTTTCTTTACCTTTTAGGTAGTTTTAAATTCTCATCACAAAATATTATTTCAATAGTCATTTACGTAATCTATATCACATTAATCAATATTAATTTAATAATTACTACCACAAAAAATTAATTCAAATAGGACCAATTGAGAGTGAAAATACAAAAATAAGGTTAGAAAAAGAAATAGAAAACAATAATTTTTTAATTTTTTTTTTACTTTTTTTTTTTTGGAAAATTAAAACCGCCACAATGGATCCATTTAGTGGATTCACTCCCATGACAAAAATAATTTTTTTTCAAAGTGCTTAGTGGGTTTGAAAATCCAATAAGCGGATTGGATCTCGTGAACTCTATTTGTCAAATTTTCTCACAATTTAAGGTGGTGTAACTCTTTACCTTAAAAATCATGTCATTTTAAGTATAAAACAATACATACAATACTGTAAATTAAATATTAGAGAAAAGATAAACTTCTCTTATCTTAAAAACTAATAATAGTCAAAGAGAGGGAAGATTGGGGAACTTTAACGCCTAATTCTTTAAAAACTAAGAAAATAACCATTTATGAAAATAATTAAATATTTGAAACAATAATGATGTAATTGGAAGTTTAAATTTAAAGAAAATTACCTTGAATTGAGAAAAACTTGAAGAGAGGGAATGAATTGAATAAGAATGTAACATCCCAATTTTTGAGAAACAAATATATAATATAATATTTATAACGTAATTATTTAATTAAATAAAATATAATTGGGTTTAGAAGATAAAATAAAATATCTTATAAAATAGAATATTTGGTTATAAATAGATATTGTGAAATTATTAATATTTTAAAAGATATTATGAGATTATTAGTATTTTAAAAGATATTATGAGATTATTAGTATTTTAAAAGATATTATGAGATTATTAGTATTTTAAAAGATATTGTGAGATTATTGATATTTTAGAAAGATAATTTTGTTAATATTTTGAAAGATATTATTAATTGAATCTACTCTTCAAAAGCCCGACTCTACCAATATAAATAGGCGTCAGACCCTCTTTATTTTTCATTCCAAATTTTCCTAACCTTTGGGAAAAGTCTCAAAGAAGACGATTAGGGACGATACGTGAGGAATTAGGAGCATAGTGTCTCGAGGCGTCACGTAGTACATTGTGGAGCATAGTATACAAGACGTTTTTATTCGAGGTAAGAGGGGGAGTGGGAAATGTCTTACATATGGGTGCTTATGAGGATTTTGGGTAGAGAGGCAACCCCTAAGTCTCATAGGATTGTTTGTTTTGAGGCAACCATAAGTGCTCAATATGAATTTGAGGGAATTATTCTATATTTATTATAAGTTGTTGTGTTTATAAATTATTATAAGTTGTTGTTTTGTTTATAAATAAACAAGGTATATAGGCTGGAAACCAGTTGTTAACATCCCTTCGTTTGAAGGTCTAAGATGCATTCTAGTATAACAACGCCAAGTACCACTTTTCTTGCTCATAGTTTTCTTCTTTTACAACAACATTTAAGTATAATTGAAGATACTGGTTGAAACGTGATAAAAAGTTATAATTAAACTATTTAGTTATGTGATGTGTGATTTGGTAATGTTTTGTGATTGTAATTGGATTGTGAAATGTTATATTGTGAAAATTTCAGTAGAGTATTGAGAGACTCATAGTTATTGCGTTGTTTGCGAGTTTGTGGTGTGTTTTGAGAAGTCTAAGCGATGGCTTATCAGTGTGAAAATCCAAGTTATTCTTGGTCATTTGTGAAGTCTAAGCAGAGACTTAGCAACGTTAAAATTCAAGTTATGCTTGGTCATTCGAGAAGTGTTATGCATTTGTGTGTTGCATTTGTGTGATCATATTTCATTCATTCATTCATACTTTTGTTGGGGGTAGATGCGATTTATGAAGGAGGGCCTTTATGGTCTTCTACCTTGACCTTGGGGATTTTAGAGCAGGGGACCTCTCATTTGAGAGTTGAAATGAGGGGCGACCACAGCCACGCTATACTATCCCGACTGGCTCCTGTTAGACTCGTTCTGGTGAAAGTGGATTGATAGGGTCCTTAGATCCGGTCCATGTCCTCCTGGACTACTCATTGCGTTTGCATTGCGATGGTACCACATGCATTTAGAGATAAGAGCATAAGAGCATTGATGCATTTGAGTATGTGATTGAGTATGTATTGATGTGTGTGATGCGTTTTGTGTGTGATGTGTGTGTTTAGTTCTACCTATTTTCTTATAAGTATTTATAACATATGTGAGATATATTCCTCACTCTTCTTCTGTTTTGTTTTTGGTATTTTGTTTGGGTTGTATACTTTTATAGGTGACCTATCTTTGAGAAAGAATAAAGAGAAGTTGAATGATAAAGCTAAGCCTCCTAAGCCTTTATTTCGTAAGTGCTTTGATTAGGTGGGAAGTCGGGGAATAGAAAGATTATTTATTTTAAAGAAGTATATTTAAAGTTTATTATATTTTTGTTAGTAAGAACTTATAAAGGTTGTGTCAATGCCTAGTAATATTTTATTTGATTTTCTACATCTTGAAAGAGTTATTATTGTTACTGGATATACAGTGGTGGTGTGAGAGTGTATATCTAGGAAAGTTCTGGCTAGGAAAGACTTGGTATTTAAGAGTGTCCATTAGTGACCCACCTCTCTTTTCTGGGAACTTACTAAGTGTACTAATTCACGGTTTACCGCCGTTGTTCTAGAAGGCAATATGATCCAGTAAAAGTTTTATTTTGAAATCTTATTTCCTTATTTTTATAATATTTTATTCATGAAGAGAATATATTAGAATTATTTTCCTTTCATTTTTCGAAAATTTTATATTTATTAATGAAAAACGTTTTGGGGTAGAAGGGTGTTAATGGAAAAGAAGGAAAGAAAAAGAAAAGGAAAAGAGACTCATCATGAGGAGATAGGGTGAGAGACTTCATTAAGAAGTCATCTCCCTTTCTCTCTTTTCTTTTTTAAATATTTAATTAATTATTTTATTTATTTATTTATTTTTAAAATTACTTTTTAATAATAATTTATTTTATTGGACCTCAAACCCATTTTCAATAATAGAGGGATTCAAGTGGGATGTAATTGTAGTGATGAAGTTATCATACTCCTTAGGTAGGTCATTTAGAATAACTTTTATATGTTCTTTAATTACGTGTGAACCTACGATTATAAGTGTGTAACTATTTTCTTAATTAATGTCAAAAATAAAAGATTGGTTTGAATTGTCTTTATTCGTTGTTCTTAGTTGAGTCTTGAATTTCTTTATCTTTGATTGTGTTTGACTAGCATAATAGCTTAATAACTTTTTCATACTTATGTTGATATGGTAAGTCCTACCATTTTAGTGAGGATGAAAGTAGACCTGTGATACTAACATGAGGTGAGCTGGTCTTTTTTTCATGATTGAGGAATTCTTCATTAGGATGACAATTATAGTATTTTTTATATATTTTTTTTAAAATAATTTTATTTAACTATTATTTTTAAATTTGAAAATAACATACGCATCACCTAATGATTTGATGGTTTGAAATACTTTAATTCATCTTAAACCGTTAGGTTTGAAAACTATATAAAAAAAAAAAAGAAAATCAAGAAGAAGATATTTCAAGATAATATTAATTGTTTTTTATCATTTATATTTTTATTCTTCACTTAATAAATATATATATATATATATATTTTGATCTAAAAATAAAAAAGGTAAAATAGAAAATACTATAAATATTTTTTAAAGTCAAATAATAGTAAGGGGTATTAAAACCCACTTATAAATAAATTAAGGGGTATTATTTATATAGGATAGAAATTTAGAAAGTACACTCTTTTTTTGTTGGTGGATACTAAGTAGGTATTGTAAAAAATGAGAAATAAGATAAGAAGAGTAAGGTAGAAGAACCAAGAGACTTCAACTTATACTAGTTCATTCCAACCTCATGATCTTCATTTTCAATATTAACTATAACGAGTACATCATGTTACTCATGACTACAACAAGTACACCATGTCACTCTTGACTACAACGAGTATATCATGTCACTCTTGACTACAACGAGTACACCATGTCACTCTTGACTACAACGAGTATACCATATCACTCTTGACTACAACGAGTATACCATGTCACTCTTGACTACAAAGAGTACACTATGTCACTCCTAACTATACCGTCCTAATTTCCTATTAAGAACTATGAGTATTCTTAATTGTTACTCTTGGCTACAAAGGCAAGAATGTTTAAAGAAAAATTATAAGAAAACTCTTAGAGAGAAGGTATATATTAAGATACTCACTACTAGAAAAAAAATATTTTACATCATTAAATTTACATCGATTATTAGGTAAACCGATGTAAATATGAAAACGGTGGCATTTTTGTAAATAAAAGAAAATTTGATCGCATATTTACATCGGTTCTTCAAAGAACCGATGTAAATGTGTTTCATAACCTTAACTCAAACCCGCACTAAGCCCTCTCATTTCGTCCTCTCAGTTGTCTCTTAGGCCGCGGCGAACAAAGTGAATCTCTTCCTCCTCCGCTTCCATTAAACCCTATCTTCTACCTTCAATACACTTACTTTCACTCAAAATTGAAGGTAAATAACATTATGAATTATTTCTGTTGTTTTAGGTTAATATGTTGATCTGCAATATTCTGCTGTGTTTGTGGTAGATGAGTATATTTCAGGGTTTAGGTTAACAGGTATGAGTGAGTTCTTTCTTTCGTTTTTTAGTTAGGATTTAGATTTTGATTCTCTCTGTTCAACACGTTTCCTTAGGGAAAACAAACGAGAAAACCTAAATTGCAGAGCAAGAAGCAAATGTAGGAAGTAGCGTAAGAGAGAACCTGGAAAAAGGCAAGTGAAGGAATGAGGGCGTGAAGAAGAGCGAGAACGAGATTCACAGTGAGGATTAGACACCGAAAACAGTGTGCGTCTCTGAATCCCGACATGGCCTCGTGCGTGCGTGCGTGCGAGACAAACAAACACAGTTTCCGTTGTTCTTTCTTCTTCTCCTCTGTTCTACTCACTCCTCCAGATCTACACGTATATACGCATATGCATGTGATGCGTGGGTGTATGGAATCGCATCGCAAATTCATTCACAGCATCGAGTAAGCCTTGGGAGGAAGGTTCTTTACATCGGTTTTTAAATAACCAATGTAAATTTGTTTCAGATTTACATCGGTTATTTAAATAACCGATGTAAATTTGTTTCATATTTACATCGTTTGTTTACATAACCGATATAAATTTGTTTCATATTTACATCGGTTGTTTAAATAACCGATATAAATTTGTTTTTAAATTTACATTGGTCTTTTTTACATCGGTTAACCTAAAATAACCAATGTAAATTATCAATTTTCTAGTAGTGACTCTTGATTGAGATTCTAACTTCACTAAAGGAATGATATAATAATGCCTTTCTTTCTAAACTTTCTAACAACTTGTATTATAATGATTGTAATTGTTGTATCTTTTTCCTTTATTATCATTTATTTTTTCAAAAATATAATTATTGTAAAAAAATATCCAACCTTAATATTTTTCAAATATTTTGATAATAATTTTCTAATATCTTGATAGGTTAAATTAGTATGATATGTTTGATTTTTCTCTCAATAATTTATTTTTTTTACAAATACAAAATATATATTTTTGGAAAAAAATATTTTATTTTGTTTATAAGATGATATAGTTAATTATTTTGAATCAAAGATATTTAATTTTGATTTAATCTTTATATAATCTATTATATAATTTTATACCATATTATAAGATAATATATTAATTATATTGAATTATTTATCAAAAGGGATATTTGATTATAATTTTATACCATATTTCAAAATCTATATGATAAAGGGGTATTTTGAAGTTAATCTTAAATATTATCGTAAGGAGTGATTTTTGCTCGACCCTTTTTTATATTGAAAAATAATGAATAATTTTAATTATTTGACTATTATATTACTTGATATTATTTGTTATTCAATAAGTGATAATTAAAGTATTCTTTTTATTATTTAAATTTGGGAGTAGTCTTTGTATAATTTGTTATTTGAAAGAGACCTCTTCTTAAAAGGCTATTATTTCTTATTTCTTTTAGAGATAACAAAAATTCCTTGAGTGAAATCTATCTTTTGTAAAAATAAATTTTCAAATAATATGTAATTATTAAGCAACGGGGTAGGTTTTCTACTACTCAAATATAAAACATGTTGAATTGCAAATGAAAAAAAGTTAAAGAAGTAACATTTAAAATGTCATTTGTGATTGATTTTATTATAATTTATATATATTTTTTCTGTCGTTATCCTTTTAAATTAATTATTACTATATCCTTTATTATTTAATAAGATAGTTTGAAAGTATTAATATTTGAATGAAAATTATTCTTATAATTTATTATTGCATTTAACATGAATTTATCAACAAAATAAATTTTTACATAAAAGAAATGTATTGAAACATAACTCTAATTTTTTCAAAGACGAACTTAACCCCTCCCCTTTCATGTGTTTTTGGTGACGGATACACACTATTTTTTCTCAAACTTTTTTGAAGTGCTCTTATATTTGTTGGTTGCATTGTCATGGGACAAAAATAATTTTTACACTTTTGTTTCTTTGTTGTATGCTCATTCTATATTTATACGTGAAGTTGTGATATAAATAGATACCACCTGTATTCTACAATTCACAACATCGGTATTTTAAACTTTATTCTTTTATAATTCTTAACTTATAGCATATCTTAATCTTTATTCTTTTATAATTCTTAACTTATAGCATATCTTAAACTTTTTATTTTAAACTTTATTCTGTTATAAGTCTTAATTTGTAACATATATTAAACTTTGTATTTTAATATTTATTCTCTTATAATTCTTAACTTGTAGCATATCTTAAACTTTGTATTTTAAACTTTATTCTTTTATAATTCTTAATTTGTAGCATATCTTAAACTATGTATCGTCGCAGTTAAAATAACCAAAACTAACTAAATTATTTGACAACTAACAATAAAGACTAAAAAATTATATAAAAACTAAAACATAAAATTTTTAGATATAAGAATTAAAATACAAAATTTTAAAAAATATAAGGACTACAAAAATTAAAATAATCTGTAAAATTCTAGTAAAATTTAAAATTGTTATATATAAGAACAACAAAAATTATATACGAATATTACCGGTTTTCAAAACCGAACCGATTAAAAAAAAATATCAAAAATTGATCTAAAAAATCGAGAATTATTTAAAATCGAACTTATGTTGAATTTTCTGGATATATTTTTTTTCCTGATGATTTGATTTGCATTTTGGATTTCAAATAAAAAATTAAACCAAACAAAATCAAACTGGTTATTATATTTTAATATAAAATTATATTTTTAAAATTAAATAACAATTAATAAATATATATATTTCATAAATTTCTTTTATTTTATATTATTTATAATAATATATAAAATATTTTTTCTAAATTATTTTTTATTATATTATTTATAATAATATATCTATAATTTCGTTATTTTTTAATTAAATATTGAATTTTTTTATTTTAATTTTTTTCTGATTAAATTTAAAAAAATATATTTTATTTATGTTAATAAAAAATATAATTTATCAAAAAAATAAAATAAAAATACTCATATAATATTTATAATATATATACGTATTATAATTTTTAAATATAAAAATATATAATTTATTTATAAATATTAGATTAATTAAAATGGTAAATAAAATAAAAATTTTAAAATGTTTCTATATGTAATAAATTTTATTATAAAATATGTAATAATTTTAAAAAAATATTTTATAATTTTTTTAAGAAATATTTAAAATTTTAATAATAAAATAAAATGCATAATAAACCTAATTAAATTGTAAATAGTAAATATTAATTTGATTTGGTGGATTCAGATTTTATATTAATTAAAATTGAAATAAACCAAATTCATTGAAACTTATTTGATTTGATTTTTATGTTTGATTTAGATAAAAATTTAATAAAAAACATGTTTGATTTGAATAAAAATTTAATAAAAAATTAACTGAACTGAGCCCAAACCGCTTAACGAGTAAATATATTAGATTATTAATTGCATCATAAAATATTTGACAGAAACGAAGCACAATAAATGAGACATAAGTATGGGTCATTAAAATAACTTAACACGCATATATTAATAATCCGCAAACAAACAAAAACAACAACTGAGTTCCTATTAATTGAGCAACAAGAGAAAGATAGCATAATAAAATAAAACTAAAAACAAGAAGGAAAAAGCAAAGTTTGATTGACCTGATCTTGGGGAGAAGACATTCTATTGCTTTATTATTTGCCAGACAGAGGAAACTGCTTGAACAAAAGAGAAAATAAGGAGAACAATTGCAGCAATGGTAGCAGCAGTTTGCCAAGGGCTTTTATAGTAATCACGCCTCAAAGTTACTTTCAAATTATACAAAGGATTTCTATAGAAACCATTCAAGTCTTGGCGGAGATCCAAGTAGTGGGAAGTGAAATTTGTCTGCGTGACATTTTTACAAAGACCATTAAGCATGTTAGCCACAGAATCCGTGTCGCCTAAATAGTTCACCAGAATTCCCTTTCCAACGAGTATATCCACATCTTTGCTTTTGTTTATTAGGAAGTCCAGAACAATAACATAGTCAGTAAAGTAGGACTTGAAAATCTTAAGTTTAGTAAGGACTTACTTTCGGTGTTTACTTTAAACCTTACTCCTGCCTCTGACAACTCAGTCACAGTAGGAAGATGTTTCAGATTTTCGTCGCCCCTTGAAGGGTGTCTTTCCGTAAAAGGTCTTACGTGAAAAGTTCTTATCAAATCCGTGAAATGCCTTATGCTAATATTATCAGAAGTCAACTCAGATTTATTGTAATAGGCAAAATAGTCAAATGCCAAATCGATGAGTGAAAGGTTGTTATTACTATTATCATTAGTCATAGAGGTTAAGGATAGAGAGAAGAGATCTTGAAGAATAAAAAAAGGAAGCTGGTTCTCAAGTAGAAACAAATCATACCGTATAATTTCGCTCAACCATGATGATGTAAGACAGGTGTCGTCACTTGACCATTCCTGATAATTAGAGTATCCACAAAGATTATCTTTGCCAGTTTCTCCTGAGTGAACTCAAGTACATCTGAGTAACAGCGACGAAATTTGGGCTCCTCATTTTTTATGTAGCGGATCCAGCTTTCCAATCTTGTGTTGGTGCGTTCAAGAAATGACTTACAATACATTATTTTGTGTCTTTCCATGTTCTGAAGGAGACTGTTGCCATGGTGAAAAGGGCCTATAGAAACAGCTTTTGGGGAGTAAGCATCGTCGTTGAGTTTGCGAATATCAGAGGGTACTTTGTAGATACAACACTCAGCAGTTACGGGTGGCCTTGCTCTCTCCAGCATTTCTTGAATATCTATCGCAACATCATCTACGTTCATCTTTCTAGTAATCCCAATAACCAATAATCAAACAAGTTAGACAGGCAAGAAATTATTCAGCTTACTCCTTTATTTATGGACAAGAAGTTCATCTTTATATTATTATAACGAAGTTATCATGTATTATAAAAAAGGACTTTCAATGTATAATTTTTCTTTATTAAATCTCAAGTGAATGCAGGGAAAGTCGTTTATGTTTATAAAATTGTTTATCTTTATTTGACTTTTGTTTATCTTTATAAAATTGTTTTCCCACCCTTCTACACGTGATACAATGACTTTTTCAAATATTTTCATATATAAAATTGTTTATATATAATTGCAAGTACGTTACATGTGAAGTTTTGTTTCATATGTAAGAAAAAAACATTTTTATTTTTTTTAATTTAATTAAAAAATAATAACATTAAATAAGTATATATGACCGTATACATTTTAAAAATATATAAATATAAATTCTTTTATTATTATTATTATTATTATATTATTATTATTATTATTATTATTAATAATAATAATAATAATAATAATAATATTGGAAATAAAGAGTTTTATCATTTGTAAGGTGAAAGTAACTAAGTTCCACTTCCTAGATTCAAATCTCTTTTTTTTTTACTTCATTTTTTCTTTTAATTCAAGGCTTTTATTTTTAGATTTATAATTTCGTTTTTATTTAATTTATTCTTTTTTATTTTCAAAGATTTTCTTTCTTTGTAATTTAAGAAACTTGTTACTCTTTTTTTCATCCAAGAGTAGATACGAAAAAGTTGACTTCATTCTCAATTTTTTAATTTTTTTTTTGTTTAAAATGGTTGTATTGGATAGGATATTAATATATTTGCTTATTTGAAAATTAGAAAAATGATATAGGAGGAGTTTGTTAGCTATTTTTGGCGAGTGAATTCTTATTTTTCTAATCTAACTTAAAACCTCTTAATGGATTGAATATTATGAAAACCAAATTTATTTATTATCACAAAATCACTTACCAATCCAAAATGATGAGTAGATTTAAAACTGCTTATTAGATTTATTGTACATATTATGGTTTAAAATTTTTTCATTTGGTTGAATGAATTATGGTATAGTCAACAAACTTATTATATTATTTAAATAAATTATATTAATTAATATTAATAATTGATTTTAATATAGAAAATATTGATAGATAAAATCTTCAATCCTAAATTACAAGATTTATGAGTTCCTTATATAATAATTTGTCATATTGCATAATATTAATGTTATTCAAATAGGGATGAGTTCTAAAACATTGGATTTCTAACAATTGTTTTACTAGATGTTATGATATGTTTCTGAATGACTTAATTGAATGTGATTGTTTGTATGATGTCTTTAAAGAAAAATTTATGATAGCGTAATGGAGAAAGAAAATGTATTTAAAAAGTGTTGATGTGAATTACTTAAGGTAGCAAACTTTTTAAGTTGATAAACTTTGTGTCACCAAAGACTCTTTATATATGTGGAGTAGATAGTTATAGAGATATACTAAGATATAAAAGTTTGGAGGTAATCATGATGATCTTAGGGTAAAGAACGGTGGTGATCATGCCTCACTCGATGTACATGATTAGTGGTAAGTGAAAAATCACACGATCTCACACACTTTTCCTTAGTAGACTTTATGACCATACTTTTAACTAAGGGTCGTGATTCATATCATGTTGCATCATTGGATCTGCAAGGACCGATCAACGACTATCTACTTGATGTAAGACTTATATAACCTGGTAGTGGTATGTAAGTAGCATGGGGTTATGAGTACCAAGAAACTATGATCATAGTGTGTGTATATTGTGTTGTATATGTATATATGTTTATGTTAATGATTATGAATGTTTAAATTACACAATTATGATTATTTAATAGTTGAGAAAATTCATGTTGAAAGTTTTGTTAGATTATATGAAATATTTTAGGTTGATTATTAGTGGTGGGGAGAAGACTCACCCCTCAACCATTTTCGCACAAACTGAAAATGTTCAAGAAATTTAGAAGAGTAGAAAGACTAGTAAAATTAGAGAGAAAGATATGAAGACATAAGACAACATCTAAATCATACCTTAAAAGTTTTGTTAAGAGATAACTTGTTCGTATAGATTTTAATTTATTTTGATAATGTAGTCATGCAATTAAGCTTGATTTTTCTTAATATTTATCATGACTTTTTGGGCAAGTAAGTTTTAAATCTTTTAATATTGTGCATAAAAAATTTAATGAACTTATGGTATTTTATACTAATAAAAATAAATAGGGATATCAAAATCGGCCTAACTTGATGGGATAGCCCAAAAAGCTTGGAAAATGGATTAGATTGAGCTGAAAAAGTAGTGACCTAAATTAAATGGAGCCAATTTTACCCAACCCATTTAACCCTTAGCAAACATGAACTTGACTAGTTTGACCCGTAGGATTATGAGTTGACCCATTTTTAAAATAAACAATAAATTATTTCATTAAAAAATATATGTACTATAATATATTATAATTTATATATTAATGATTACATCAAAAATTAAAATTAATTATGTGAGGGTCCGATTTTGAGTAAATTTTAAGCCCACTTACTTGGGAAATAGAGAGATTATAAGTAGCCTATTTAACTTTAATCCTCTTATTTTCCCATTATTTCTAGAAAACCCTAATTTTTCTTCTCTCTAAACTTCTTTCAAATTTCTCTTAATTTTTTCCAGGAATTCTCTTTCAATTCTTATTTCTTTAAAAATTTGAGAACACCGGGGGAAAGAACGTGAAGAGTAGATTAAATCTATCCAAATAAAATTTCGTTTTGAGATCCTTTAAAGGAAAGGGAAGCTAATTAAGCAAAATTAATTATGATTGATTGAATGATTATGTGTATTGAGGTATTTTTATGTTTAATTGATGAGAATTATATTGATTATTATATCTGAAAGTGTGAATTGGGTTTCGCTCTGAGATTGCGATCCTATTTTGGCTTAGTTTTATTTTGAATTTCGAAAAGTATTCTTCGTTTTAGGCCTATATGTTATCTAACCAATAGCTTTTATTTCACGTAAAAATGATATGTATAACTCAAGATACGATTTTTTTCGTAATTAAAGATCGACTTGTCAGGAAAATAATTCTCTACGAAATTACGAACCCTTTTTGGAATATTTATGTTATGAATTGGGAAAAGTATCCTTCATAAAAGTTTTAGCCCTGAATGTTAACTAATTAATGATTTTTATTTCACATAAAAACAATGTGTAAAACATAAGATATAATTTTTTAAGTGATTAAAGGTCATGCTTCGAGGATGAGCGAAATGTTTCCAAAAGTATTTTTACTTGAGCGAAAGTTTATTTGTTTAGGATAATTATTCATGTTCTAAATTGTATTAAAAGAGTATATATATATATATATATATGTGAAATGTGATAAAATGTTATAAAATATATTTTGTATAATTAAATTATTGAGTTAAAACTAAACCAGTGGTTCATTTGGAAATCTATTATATTCTAGTTTGGCATACCACATTCTTTCAATAGAACAAAATTCACTAGAAATCAAGTTAGGGAACTCTATGAGTAATTAGTAATACAACATGTCTTCTCATCCATTGAAAACTCATGATCAAAGCTTTAAAGAGATTTTGAATGGTAATTGATTGATGCAAAGATGATCTAGAGAGAGGATCTCCCACACGTACTTTAGTCATATCATACAACTCTTCATTCCAACATGAAAGAATCTACTTTTTGGCTTGTGTATAGGTTCAATACCATGTTACATGTTGAGATCTATCAACCATCAAGTTGAGTACAAATTTTATCCGAAGAGCTTCAATAAGAAGAGTTCAAGAAAATCTAGATACAATCAATGAGATCCAAATAGTGGCTTGATTATAGACTAAAGTTGTCCAAAGGAATAGTGAATTCAAATACATAAAAAATTTTCATCCATGATAGTTCTAAGTATTAGATTTAGTCTTAAAATAAGTACAACCAAATCAAATTGCCTACAAACTTTCTCCTTAATGGGCTGACAGTGAAATTATAACAAGGGAACATATTGATTAGAGACATTAGATGGTAGGAGCATCTTGTAAACATGGAATGTTGAAATTCTCCATTTTTATTTCTATTAAATTATGTAACTTTGTTGGTGTATTTTTTTCCTTCAAGGGATTTCTTTTTCCATGTCAATTTTTTCTCCTTAAAGATTTTCAACGAGGTAGTGTTGATTTTAAATATCATGTTGCAATTTCTTAATATTTGTGGACAACTTATATGATTCAATTTAAACCTTATTGATCACCCTTGATATTAGATGTGGGATTTATTTTCCCCAACTTACAAAACTTAATTTAGACTGAATCGGTCATCCTTGATGTCATACTTTGGATTCACTTTCCTTGACTTATATGAGTTGGTCTAAATAACTCTATCAATCACTCTCGTTGTCACACGTGAGATTCATTTCCCCCAACTTATTTGAATTAGTCCAAAATCCAATCAATTACCCCTAATATCACATGTTGAATTCACTTCCCCTAACTTATATGAGTCGATCTAGACCTTGTCATTCTTCCCCAATTTCACACATAAAATTCATTTCCCCCAACTTATGTAACCCAATTTAGACTCTATCAATCACCCCAATGTCACAAGTGGAATTCACTTGGCCTAACTCTTATGAATCAATCATGACCATATCACTCATTCCCGATATCAATTGTAGTAACCATTTATTCCAACTTATATCTCAATTTGGACCTTATCACTCATTCTTTATAATAAATATGGAAATCATTTTGATGTAACTTGATTTTTACTTGCAAATAAATGATAAAATAGGTCCACACATGTTTCTAGTGTCTTAAAATAACTTAATTAAGGAAGAAATATATTTTTAGGAATTTTAAGAAAAGATTAAAAATTGTACTAAAAGTTGTATTTATATAGTATATTTTATTATTGTACAACTTGATATAGATTCATTAATTTATTTTTATCTTTGTCTACAAGCATCCAAATCAAATGATTCTTTTTGCATTGTAAACTTAACTCATCAAGCTTTTGAAGAGAAGTCAAATCACTCAATTTGGACAAGAAATGGATTTTTGGCAAATTTTTAAAGTTAGTCTACATTAGTTGTAGTTCAAAAGTGATTTCTCTCAAATTATGGGCTGACTCAAGTTTCACAGGGTCCATCCATTAAGTTTATGACATTTTTATTATAAATAGGACATTAAGCATTATAATTAAGTAGAATTAGCGAAGAATACATTGCCTTAGGGCGTTTTTAAATTCAGCACATGACACTCTTCAAACTAATTAATTCGGTTAGTTTCTTTGTAGTGTTCTTGTTTCTTTCTTGTAGTCCAACTTTCTTTTCTAGTTCCCGTATGTTCTTCTATCTCTTCTCATCTTTCTCTTGCTTTTTTTCCGTTTAATTCATGCTTTGTTCTTTGTTTTTAATTCAAAATAATCATTGAACTCATTACTAGTTTATAATGCTTCAAATCATTATTTTTTCTTGGTTTATCTTGCATTTTGTTTCTTAATCAAAGATGAAGGCAAGATTGTGGTAAATGTCTTTCACACTACACACTGATGATGCAATTTGTTGTTTCATTAATCAAGCTTTTGAGTGGGAAAGTTAGTGAGAACCAAGATTTGCTTAAACTTGAGGTATAGTTTAAGGATGATTCTCGAATAGCATTTTCAATTATGCACTTTTAAGTTTCAGTGTTTTTCAATTCATGTTCTTGAGTTTTAATTTTGTAATCCAGTAGTTTCTTGCGGTTTCTTGGGTTTATAATTGTTGAGAATGAATTCCTTAGTATTATCTTGAAAATTCAATGCATTTGAATGTCTTTTAAGGAAGTGTTGGGTTGAAAAATCTACATTATATATTTCAGGATTATATTCTCAAGTTAATCCGGTATCTTTAAGGCAGTTTTAATTCCTAAAATTCCAGTTAGATAGCTTGTTTGAGTTCATTTCAAATATGTAGTTAGTGAGTTCCGATTCTGCAAGATTTAATTATTTTTTTTACAAGAACTTTTAATTTCCCAGTTTCGAGATCAAGTAGTGAATTAGGTGTTCTTCTTTTGGTTTGTTCTTCATTTAGTATAAATTCCAAGAATTCCTTTTATTGCATTATTCAATTGAATTTCAATTCTGCAGATTACTTTAGGTTTCTATTTGAATCACATTTTGAACTCTGAATTACAATTTCATATCCAGTTCCTCATTTATATTCTACATTGTTTTTAATTTCAGTTCCAATTCATTTAGCTCTTACATAATCATCATTCTGCATTCTCCTCTAGTTCTTAAGATTTCAATTTCATTTCTAGATTTCATTTTCAAATCATTTAGCTATTATACATTGCTTTAATTTTTAATTTCTGCATTCCAGTTTATGATTTCAATTTTTAGAACCCCGATTACATTAAACATATGTAAATAGAATTGCATAACATGCATTACTTCATTCATTGCATAAATCACTGTATCACCATCTATTTAAATCCAAACTTCATCAAATATTCATTCTGCATAATCACTTAATCTATCTACATTACAAAACAAATTCATCAAACCACTATATCATTCTATATTTCATTTGGAAAATCAAAACAGTACATCATGCATCCATTTATTCATTTCATTAACCAACTTAAGATTTATTATCAACATTCCTGTAACATTTACATCATTCCTACATCCATTTATTCATTTCATTAACCAACTTAAGATTTATTATCAACATTCCTATAACATTTACATCATTCCTGAATCATTAACCCATTCTACATAGCTCATACCAATTCATATCATTTGAATTACCACTGTATCATTTTACACTACATCCAAAATCCAAAATATTCCATTTTGAATTCATTCTTTTATTCCAAAAATAAAATAAATATTCATTAACTTTTGCATTTCAATTCCACAACACAATTTTCACTCATTCATTTATCATTCCTACATCGTCAAACATATCCTTTAGTTTTGATTCCAACAACTTAGAATCTTCTTTCAGCATAATTTTCTAGCCTTCATAAATCATTGTAAGATTCATTTTAATAATTCATCATTGATATAACTTAATTTTTACTTGTAAATAAATACTAACACAAGTCCTAACATGTTTATAATATCCTAAATTAACTTAATTAAGCTAGAAATAGATATTTAGGAATTTAGAAGCTAAGATTAACGTTCCTATAAAAATATAGTATAAATATAGTATTTATCTTACTGTACAGCTTGAGAAAGGTATACTGTTTTATTTATATTTTTGTCTACAAGCATCCAAAAATCATAGATTCTAGTTGAATTGGAAACTAGACTCAATAAGCTTTCACCTGGAAGTTGGACCGCACGATTTGGAGCTAAATTGGATTTTTGACATGTGTTCAAAGTGAAGCTAACTGCAATTGTAGTTCAGGAAGAGTGTCTCTCAAGTTATGGGCTGCCTCAAATGATCTAAGGCCCGTTCACAAATTGTATCACTTATGTAGTATAAGTAGTTGATTAAGCTTTGTAATTAAGTAGATTTGGCATAGAGAAAAATTTATTTTGGCATTTAGAATTCTCGGCATTTGGCTCTCACATTTTCGGTTAATTCGGTTAGGATCTCTTCTTATACTTTCATGTTTTCTCTTCAAATAAGTGTTCTAACTCTTCGAGTTTCTTTATTTCTATGCCTCTTCTCATTGTTCTTTCATTGTTCTTTCGTTTAATTTATGCTTTGACACTTTACATTTTGAATTTGAAACTGTAGAAGGAAATTCTACTTGTTACACAATGCTTAGAGTTGATTTCTCTCTTTGGCATACTTTGCAATTGCTTCTTGGTTAAGAGTAAGAACAAAGTTGTGAATCTTTACACTTTTTGAACGTTTATTCAATTGGTTAATTGGATCTTTGAATAGAAAGATGATTAACAGCTAAGATTGGCTAGAACTTAGAATTTTCTTCATTATTTCTTGTTCTGCATTTTATTTCTTGCGATTCAAATTTCAACATCTTTACATTCTTGCAAAGCTGTCTTTTAATTATGTAGTTGAGTAGTTTCAAGGAGGTTTTATAGTTTGTAATCAATGACGAAGGATTCCTTAGTATCTTCTTAAGAATATAGAGCACTTGGATGTCTTTCAAGAGAATATAGTGTAAGGAGACTTGCATAAAGTATTCTAGCTTTGTATTCATGATTTGATCTAGCACCTTCAAGTTGATTATAATATATGAAACTCCAGTAGATAGTTTTATTGCTTTCAGTTTTAAAGTTCAAATCATTTTTATTTTTTGTTCAAATTCTGCATAGTTTAGTTTCAATTAGTTGAACTTTCATTTTCCAGAAATGCATAAATAATGTTCTTGATTTGGTCATGTTCCTGTTTTGGTTATTTTTCCAAATTTGAGTTTGAGATTCGAAATCCAATTGTTTTAATTCTAATCCTGCATTTTGTTAGCATTTTAATATGCATACTTAGCTTGATTCAATTCTACAATAATGTTCTACATAATCTTCATGTTTAGCATCATTCACTGAATTAGTAGGGAATTTTAGTTTAACCTGCATTTTACATTTCAGAACTCATTGTAACATTCAATTCTACATCTACGTTACATTATGCATTTTGTCCAATAACCAAAAACCCCTTTTTACACTTTACAATACATTCATCCATTCATCTATGCATATATACTTAACCATTACAGCATTTACATTCCACAAAATTCATAAATCCATTTATTCATTAATCAGAACAAGAAAATCATATTAAAATGTATTCATCATCTTGTTCAGCATTCCATTAGCAATTTATTACATTCATTGCATTCATCTGGTTAACCAAAATTCCACAACATTTCAACATTGATTTAGCTTCCAAAAATATAAAATAAAAACAGTTCTATTCAACTACTTGCCTTCAAAATCAACAACTGCTACATTCATTCACCACTGCATTCATCTCTGAATTCATTCAGATCTATCATTCAACTATTCCATAATCCATTATCATAGCTACTATGCATAATCACTATTCACCTCAGCCATACTTTACTTCATTCATTGAGTTGATGCATTCATTCCATCAAGAAATCAGAAAAGAAGAAAATCAAAATCCACATTCATTTCAACATTCATTCATCAACTTAATATTCATTTCAGTTTATATAAATTAAAAACAACTTAACACTACATTCTCTCATACATCAACCATTCCTATTTCATTAAAGCATTGAATAATAATTTCATTTGATTCAATCATTCATTGAATTTCTGCACAACATTCAATTTTTCCCTTCATTCATTGCATTCATTACTAGATTAAGAGCCTACATTCTCATTACTCCTAAGATTTGACAGTTTTGTTATTTTTATACAACATTAAGGGGGAAACCAATTATTTGAGGCAAGTAAAGCGACTAAAAACCTTTTTCATCAATCACTAAACCACTACATTTCCATTCCGCCACAAGCATCCACTACATTTCCATTCCGCCACAAGCATCTACTACATTTCCATTCCGCCACAAGCATCCATTACATTTCATTCACTACAAATATATACATTTTACAGCATCATACATTCATAAATTCCCTAAAATTTGCACTATATTCAGAATTGAACTAGGGACCTAGTCTTTCATTACTCCCAATATTTGAAACCTTGAGGTAGACCCTATACTCTATTAGGGAAATTACAAGATTATTTGATACAAGCCACACGACTAAAAATTTTTATTTATCACATTTCCCGGTACTTATGACTTTGGTGTCAATCCTTTCGGTCATTCATGTTCCAAAATGTGGAATGTTTCCCTAAATTACATGATGTTAAAACACGTGTAAAAGACATGCATCTACTTATTATAAACTTCAATGGTATTCTAGTCACAAAAATATGGATGGGGGTCGATGGAGGTTTCGATTGCACTTATCACTAGGTAGGAGAAACCATCAGTTCTTTGATAGGTGTGTGTGGGAATCACCCTGTCGTGTGGTTGCTAGAATGGGGATAGACGTGTAATCCTAAGATTAAGAAGACTCTGAAGGAATTACCAATCTTGAAGTAAAAAAGACTCTAAAGCGGTTGTATTTATGACCTAGTAACCGTATGTCAGGTGTTAGTCTCTGAGATTAAGGACTCCATATAATTTTTCGGAAGAGTCTGTCTAGAATATTAGGTGTTGTGAATGAGTGAGTGTGATGAATGTATGTGATTGAGTACGACTATATTGGTTTGAATATTTGAATATATTTAGATAAATGATTATGAGGATGAATTTATGAATTATAGATATTTTGATTGGTTTTGTTTACATTAGCTTACCCTTACTATTTTTGTTTATGATTTTTTTTATACTACGATGATTGTGTCGTTACACAGGAGTACATAACAATGTAAGTGAAAGCTAAATAGTAACTTCAAGTTTTTCTTAAAAGAGATCTAGTTTTTTGCTGATGAATCATTCTATGACTTTTAATTTATTATGAGTTTTTGTTGATAAACCTTATTTGAGTAAAGTAAATATTTTATGTATTTGGACGTTTCATGTTTTATAATCTTTTGGAGATTATTAATAATGTATTGGTAGATTTTTATTCTATTATAAAAGCAAAATATGTATATTTTTGGTTCGTTACAACTTTTCTTTGAAGTATTAGGATAACAAATAAAGAGAAATAACTCCTTATCAATTATTCTTTTTAGAAAAGCTCGTGAAGTTCTTTTGTTTGAATTGAAGCAAAATATATGCAAAGAATATTAAATGCTCGAACAAATGTGCAAGTATTGGGATGTATTTGAGTAAGAATAACATTCATAAGATTAAGACTTCTTTCTCACAAAAGATCATCAAGAAGAGCCTAGTTTGATAAAGAAAATGTTAGTGATCTCCTTGTATTGAAATATTGATTTTTATAGACTGGTTTGGATTTAGCACGCGCCTCTAACACAACATATTTTTCATTTATTGATTTTCTTAGGGATTAAATATTTCTAAATTTTCTAATTACCTTGAAATTAGTGATCCTAGAGGTTTTGAAGACAATGTCTTCCTTAACTTAGGGTTATAACTCTTCTTGTTTACTTATTTTTCTCTTCACCAAACCTAGAAAACAATAGTAACCTAAAAAGCTACACACTATTTTGTGATACAATAGTATACACCAATGCAAAGAAATTATCCTAAACTCAAAAATACCCAAAACAACTAGAGAAAACAACGAAAAGAACCTTACAAAATACCCAAAAATGAAAACTACTAGAAGTTGACAACTACTCTAAATTAAGGAGAATAAAAGAATTGGGTGTAACTAAAATTGAAGAACACACTCAACACTATCATGATGAAGCGAAACCACAAGAAGATAAGATATGATAGTGCAAGAATAAGCAAAGGTGAACAAAGAGTTCACAAAATTCCCTAAATGTGTTTTGAAGCATTTTTTTTTAAAACGTTTCAAATTCTTCAACATAATAAGATGTTCAAAATTCTCCACTCACAAGTCAACACGTGTCTCTCTAGCATGTTGTTTCACTACCCTATAAAATTTTGAATTTTTTATTTTTCCACCAACCTTTCATAAGGTTCTATAGGCTCATGACTTTCTCATTATTCAATATTACCCATTTATATTAATCTTGGTTTATATTTAATTGGCCAATTAGTCTCTTTATGATTTGAGATTGATGGATTGTATACCATTCATCAATATTAATTTTAGTTTATACCCGATTAGTTATTGAGTCTCTTCACCTTATGGCTCCATATTGGTTAATTGTGTATTAATCATTTAGTCTCCATCTCTAACTCCTTCTTCTTTCATATTATGATCAATTATATATTAACTAAAGTCAACTTAGCACCAAATAAATATCTCAGATTTTTCTGTTCTTACATATAAAATTTTTAAATTTTACAGATTATTTTATTTTTTGTAGTCCTTATATTTTTCAAAACTTTGTATTTTAATTCTTATATCTAGAAATTTTATGTTTTAGTTTTTATATAATTTTTTAGTCTTTGTTGTTAGTTGTCAAATAATTTAATTAGTTTTGGTTATTCTATCTGCGACGATACATAATTTAAGATATGCTACAAATTAAGAATTATAGAAGAATAAAGTTTAAAATACCGATGTTGTGAATTGTAGAATACAGGTGGTATCTATTTATATCACAACTTCACGTATAAATATAGAATGAGTATACAACAAAGAAACAAAAGTGTAAAAAAATATTTTTGTCCCATGACAATGCAACCAACAAGTATAAGAGCACTTCAAAAAATTTTGAAAAAAAATAGTGTGTACCCGTCACCAAAAACACATCAAAGGGAGGGGTTAAGTTCGTCTTTGAAAAAATTAGAGTTATGTTTCAATACATTTCTTTTATGTAAAAATTTATTTTTTTGATAAATTCATGTTAAATGCAATAATAAATTATAAGAATAATATTTTCATTCAAATATTAATACTTTCAAACTATCTTATTAAATAATAAAAGATCTAGTAATAATTAATTTAAAAGGATAACGACAGAAAAAATATATATATAAATTATAATAAAATCAATCCCAAATAACATTTTAAATGTTACTTCTTTAACTTTTTTTTAATTTGCAAATTCAACATGTTTTATATTGCAATGCAACATGTTTTATATTTGAGTAGTAGAAAACCTAACCCGTTGCTTAATAATTACATATTATTTGAAAAATTACTTTTACAAAAGTTAGATTTGACTCGAGGAATTTTTGTTATCTCTACAGGAAATAATAAACCCTTTTAGGAGATCTCTTTCAAGTAACAAATTATACAAAGAACCACCGCCAAGTTTAGATGATAAAGAGAATACCTTAACCGTCATTTGTTGAACGACAAATAATATATTAAGTTATATAATGGTCAAATAATTAAAATGGTTCATAAGTTATTAATATAATAAAGGATAGAATAAAAGATCACCCAATACGATAATATTTAGGATTAACTTCAAAATACTCCTCTATCATATAGATTTTGAAATATAGTATAAAATTATAATTAAATATTTTTTTTTGATAAATAATTCAATATAATTAATATATTATCTTATAATATCGTATAAAATTATATAATGGATTATATATATAGATTAAATCAAAATTACATATTTTTATTCAAAATAATTAAATATATCATCTCATAAATAAAATAAAATATTTTTTTTCAAAAATATATATTTTGTATTTGTAAAAAAAAAAATTATTGAGAGAAAAATCAAAGCATATCATATTAATTTAACCTATCAAGATATTAGAAAATTATTATCAAAATATCTGAAAAATATTAAAGTTGGATATTTTTTTACAACAGTTATATTTTTGAAAGCCTATAAAAATAAATGATTATAAAGGAAGAAGATACAACAATGACAATCATTACAATACACAAGTTGTTAGAAAGTTTAGAAAGAAAGTCATTATTATATCTTCCTTTAGTGAAGTTAGAATCTCAATCAAAAGTGTCTTATTATATACCTTCTCTCTAAGATTTTTCCTATAATTTTTCTTTAAACACTCTTGCCTTTGTAGCTAGGAGTGACGATTAAGAATACTCATAGTTCTTAATAGGAGATTAGGACAATATAGTTAGGAGTGAAATAGTGTACTATAGGAAAATGAATTTTTATTGATATTTGTGATTGAGTTACAATAGTATAAATATACAAATTGATAACATAAATTCCACTAATTTAACACTAACAATTAGCCTAAATAAAGGGAAAACAGATATGCACAATCTGGTTAATTATGATAATAAAAGCTAATTATTGTAATATAAAAATTAGCTTTTATTATGATTGATATTCTCCCGCAAGTTGGACGATTTGGAAGAGAGACGCAACTTGGACAGTAATGAATCAAACCGAGGGCGAAGCAGAGGTTTTGTGAGTATATCAGCAAGCTGATCATCAGTAGACACAAAAGACACCCAAAACTTGCCTTTTTGAATATTTTCACGAACAAAATGATAGGCTAAGGCTATGTGTTTCATCCGAGAGTGGAAAACAGGATTAGTGTTGAGAGTTGTGGCACCAAGATTGTCACAATAGATAACCGGATTGACTGTGGGCATGTGACCAAGTTTAGTGAACAAGGATAGGACCCATAGAAGCTCACTGGCCGTGTCAGCCAAGGCTTTGTATTCTGCTTTGGTCGAGGAATGAGCAACAAAGCGTTGTTTCCGGGAGCTCCAAGAGATGGGAGTGCTACCGAGATATAACAAGTAACCAGTGGTGGAGATATATTCGTCCTTATCACCCGCCCAATCTGCATCAAAGTAAGCATGAAGGGTTAGTGGATCAGTTGCCGAGATGAAGATGCCTTTGTCACAAGAGCCCGCCAAATAACGAAGCACCCGTTTGAGGGTAGACCAATGTGCCGTTCTGGGGTATTGCATGAACTGCGCAAGTTTGTTGGTGCTGAAGGCGATATCCGGACGAGTAATACTTAAGTATTGAAGACTTCCCATGAGAGCGCGAAACTCAGTTGGGGAAGGTAGGAGATCACCTGAATCCTAGAGTAATGGAGCATTGGCGGACAAGGGAGTGGATGCTGATTTGGTCTTAGCCATGCCTGATTTATGGAGTAGATAAGTGATGTATTTCCTTTGCGAAAGAAAAAGTTCTGTAGCAAAAGGAATTACTTCGATGCCCAATAATAGTTAAGACATCCAAGGTCTTTCAGCGAAAATCGAGCAGCAAGGGTGGAAATAAAGTTGGAAAGCTCTGTAGAGCAACTCCCAATGACAATGATATCATCAACATATAGTAATAAATATAGTGTGGAACCTAATTTCTGGTAGATGAAGAGAGAGGCATCTGCAGTTGAATTGACAAAGCCAAGAGAAAGGAGAAACGCGCGAAGCTCCATATACCAGGCGCGGGGTGCTTGCTTTAGACCATAGAGTGCCTTTTTGAGGAGACAAACATGATCAAGGAAACTTTTGTCAACAAAACTAGGGGGTTGAAGCATGAATACATCCTCTTTGAGCGTCTCTTGAAGAAACGCATTGTTTACATCAAGTTGGCGAATGGACCATCCTTGATGAACTGTAAGTGTCAGGACAATGCGAATGGTGATTGGTTTAACAAACAGACCGAATGTCTTTGTATAGTCCCAACCAGGGCGTTGGTGAAAACCTTTGGCAACTAGTCGAGCCTTGTATCGATCAATCGAGCCATCCAAGTGTCGTTTGATTCGAAAAACCCATTTGCAGCCAACCAAATTTGGAGCAGAGGACCGACTGACAAGTTCCCAAGTGTTGTTGCGGTGTAAGGCATCAAACTCAACTTGCATAGCTGAGCGCCAATCAAGGTCGCGAAGAGCTTGGGTGATGGTGCTGGGTTCGAGTGGAAGAGAGGGTTGGACATGAAGGTTAAGCTTCTTGAGGGGCTTGACAATGTTGTTTTTAAACCGGGTGATGATGTCACCCTCATCGGGTCTGTGAGGGTTGACAGCAGGTTGAGATGGTGGCACAGAACATTGTGGAGATGGTGTTGAGGATGAAGGTGAGTGAGGGAACTCGGAGTGGCTAGTGGAGGGTGGGGCCGGTGGGTTTAGAGTGGGACTAACCATGGGTTGGTTTATAGGATGAAGTATGGAGAGTTGAAGTGGGCCTTGTTGTTGCTCTACACTCGGACTGGCTTGAGGGACTAGAGAGCTGTACGGAAATTCAAATTCAACGAACTTGACATGGCGAGAGGTGTAGATCCTTCCAATAGTTGGATCGAAACACAAGTATGCATGTTGATCAGCCGAGTAACCTACAAAAACACACATAGCAGACTTTGGTGCAAGTTTATGGTTAGCATATGGTTTAATCCAGGGAAAACACAAACAATCAAAACACTTTAACTTATGATAATCCGGGCTAATTTTGAGTAATTTGGAATAGGGTGACTAGTACCCAAGAATTGGTGTTGGGAGCCGATTGATGAGATAGGCGGTTGTTGTCATGGCGTAAGGCCAATATGTGAGGGGCAAACCCGAGTGATGAAGAAGAGAAAGACCAATTTCAACAATGTGCCGATTTCGGCGTTCAGAAATTCCATTATGTTCAGGTGTGTGAGGTGGGGTGGTGTGATGACTTATGCCATGAGTGTTTAAAAAAGGACGAAGACCAATACATTTGCCACCATTATCTATGTAAAGAATTTTGATGGTGTGATTAAAGAAATTTTCAACAAGCGATTTAAATTTGGAAAACAGAGTTTTCACAGCAGATTTGCATTTTATCGGATACAGCCAAATATAGCGAATAAAATGATCAACAAATATGCAATAATAGTGAAGACCATCAATTGGTAGAACAGGAGAAGTCCATACATCAGAGAAAATTATTTTCAAAGGATAAGATGATTTAAGAGCGGATTCATGGAAAAGAAGTTTATGACTTTTGCTAATCTGACATGAGTTACAATCTGATTGCTGGAATTTATTTGAACCTAAAGAAAAATTCTTCTGAATAAAAGTGAAGATAGAAGAGGAGGGATGCCCAAGTCTATGGTGCCATGAAGCAGAGGAGTCTGTGTGGACAGAGTGGACGGACGGGGAGTTGGCTGGCTAGAGATAGAGTCCATCCACACATGAGCCTTTATAGGTTGTTTGACCTGTCTGCAAGTTCTTCACTTGAAAAGAGTTTGGCAAGAAAACAATAGCAGAGTTAGTTTGTTTGGTAAGTTGAAAGACAGAAAGGATGTTCTGTTGCATGGAAGGAACACACAAAGTATTGGAGAGGGATAAATCATTAAGTAAAAGTGTTCTAGAATGAAAGATGTTTAAACTTGAACCGTTACCCATAAACAGTGAGTTTGCACCCGTGTACGGATGATGAAGCGCTAGATTGGCAAGATCATTGGTGACGTGATGTCGCTCCACTGTCAACTAGAAAATTAGGTTTTTGATTTGCCAGTAGTTGCAGTATGGACCTGAACCTATCCAGAGTAACGAGAAGGCGTCAGGACACCAAAGTGCTGCTGCTTGGAGGTGTGACAGTGAGACAGAACATGACCCTTGACATTGCACCACTGACAACGACCAAGAAACGGTTTGCGATTGCCAGGGCGTGAAGTGGATGATGCAGAAAATTGCCCAGACCAAGTTTTGTCAGAATGGTTGGGTCGAGCCTGTGAATTTAAGACTATCATGGGAGCAGGAACCTACTGTTGAGCAACAACAAGGGAGAGTTCGTGAATGAGAAGCTTCTCGAGAAGGTCATAAAAAAGAATGGCACTATCCCTTGCATTGACACCGTCAATGACAGCTCTGTAGCTATCGTCGAGACCACGCAAGACATGGTCAGTCATATCTTCAACGGAGATAGGAGAGCCAAGTGAGGCAAGGAGATCTGCAGTTTGCTTCAGAGAATGCATGTAGGTGGTGATGGATTGGGTGCCTTTGGACGCCGTGTGGAGACGCTCCTTTAACTACTTGAGGTGACTGTGGGATGCCTTGGCATAGGTACGCTAGAGAAGAGTCCAAAGATCATGTGATGTCTTTGTTTAAGACACTAGGGATGCTACTTCAGAGGGAAGTGTGGTGAGGAGAGCACCGTATATTAGGCGGTCCTATCGACGCCAAGTTTGATAAGCAGGATTCGGAGTTGTCACCATCGTCGTCGGCGCAAGAAAGGATCCATTTGGATATTTAAGAAGATCATAGCCATCGAGGAGAGCTTCAACTTGGAGTTTCTAGGTGAGGTAATTGGAGGGAAGAAGCTTGGTTACACTGCTGAGGGTGATGCAAATGAAGGGTTTTGATGACTCATGAGGATTGCTAATAGAGGAGGAGTTGTCGTTGGCCATGAGAGGCAAAAAGAAAGGAAGGAGCGACGTCCTGTGTTGGAAAAAAAACAAAAAAGAGAGAAGAGGATCGAATTAGGCTGATATCATATAGGAAAATGAATTTTTATTAATATTTGTGATTGAGTTACAGTAGTATAAATATACAAATTGATAACATAAATTCCACTAATTTAGCACTAACAATTAGCCTAAATAAAGGGAAAGCAGATATGCACAATCGGGCTAATTATGATAATAAAATCTAATTATTGTAATATAATAATTAGTTTTTATTATGATTGATATGTACTCTTTGTAGTCAAGAGTGACATGATATACTCGTTGTAGTCAGGAATGACATGGTATACTCGTTGTAGTCATGAGTAACATGCTGTACTCATTGTAGTTAATATTGACATTGAAGATCATTTGTTGAGAATAGTAAAATCCTTTAACAATTTCTTAAAGGGGAATTAGACTTAACTCATGAGTTTGGAATGAACTAGTATAACTCGAACTCTCTTGATTCTTCTACCTTACTCTTCTTACTTGTTTTTCATTTTTTACATCCACAAAAAAAATGTACTTTCTAAATTTGTGTCCTATATAAATAATAGTCCTAATTTATTTATAAGTGTGTTTTAATATCCCTTACTATTATTTGACTTTAATAAAATATTTATAATATTTCCTATTTTATCTTTTTTTTTTTTAGATAAAATATATATATATATATATATATATATTTATTGAGAATAAAGATATAAATGATAAAAAATAATTAATATTATCTTGAAATATCATCTTCTTGATTTTTTATTTTTTATAGTTTTCAAACCTAAAGGCTTAAGATGAATTAAGGTATTTCAAACCATCAAATCATTAAGTGATGAATATGTTATTTTGAAATTTAAAAATAATAGTTAAATAAAATTATTTAAAAAAATATATATAAAAAATACTATAATTGTCATCCTAATGAAGAATTCCTCAATTATGAGAAAAAGACCAGCTCACCGCAGATTAATATCACGATCTACTTTGATCCTCACTAAAATGGTAGGACTTACAATATCAACATAGGTATGAAAAAGTTATTAAGTTATTATGCTAGCCAAACACAACCAAAGATAAAGAAATTCAAGACTCAATTAAGAACAACCAATAAAGACAATTCAAACCAATCTTTTATTTTTGACATTAAGAAAATAGTTACACACTTATAATTGTAGGTTCACCTGTAACTAAAGAACATATAAAAGCTATTCTGGATGACCTATCTAAGGAGTATGATAACTTCATCAATACAATTACATCACATTTGAATCCTCTATTGTTGAAGAACTAAGAAGAACAACTTTAAAAACAAAAATTATCTTAATCAAACATTATACAAGCCAATGCGTCAATAATATACCCACCAACAAATAATATAACACTTATATTTGTGTGTATAATATTTAAATTTCTATATTAATAGAAAATATTATTATTATTATTATTATTTTTTTTTTTTAAATATCTTAATAATAAAAGAAAAAAAAAAGAGAAGAAAAGAAAAAAAAAAGGGTTTGAGGTCCAATAAAATAAATTATTATTACAAAATAATTTTAAAAATAAATAAATAAAATAATTAATTGAATATTTAAAAATGAAAAGAGAGAAAGGGAGATAACTTCTTAATGAAGTCTCTCACCCTATCTCCTCACTACGAGTCTCTCTTCCTTTTCTTCTTCATGTCCTTCTTCTTCATCTTCTTATTCAATTCATTCCTCTTTTCAAGTTCTTCTCAATTCAAGGTAATTTTCTTTAAATTTAAACTTCCAATTACATTATTATTGTTTCAAATATTTAATTATCTTCATAAATGGTTATTTTCTTGGTTTCTAAAGAATTAGGTGTTAAAGTTCAGTAATTTTCCCTCTCTTTGACTATTATTAGTTTTTAAGATAAGAGAAGTTTATCTTTACTCTAATATTCAATTTATAGTATTGTATGTATTGTTTTACACTTAAAATGACATGATTTTTTAAGGTAAAGAGTTACACCACCTTAAATTGTGAGAAAATTTGACAAACAGAGTTCACAAGACTCAAGCTTATTGGATTTTGAAACCCACTAAGCCCCCAATCAGCTTATTGGATTTTCAAACCCACTAAGCCCCAATCTGCTTATTGGATTTTGAAACCCACTAAGCATTTGACAAAATTTTATTTTTGTCATGGAAGTGAATCCACTAAATGGATTTCTAATCCATTGAGGCGGTTTTAAAAAAAAATTCAAAACAAATTCATTCAGCAAATTTCCAAAAAAAAATTAAAAAAATATTTTTTCTATTTCTTTTTCTAACCCTATTTTTTTATTTTCACTCTCAATTGGTCCTATTTGAATTAATTCTTTGTGATTTTAATTTTAAATTAATATTGATTAGTGTGATATAGTAAGAGATTACGTAAATGGCTATTGAAATAATATTTTGTGATGAGAATTTAAAACTATCTACAAGATAGAGAAACTATAAAAATTTAGACATTTGTGTTGTCTAAAGTTTTATTTACATGTGATGAGTCTCAAAGATACATAAGGGTGTAGTTAAAGAGGGTTTGATAACCTGGGAGAAATGGAAGGTAATAGAGTAGTCCAAACATTGATGTGCATAGTGTGCTTAGGGATTGTCACATACCTCACACTCCATCTTGACTAAATCACTAACTATGCTTTTTGTCTAAAAGACTTGTGTATACACGTTGTATCCGTGGAGCGTATTGCTAACTAGTAGCTTTCCACACCAACGTTGGGCTAACATCACCTAGGTGGTGATGACAACATTTAGGGGCCTAAAATGATATATGGAAATTGTGAGAAAGGATGAGAAAAAAAATATGATGAGAGTTTGCTATTTAGAATTTAAGTATATTATTTTAAATTATTGAGTGTAATTCTCAATTATCTTATTGAATGAAATTTAATATTTTTTATATTGTTTGGATTATGAATAGGAAGACATTCACCCTTACATCTAACATTTGACTGCTATATTTTTTTTATATGAAATTTAAGTCTTTTATATTCTTAAATTATGTCCCAACTATATCTATTTTGATTGTTGATGGCTCCTCAATGTCATTAGCAAGTATTGGATATTTTTCTTCAAAAATACCTACCGAATTAGACTATCTTATTTTAAGGAGCATTGCAAATTGAGGTAGGCAATGTAGGACTTCCTTAACATTTAGGATGAAACCCATGACGAGTCCTTACCATCGTATTAAACTAATAGATATATACAACGTAATTATAGTATTAACGAGTTATTTAGGGAATATCGACAAGTAGAATTGTATAAATACCTTATAATGCTAGGTTTAGATGATTCAAACTTTCTTATCTATGTAGATGCACATGTATCCTATATTGGAGATAACAAAAAATGACTCATATGTTTAATTATGATATATATAGAGGGAGTGTAAGACCTCCTAGAACTTTAAAATCAATTCTAGTTCCTCAACCATGACGTAATTGGACCACCCTGAAGGTATCTAGAGAAAGAATGATATGGGTTGAAGTGACAGATGATGAAGGGGACATCATGCTTTCTGATCTCTCATCCGACAAGATGGAAGCTTTTGAAACCCTTTTCCCTAATTGTCAAAGTAGTATAGATAATTGTATATAGTTTAATAGGAATTTGTTCAATAAGACTCTTAATACATTACTTTAATATTATGATATAATTTTTCATCATTTTGAAAAGATAATTATAACTATTTAATATCCAAATTTCTTTCAAAAATAATAACATGGGTATATGGGACAAATATTTAGCTATATATATTTGTAAATTATTCTTTTTCTATATATAAATGTGTGTAGTGTTAAAATTTAAATTCATTTTACTTTAAAAAATTCTTTACAAAATTTATAATATTCTATATATAGGAATTATTTTTTTAAATTATGAGCATAAAAAACAACAAATTCAAGAATAATAACAAAAGGGGCCGAGGTTCATATCATGGTGTCTCTAACTATCAAGGTGGTCGAAATAATGGCAAGCACAGTGGAAGAAGCAACTAGTTGACATACATAACTCGAAACTTCCTTGCCAAATTTGTGGTAAGTTTAGTCAACTTGCTTTTGATTGCTGACAGATATTTAATCAAGACTACCAACAATCAGTGCAAGCAAATCATTCACAATTCTCTAATGAGAAAATTATTACCCATGGTAATTTTGGACTTGCAACTCCATCCGTAGTGTGTGATCACAATGCAGCATCACATCATATAACCCATGATATCAACAATTTTTCAAACAAAACCTCATATAATGACAAAACTCGGTAATAGTATTGGACTATTTATCAAACACATAGGCTTCCTAGTTATAAATTACCATATCATTCTAACCAACTACATCTACAAAATATGTTACATGTTCCATTAGTTACAAAAAAATCTCATTAATGTATCTAAGTTTGTAAGAGGTAATCAAATTTATTTTGAATTTTTTTCTAACCATTACAATGTCAAAACCCAAGACACTAAGGAGATAGTATTTCAAGACACTTTTAAGGATGAACTTTATGTTTTTTCAGCTTTAAAGTAGCACACTATATATATATATATTTATATTTATATTTATTGATAATCACATACATAAAGATATAATACTAACTCCTATTCAACTTTGGCATGCTTGTCTTGGTCATGCATCAACCAAAGTAATTCACAATGTACTGAAATATTGTAATATACAATATACATCATGTCCAATATTTTGTGAATCATGCACAGTAGGCAAGGGACACTAGTTGTCATTCAATAATTCTTTGACTACTTACGAAAATCCTCTAGAACTTGTTTATACTTATGTTTGGGCTTCTCCCTACTACGTGGTGCATTATATTATGTTGTATTCATTAATGTTTGTTCAAACTATTCTTAGACATATTTTTTCATAATAAATCCCAAGTTTTTATTACTTTTATTTTTCTAAAAAATAATTTAATACACGTTTAAAAGTTATTCAACTAGACAGTGCTAAGGAATATCTTGCATTCAAATCGTACAAATCGTATATCCTTCTTGTTAATGACACATATGAGAGAAAACATAGACACATCACTAAAATGGGCCTTACCCTCCTTGTTAATGTTTCTTTACCTCTAAATTTTAGGGAGAAGCTTTCCTCATTACTACTTTTATTATTAAGTCTCTACCTACACCATTTCTTCAAAACATCATCCCACACAAGTCTTTCCCTAAAACCAAACTTGATTACCTACACTTCAAAAATTTGTGTTGCACTTGTTACTTATTACTCAAACCTTACAATAAAATAAACTTATCTTTCGATCCTATGCTTACTTATTTCTCGACTATAGCACTCAACACAAAGGATATATATGTATATCACCTACTAGTAAGCCTCACATCTTGTACATATGATATTCAATGAAATCACTTTTTCCTATAAACTCACATACAATCCCTTTATTCATCCAAATATTCGACCTACTATCATTTTGTCTTTTCCTTCTCCTACCCTTATACCCTTATTGTCATACCACCAACTCAAGGCTCCCTTTCTTGTCAATTCACTATCACAAGTTACTCAATGAATAATAATAACAATCATGTACTTGTATATCATATTATCTCCAACTCTCCCTTTAGTAATGTAGGTATTGAACCATACCAACTCAACCATCCACAACAAACCATCACCCTATGATCACAAGCACAAAAGTAGGAGTCTTTTAACCTAAAGTCTACACTACAAAAAAGGTATCATAGATCAAATTAGAACCAACAATAGTCAAAGAAGCTCTCTCGAAACTTGAATGGTAGCAAGCTATGCAAACAAAATACAATGCACTTCAATCCAACAAAACTTGGACACTTACCACTCTTCCACCAAGTAATCATGTAATAGGATGCAAATGGATTTTCAAATCCAAATATAATGTAGAAGGTTCATTTTTACGATACAAAACTAGGCTTGTGGCTAAAGATTTCATTAAACACTTCTTAATTTTTTCGAAACCTTCAACCCAGTTGAGAAACCCACATTGTACACATTATCTTCACAATGACAATCTTAACTTAGTGGCCCATTCACCAAATCAATGTGAAAAATGCATTCTTAAATGACACACTCACTAAGATAACATATATGGCTCAACCACTAGGCTTTGTTACCAATGATCCGAATTTGGTATGCAGATTAAACAAAATAATTTATGGCTAAAATAAGCATCACGTGCTTGGTTCACTACTTTATGAAAAACACCATTTGGTATGGACTTCGACACAATGATTAGTGATACTTCTCTTTTCATCAAAATGAGTAAGCACTCCACGACTTTCATATTAATATGTGTGGATGATATCATTACAATCGAAAGGTCTCAAATTGAAATTAACTATATTTACATAAACATTTTACTCTCAAAGATCTTGGCGCGTTACATTATTTTCTAGGTATAGAAGTAAAGAAGAACATAGATGGGAGTCTCTATCTTTCTCAAGCAAAGTGTATATGATAATTGTGACACTCATAATTTATAAAACAAATCCTAGATAATATTATATTTATTTATTTTTTGTAAAGAATTTTTTTTCTTAAAAAAAATAAAATGAATTTGAAATTGTAACACTACACAAACACATATATATGGAGAGAACAATTTACATAAATATATATGAGTAAATATTTGTTCAATATACATGTAATTGTTTTTCAAAGAAACTCAGTTATTAAATATTTACAATTATCATTTCAAAACGATGGAAAATTATATTAAAATATTAAAATTACATGTGAATCATCTCATCAACTAGGTTCCTATTAAATTATGTTCAACTATCCAAACAAGACTAAAATCTAAAATCATTCTTCCTCCAATGACCTTTATGGGTAGTCTAGTCACATCATGGTCGAGGAACTGAAATTAATAGGAGGTCTTACCCTCCCTTTATATCATAGTTATATATATGAGTTACTTTTTTGTTACCTTCAATACAAAAAGGTTACATATAGGATACATGCGCCTACAAAGAGAATAAAATTGGGATCTTCTAAACCTAGTGTTATAAGATATTTATACACCCGTACTTGTTGATACTCCCTAAATAACTTGTTACCACTATAGTTATATTGGATATTTATTAGTCTAACATGACAGGAAGGACTCGTCATGGTTTTGTCCTAAAAATGTTAGATGTAAGGATGAATTTCTTCCTATTCATAATCCAAACAATAAAAAAAATAATTCAATAAAATAATTGATAATTATGCCACAAAATAATTTAGATTAATATAACATAAATTTAAATATAAACTCTCATAATCTTTTTGCTCTTATTCTTTTTCATGGTTTCCAATTATCATTTTGGGATCCTAAATGTTATTAACCCCACCATCCAAGTGATGTTGACTTTACACGAGTGCGGATAACTATCGATTAGTAATACACACCACATATACATTGTGTGCTCATAAAACCCTTTTGACAAAAAAACATAGTTACTGATTTAGTCGGGAATGGAGTGTGAGATATATGATAATCCCCAAGTACATTATGCACATCAATGTTTAGGTCACTCTACCACATTTCATTTTTCCATAGGTTATCAAAACCTTTCTGAACCATACCCTGATATATCTCTATAATTCATCCACACATATATCTCTATAACTCATCCACACAGAAATCAAAGATTTAGCTAGAACAAATTTCTACAATTTCTCTACCATCTAAATAATTCTAAACTCTCATCACAAAATATTATTTCAATAGTCATTTAAATGATTTATTTACTATACAACTTTAATCATCACTTCCTTTATTTGTAATTGGTCATACCATGTTGAATCACGTCGATTTAATAAAATTTGATTATCACAACAGATATCATATACATATCCACGTAAATATAAGAAAATTATATTAATTATTTAATATTAATTCAATAATTATTATTATAATAAATTAATTCAAATAAAATTAATTTGGAGTGAAAATAAAAAAAAAGGTTAGGAAAAGAAATAGAAAAAAAATAATTCTTTTACCTTTCTTTTAAATCGAGTAAGCATATTTTTTCTAAAAGGAATTTGGAAAAGTGCTCAACGGCTTAGAAATCTACTAAACAGAGAAAAATCAAATATTCATCAAAACACTTAGTAAATTGGATATCCACTAAGCAGAAGTCAAATTTTTAAATATTACATGCCAATGAAGTAAGTGAAGTTGAACGACAATATTATTAATTTAAAAGTAATGGTTTATGTACTTATAAGTTATTATCTATTTAAGCTTTAAATACTATATATATATATATATATTGGTATTTTTTACTAAAAAAATATATTATTTTATTATATATGGAGATGTCGATAATAACCACCTCGACCCCACCACATGGTAAGAATAAAGGAAAGGAAAGACTAGTGGTAAAAAAGAGACATTAAATGTTGAAAATGGTACCACTTACATACCCTCATCATCAACTTCACTCGAGGGTGTTACCCCTTCCCCATCCATTTATGTTCTATAGATACCATCAGCATCCTAGCATCCTTTGTTGTTGGATCCACGACATTCCTTATACCCACTCATCCCCATCCCCATTTGTTGTGGCATTCACATAATCCTTATCCTTAAATGTTGTGCCACACACAGGAATTATTAAATAAAAACGGTTACTTATTTTAAAAAATACGGTTGTTTATTTTAAACAAAACGCTTGTTTATTTTAAATAGGCAATATTTGATATAATATTATAATTTATATAAATTATTATTTTATACCATGTTATTTATATGTTATCTTTAATCTATCTTATATAATTAAATTTTTTTAATTAATTTTTTATTAATTAAATTATTTCTAATTAAATTTTTGTTAATTAATTTTTTTTAATTTTTTTAATTAACTTTTTAACCAATTTTTTTAATTAATTTTTTCCTAAAACTTAAATTCTTAAAACCGTTTATTTTTTATTTTATGCCACACTTAATTTTAGGCCACACTTAATTTGCAACAAATAAAAATGTAAAGCTAAAACTTATTTTAAAAAAGCAACACTTGATATAACATTGTCACAAAAACTAAATTATTTTTAATTAAATTTTTTTGAATTAATTTTTTTTAGTTAAAATTTTTTAATGTTACTTTTTTCAATTATATTTTTTAATTATTTTTTTATTAATATTTTTAACTAATTTTTTTAATTTTTTTTTTTTCAAATTCTTAAAACCCTAAATTCTTACCCCTAAAACTCAAATTTTTAAACCTGCACATTTTCTTCTTAATCCTTCATTTGTGCTTTCTCTCTTCTTTGTAGGTCATCTTCCTCTGCTTGTCTCTCACTGTGTGTCGTGCTTTCCTATCTAGTGCCTCATTGTCTTGCTTTCTTGTCTAGTGCCTCACTGTCTTGTTGTCTCGTTGTCTCATTGTGTGCGACTCGCTTAGGTTAGATTTGGTTATATATATTGTTCTCGTGATGTTATTGTTCCTGTTCCTAATATTGTATAGTGTTCCGCATATTGTTCCATCGTTTCGTATATTGTTCCTAATATTGTTTCTGTATTCTGTAATATTTATTGTTCCTATATCCTCCTCCTGAATCTTATTCCGGTAATATTTATTGTTCCGGTAATATTTCTTGTTCCGCTAATATTTCATATTCCGATAATATTTCCTGTTACTATAATATTTCTTGTTGTTGTAATATTTTCTGTTCCTTCTATTCCTGTAATATTTACTATTCCTTCATGTTCCTAATTCTGTACATGGTTCCTAATAATACTTACATTACATGGTTCCTAATAATAGTGTACACCTAATAATACTGTACATTACATGGTTCCTAATAATACTTACATTACATGGTTCTTAATAATACTCTACATTACATGATTCCTAATAATACTGTACATTACATGATTCCTAATAATATTGTACATTACATGGTTCCTAATAATATTGTACATTATTCCTAATAATATTGTATATTGTTTCTAATATTGTACATTGTTTCTGTAATATTGTTCTCATTAATTTTTTTATATTAAAAGGTAATGGACAAAGAGTGGACTAAACTTCCAAGGTTTAGTATAGAGTATATAAATGATTTTGAATTATTTTTAGACTTTGCTTACACTAAAGGAAGACCTCAAAGTCTTGAGATTTTAGGTCCTTGTGGTAGTTGTAGAAATTGTTGTTGGGCTAGAAGAAATGTGGTGTATGATCATTTAATAGCAACAAGATTTTTACAAGACTATGATATTTGGGTTCATCATGGAAAGGAAATACCTTCGCCTACACTAATTGATGATGAGATGGCTTATTGTATGATAGATTCAGAGATGTGGTAGATGAAAGAGTTAGAAAGGGTCCTAATGATCAAGTGTAACAAGCACAATGGATGGTGTGAAACGAAAGGAGGGATTTAATCAGCAAGAAGAACACGTGGCACTAGATGCTGAGAGTAAAGTTTTGCGCAAAAGCTCACGTGTAAGGAAAGAGAACATTAAATTGCGTGGGTTCACTAAATGAGGCAGACTTGTGGTATGATTCTCCTTTCTGACCGCATTCTCTCTGATTCTTCTTAATTCTCCTAGTCCCCACCTCGTTCTGTTATGCTTCTGATAAGCTTTACTCAATAATCATCTCTTTTATTGTCTTTTCTTGAATTGAGAGAAAGAATTGAGAAAACAGTAAGTACCCCTCCCTTGGAATTTCGAGAGTTCCAGTCTCTCCCAACCCTAACAGCAATTGAGTTTCTTCCCCCCTTTCCCTCTCATTCTAACTCCCTATTTATACACATGAAACCAATTTCAGTTACAAATTTAACAAATTAAATTCTGTTCAACTTGCCCCTTTTTTTTAATCTTTCTCTGATAAACCTGTAAAGGAGGCTTGTGCATATCAATACCCGACGCCAAAAGTTTCACCTTGTCCTCAAGGTGGAAAGAAGGAAATGTCTCTTGCATCCTTGCAGCAGATTCCCAACTATTTTCACAAGAAGGTAGGTCTTGCCATTGTATCAACACTTCTATGTCACCCATAGCTGATTCTCTAACTTCCAAAACCTCCTATGGACAAACAAGCAATTCTTGATCTTCCGATAACATTTTCGGCAGCGGCTGTGATTGAACTAATGGACCCACCATATTTTTTAATAAAGAAACATGAAAAACTGGGTGAATCTTGCTGGTTGGAGGCAATTCCAGTTTGTATGCTACCTGCCCTATTTTAGACAATACCTTGAAAGGTCCATAGAACCGCGGACTCAATTTTTCATTTACTTTCTTAGCCAACGACCTTCGACGATAAGGTTGGAGTTTCAAAAACACCCAATCACCCTCTTGGAACTCCATATTTCGTCTGTGTTTATTAGCATGCACCCGCATCACATCTTGAGCTTTGAGAAGATTGTCCCGCAATTCCATCAACAACTCATTACGGCTTTGCAGTAGTTGATTTACTTCTTCTATTCGAGAAGGAATCACAGCCCCCTTTAACAGCGTCGAAGGGTCAATCCCATATAAAGTGCGAAATGGAGTCATCTTACTAGATGAGTTGTAGTTAGTGTTGAACCAAAATTCAGCCCAAGCCAAACACGAAGTCCAATTTTTGGGTCTTGTCCCCGTTAGGCACCTTAGGTAAACTTCCACACTCCTATTAACTACTTCCGTTTGACCGTCCGATTACGGATGATAGGCGGAGCTGAAATTCAGTTGGGTGCCCACTGCTTTGAACAAACTCCTCCAAAAGTTGCTCATAAAAACCCTATCCCTATCGGACACAATAGAACTAGGAAAACCATGTAATTTCACAATTTCTTATACAAACCTGGCTGCCACATCTCCAGTAGTGTAAGGATGACTTAGGGATATGAAATGGGCGTACTTCGTCAATCTATCCACCACAACTAGAATAGTGTCTTTCCCTTTTGATTTTGGTAACCCTCCCACAAAATCCATGGATATATCTCTCCATACCCTTGTAGGAACTGGCAGCGGCTGCAACAATCCAGCAAGAGTTAAAGTAGAATATTTATTTCTTTGACACACATCACAAGCAGCCACAAACTCCTTTATATCACTTTTCATACCTTCCCAATATATTACATTGGCAATTCGCTTTAGTGTTCTAAAATACCCAAAGTGCCCTCCAATTAATGAAGAATGGAATTCCTTTAAAATAGTGGGAATTTTTGTAGATGATTTAGGTAATACCAAACTATTTTTGTAAAACAATTTCTGATCTCTCAGACAGTACCCTTCGTGGGAGGTTGGGTTCAACAACAAATCTTGTATAATACCCTTCAATTTCGCATCTTGTTGAATCTCCTCTTGCCACTCCTCGAAATCAGTCATTTTAACAATTGAGATTGAAAAATAAGAGCTTCGGCGAGACAATGCATCAACTGCTGTATTTTCTTTGCCCGATTTATACTGCACTTCGAAATCGTATCCAAATAATTTTGAAATCTAGCGAAATTGTTCCTCTGCCCACAAACGTTGATCAGTGAGGAATTTTAAACTCTTTTGGTCTGTCCATATGATGAAGTGATTGCCCAACAAATAATGACGCCACTTTTGCACCGCTTTTACTACCGCCATCAACTCTCTTTCATATACTGATTTTTTCTGATTCCTGTCTGACAAAGCAGTGCTCCAAAAGGCAAGAGGCTTCCCATTTTGAAGTAACACAGCACCCAAGCCTGTTCCTGAAGCATCAGTTTCTAAAACAAAAGTTTTAGAAAAATCTGGAACTACCAATGTGGGTAGTATAGTCATGGCTTGCTTGATTCTATCAAACGCAGCTTGAGCTTCCTCACCCCACTGGAAACTATCTTCCTTTAATAGTTGAGTTAATGGTCTAGCAATGAGACCGTATTGCTGCACAAACCGCCTATAATACCCTGTTAAGCCTAAGAATCCCCGCAAGCTCTTCACATCTTTAGGCTGTGGCCAAAGCCACATAGACTCTAGCTTTTTTGGATCAGCAGCCACAGTTCCTGCTGAAATAATATGGCCCAAATATTCCAAAGAAGATTGGCCAAAGATACATTTTTTTCCATTCACCTTTAAATCATTCTGTTGTAAAAGGTCCAACACTGTCGCCAAATGTTGAGCATGTTCATTGTCATTTTTGCTGTATATCAGAATATCATCAAAAAATACCAACACATACTTCCTCAATAATGGTCTTAATACTTCATTCATCAAGGATTGAAAGGTTAACGGAGCATTAGTGAGCCCAAAAGGCATTACTACAAACTCATAGTGCCCCTCATGAGTCCTAAACGCAGTCTTGTCAATGTCCTCATTTTTCATTCTGATTTGGTGATAACCTGATCTCAAATCCAGTTTTGAGAAAATGGTAGCATTACCCAATTCATCAAGCAATTCATCAATAACGGGAATAGGGAATTTGTTAGGGATAGTTACCTTGTTAAGGGCCCTGTAGTCGACACAAAACCTCCAACTTCCATCCTTTTTCTTCACCAAAATAATGGGGCTAGCATAGGGACTCAAACTTGGTCTAATAATTCCAACTACTAACATTTCATTAACCATTTTTTCAATTTCGTTTTTTTGGTAATGAGGATACCTATAAGGTCGGATGTTAGGAATAGCAGCTCCCTCCTTAAGGTGTATGGCATGGTCATGTGTCCTTGCTGGAGGTAGTATCTTAGGAACCTCAAACAGCTCAGCATATTGATGCAAAACTCCAGTCAACACTGTGGGTAACTTTGTAATAGCTTCCTCCATTTGTTGAATCACTCGGCACTCTAATAAAAATCCTTCCCCTTCTTGTTGTATTATTTTAATCATCGAATTCAGTGAAGTTCTGCCCTTAGTTAATTCTGGTTCCCCCTTCAATGTAACCAGCTGCCCTTTTACTCTTATTTTCAGTGTTAATTGCTCAAAATTTGCCCTAATTTCTCCTAATCCAGCCAACCATTCCAGCCCCAAAACCATCTCTACTCCCCCTAATTCAAACAAATAAAAGTCTTGTTTGATAGGAACCCCTTGTATAATCATAGCAACTTCAACACATTTACCTTTACAGTGAACTTTGTGTCCATCTCCCACCTCTACCACATAGGAAGGAGTATCCTGAACTGGTAATTGAATTCTCTGTACCAATTCACGTGAAATGAAATTATGAGTAGCCCCACAATCAATTAATACCTTCACCTTCTCATGACCCAGCTCACCCCACATTTTAAGGGACCTTTTGGAGGTAAATCCAGCAATACTATTCAGAGATAATTGTTTGAATTCTACCCCTCTTTCTTCACCTTCTAAACTATCCTCCTCACCACCATTCATACCCTTCATTTCCTCCAACAACATCACTCTTAACTGTTTATTTTTACAAACATGATTTGGCCCATATTTCTCCTCACATCGAAAACACTCCCCTTTTCTTATTTTATCCTGTATTTCTGCATTGGACAGCCTTTTGAATTCACCGCCCCGACCTTTAAAGCTAGATCCACTTCCATTGCTGCCTATTGCAGAGGCAGCTGAAACTACTTCAGCCTGTCTTTCTCCCAATCCCAGTTTCTGTCCCGTGTCTACAGTCACCGAACGCGAGAAAGAAGATGGCCTATAATTGTTCTCATGCTTCTGTACGACCCCAACTCTATTCTTTGTCACTGCCATATTCTTTTGATCAATCATCAAGGTTTTCTTCATCATCGATGTTAGATTCGGAGGTTCATACAATTTAACCTCGGCTCCAATTTCCTCCTTCAATCCATTGACAAATATATCCATCAAATGTTCCTCTCCTACACCCCTTAGCATCCCTGCAAACTTCTCAAACTGCGACACAAATTCCTCTACCGAACCTTCTTGTCGTAAAGCCAATAGAGCCGGAAAAGGACTATGTACCATGGCGGGCTGAAATCTTTCAATAATAGCTTCCTTAAATTCTTCCCAATTTTGGTGCGGATGACAAGACTCCCACCATTGGAACCAACTTAGGGCTTTACCTTCCAGTGCCACCATCACCGCTTGAAGCTTTTCCCCATCCTCAACCCTTTGCAAGCGAAAATAACGCTCCAATTTATTAACCCACCCAAACACGTCTTCTTCTCCTTGGTAAACCGGAATTTCCATCTTTTTCCACCGTTCGCTCACTCCGACAGATTGCCCCTCTCCCGCCGCTTCTGACCGGCCATCATTTTCCACCCGTCGCGCTGTTCCCTCCCTCGTTTGACGCGTTGCACCATTTCCCATATCTTCCCCAAAATGACGAACCAAGGATTCCACCAATGCTTCCAATCTTCGGAATCGTTCTTCTTCGCGATTCCGATCCTCTTCTTGTACGCGATTCCACTGCTCCACACATTGCTTCAATCGTTCAATTCTCGACTCCATTCTTGTAGTTCTTTTATGCATATGCAATACCGATACCACAGCTCCCGGATGGAGCTCTGATACCAGATTAATAAGCTTCACTCAATAATCGTCTCTTTTATTGTCTCTTCTTGAATTGAGAGAAAGAATTGAGAAAACAGTAAGTACCCCTCCCCTGGAATTTCGAGAGTTCCAGTCTCTCCCAACCCTAACAGCAATTGAGTTTCTTCCCCCCTTTCCCTCTCATTCTAACTCCCTATTTATACACATGAAACCAATTTTAGTTACAAATTTAACAAATTAAATTCTGTTCAACTTGCCCCTTTTTTTTAATCTTTCTCTGATAAACCTGTAAAGGAGGCTTGCGCTTATCAGCTTCCTTTTCAGGAATGATTTGATGCATCGTTCTTGGATCAATCCTTTAATTTCTCTGCTGTAGCATTTATTCAGTTATACTAAAATTGTAGTAGCTTTTATTAATATCGGTGGCTGTATCAGACAATTACTATTCCATTAAATTGCAATATCATAAATTCAGTGATTGAGATTCACCACTGTTACATGAAGCTAAAAAGTTCTACAATTTGATTAATGTAGATAAAGGTAATTCATCAATTTTATTTATTTATTTCATCATTTATTTTTTTAACTCACTCAATTTTAATGTGAATATAGGAACAAATAAGAAAAGAACATGGGGGACAAACTCAATGTTTACAAATACATACAAGAAATATTCAAGAAAGACCTGACATTATATTGGATAGAGATTGAGAGTCTATTGGACTAATGACAAAGTTGTGTTTGACTTTAGTTATTTTCTTGGGACCATAGCAAGGAATTCAGACTTTTGTCCTCTTATTTATACAAATTTCAAGGCACAAATAAAGGATCACAAGGAGTATATATGGAAATATGTTATGCTAAACTTTTATCTTTCATTGAATTATTAAATATTTATGAGATGTCAATAATCATATTGTCCCTCTTTTTAAGGATAAATTCATTATTCCTATTAAATGAGAGCCAGCGGTATTTAGCCGAATAAATGATTCATGGAGACGTTACAAGTGGTATATTAAGAGACTACATTTTATGAAATATTCCACTTCAAAAGAACAATTAAAACATCATCCATTGTCTATTCCTAAAGATCATTTCAAGCAATTGATAACTTATTGAAAGAATGATACTATCCAGGTATATAAATTCAGTAGCTCTTTATTCTTGCTTTCTAGTTATTCTACTTAGAATTATATTTATATGTCTTGATAGTTTTGAATACTATGTATGGAGGTTTGTGAGGATAGACTAAAAACTAGTTAGATTATTGATTATCCTTAAAATGTACAAATAATTTATTTGTCTTAATATCTCTATTCCATTCAAAACTGTTTGTATTTTCATCTTACTTTACTTTTTTTTCTCTCCAAAATACAAATAATTAGTAAAAATAATGCAATTAATAAGACTAAGCTAAAGTATATGCATCGCATGAGACCAATCAACTTTGCTAGAGTTCGAGCTCAATTGGTATTGTATTATTTGTCTATGTCTAATTTTGTACATCTAATACTTGTCATTAATATATTTTATTATTCTTTTTCAAATTTAATTTAATAAAGTGTTGAGAAAAAGTCTGGAGAAGAGGTTAGTAGAGCTGAAATGTTTATTAAAACCCGTCAAGGTCGTCAAGGTCGAAAAGGAAAAGTAGTGGATGAAGAAACACTAAATGCTATTATAAGTTTATTTTTATTTATAAAATGTCTAAAATTTTCATCATTGGCTGATAATATTGATTTCTTTGTAGTTTAAGCTGAAAAGTTCAATTAAAAACTCAAATGAAACTATGGAACAAACATTTGAATCATTTTTTGGAAAAGAAAAACTTGGACGGGTTAGTTGCTATGGAAGGACTATGACACCGACACTATTGAAAAAAATATCATGAAATTGATGTTATTCAAAAGGAACACGCTATTCAGATGCATGGTATGGAAAAGAAGATTGAAAGTTTAGAGGCAATGATGAAATTCATGCTTCGCCAACAAAATCCTGATATGGATGAGGAGGATATAGATCAAATGATGGCACAAGTTTTAGGCAAATAAAGTAGTGTAGTTGGTCCACATTCCTCTACTTCAACTCATATTCCTGATCATCATAAAGTAATTTTAACCTTTAAGTTTATGAAATCATTTATGATTATATTTTTTTAGTTATTATAGATTAATTAAACATGATTCTCATTGTGTATTTTTTACATTTTTATAGGTTGCATCTAAAGATAATATTGAACAAGAAAATGATGATGACTAACCTGATTGCAAAACAATTTAGAACTTTGTTTTAATTTCAGCAAAAAATTATATGTTATGAATTACAAATAGATTTTATGCTATGTTTATGGATTTATTTTTCTTAGGGGATTTTTTGGTTGGAAAGTGACAAATTTAGCATATCAATGACTATTATATATATTGATATACAATCAATTTGTTACATGTATTTTTTTCTCTCCTTGAAGATTAAGCTTTAATTAATCTAAAATTTAGAATAAATATGATTTTTATTTATTATTTTTTTACATTATTTAATCTCTTAATTTTTAATAAAATATACATTTTGACTTTTAAATTATTTTTTAGACATTAATGTTCCCTAAAAGGTTAAAATATTTATATTTGTGATTTAAAAATAAAACAATGAAAAAAAATGTTGCCTAAGAAGTATCAATAAAATTGTTGCCTATTGTGATATGTTAAGACAACAAATTTAGATGGAATGACAACATTTAAAGAATTGTGGTAAAAAAAGGGTTGCCTAATGAGTATGAATGAAACCGTGGTATAAACATTTATAAAAAATCATTGTCTATTGTGATATGTTAAGGTAACGGTTCTAAATAAAAGTATTGTCTTGGGAGAAAAACCGTTGTCTTTAAGTAAAGCTCACTACTGCATACTCCATAGCTAGAAATTCGTTGTCAAACTGTTGCCAAACTGTTGCCTAAAGTTTAAGCAACGATTTTTTTTTTAATTTATACTAAGCGGTGTGCGCTGAGTGCAAATATGATTTGCTAAACTATTAATGGGTGTCGGACAAATGTCTAAAAAAAAGCGAGATATACATATATTTTACTTATGAAAATAAGAAAATTGCAAAAAGTACCTTTAGACCAATTCACTAAAGTACATAGTTGTTGGTTACACATAAAATTTATCTTTATATTAAGAAACATAAAATTTAGAGTGATAGAGCTATTTCATTAAAATTGTATATGCTAGAGGACTAGAAACATTAAAGATTATATTGTTTCTATCATACATTGTTGATTTCATGCTTCTTCCTAAACAAAATATATACTTAATGTTAAACATAAGTATTAGATGAATTTTGTTAAATCTATTTATAAAACCTATAGCAGTTAATTTAATATGATTGATGTCTTATGTTTTAGGATATCAAGATAATGGGTTGTGACACCTAAAGTACCTAAAGTACTTTTATAATAGGGTATTTTATACTAGGGTATTTTATACAAGGTTATTGCATGATCTTTCTCATCCAACAATTGTGGAAATATCTATCCATCATGTATGCTTGAATATCACACGAATACTAGTGCCTTCCTAGGGTTTAAGACTCATAATGAATTTCCTAATCAATAAAAATTCGAGATATTTATTTGATATTGTGTTGACCTTAGTTGGTAAATAATCGATCTTAATATGAAAGAAGTGATCAGAGATTAAGACTAATATAGATGAATGATACAAAATTCATCAATCTTGAGTCGTACGATGAAGAGACTCAAGGACTAATCAGGTATAAATAGATATTAATATTGATGAATGGTACGCAACCCACCAATCTCAAGCTATAAGGTGAAGAGACTAATTGGCCTATTAAATATAAACCAAGATTAATATAAATGGGTAATATAGAGAAGTGAGAAAGTCATGAGCCTAGAACGTTATGAAAGGTTGGTGGGAAAATAAAATATTCAACACTTAATGAGATAGTGAAATAACATGCTAGAGAGACACCTTGTGAGTGGAGAATTTTGAATATGGCATCATGTGGAAGCATTTGAAACATTTTCAAAAAAATGCTTCAAAACAAACGTAAGGGCATTCTGTGAACTCTTTGTTCACCTTTGCTTATTCTTGCACTATCATATCTTGTTGTGGTTTTGCTTCATCACGATAGTGTTAAGTGTCTTCTTGAATTTTAGGTACACTCAATCCTTTTATTCTCCTCACTTTAGAGTAGTTGTCAACTTCTTGATCTTGTTCTAATAGTTTTTTTAATTTTGGGTATTTTGGGCTAAAGTTGTAAATTGTTTTTTTTTTCAAGGTGTTTTTGGTTGTTTTCTGTTGTTGTTTTTGGTTTCTTTGAGTTTGAGATAATTTATTTGCATTGGTGTGTGTGCTACTGTGTCACAAAATAGTGTGTATTTTTTAGGTTACTATTTTTTTCTAAGTTTGGTAAAGAGAAAAATAATAAATAAGAAGAGTTATAACTATAAGAAGTTATATCCTTTAAGTTAAGAAAGAGATTTTATTCAAAACCTCTAGGATGACTAATGTCAAGGTACTTAGAAAGTTTAGAAATATTTAATCCCTTAACAAATTAGAAAATGAGAAAAATGATGTATTAGATGCGTGTGTTGAATTTGAATCGATCTATAAAGATCAATATGTCAATACAAGGAGATCGCTTTTTTTTCTATGACACATTTTTTTTTATATCAAACTAGGCTTGTTTTTTCTTCTTGATTCTTTGGAGAAAAAAAGTCTTAATTTTGTAAATTTTGCTCTTACTTAATTACATCCTAATACTTATACATTCGTTCAAGCATTCCATAATCTTTGCATATACTTTGGTTCAAGTCAAACAAAAAGAACTTCATGAGTTTTTCTAAAATGAGTAATCAGTGAGTTATTAAATCTCTATTTGTCATCCTAATACTTAAAATGAAGGTTCGTGAAAGTTCATACTTCCTATCTCGATTCTTCATTGTCTGAGGGATTTCCTCATTACTAAATAGTAGATCCCAATACCCAATCTTGTGGGCAAATAAAAGAATTAGATGCTTAAGACTTGACAGAAAACCTGAACAATTAGAAACCATGTTTGATACAATAAAATTATTAAAATTAAAATATTAAGCAATAGATCTCAAAATATATATAGGTATATCATACACTTGATCTTGGTGCATTGTAAGTTTTTTTGGAAATCCATTACTTACATCACTTATATTCTATAGACAATGAAATGACAATTTCGACAAAGAGATGGTTCGTTGAATGCACGAGATAAAGGCTAAGGAGGTTGATAAAGCTATTGTTAATGTTGGGACAAGAAATATGTTGACACTAGTTCAAGTGATTCCCTCCTAGAGAACGAAAATATAGCTAACTTTGAAGGCATGTAAACACTTAAAGGTTGAGACCATCATGCTAACTTTATATATGGTAGTTGAAATTAAGTATTCGTAGTCAAATGACCTAACACTAGACATGGTGATAGGTGAAAATTCGAACTCTGTTGATTGTAGAACTTCCCATGGAGAAGGAAAGCTCATATAGGATGTTGTCTTTCCTCAATCGACTTATAATTGGCAATACTACCTTTTAGAGATGGATGAGATTACTTTAAGCAAGTTTAGCCTAGTTAGCTCATGTTGAGGTATTCAAAATTGCTTAGGTAAGATAACTACATTAGTAGTGATGGCTTAAGGGAATCAAGATCCATTAAAAAACACAAGGGTGTATGATGAAGCAAGTCGAGAATGACATCTTACAATTGAAGGACAATGTGGAAGAGATGAAGAAGAATAATGATGTAATGCTAAAGTAAGAAATTGAAAATTTGAAGAATAAGAATGACAAAACACTAAACAACGGATGGATTTAAAGAAATAGATGGAGGATGAGTGTAAAGTGTATAAACAAGATGGCCTCAAATTCACTTGAATGAGAGATGAAATGTAAAATATTACTTGAAGACATAGAGGATAACACAAAAAATTAGATAATAAAATCTTTTGAAGTTGAGTTCCTTATAATTATGGAGCAAGTTAAAGTGTTTTTTTCTAAAATTGATTTGTCGACTGTTGATCCTTTTATATTAATTGTGGATAGCTGTATTGTGGATAGTTGTATTGTCGATGAAAAATAGCATAAATATTTTCTTTTGAAAATTTGTAGCTTTATTTTCTAATAAATTTGAACAATTAAAAAATTGTAATATCATTTGGTTAGCTTTGTTTTTGTATGTTGGTCTATTTTTTGAATGATTGAAATAGTTGCTTGAAAATGTCTAAGAGTGAAGGACCGAAATTTAATATCAATTTACTCAATTAGATAAGGTGTGAACATTAATTTTAATTATGTAACATATATCAAATAGAAAATGAGAATCTTTGAACTATTTTAATAAAATTATTAAATTCAATTATCTTGTAAATATTATTAGATTGAAAATAACATTGAGGTTTCGTTTAAGTGCACAATAAAAATCACCTAAAATTTGAATTATTACAATAGTATGTAATCAGCGGATGTGTGTCTCTAACACGTGTTTTAGCATCATGTAATTTAGGGAGACATTCCACATTTTGGAAACATGGATGATTGAAAGGATTGACACCGAATTCATAAGGTTCAAATTGAGACGTAAGTTGGAAGAAATGGTTATTATGAATGATATTGGGAATGAATGATTCATAAAACTTAGGGAAAGTGAATCTTCTTATATTGGGGTGATTGATATAGTCTAGATTTAGTCGCATAACTTAGGAGGGGAAATGAATTTTATGTGTGAAATTGGGGATAAATAAGGTCTAGATAGACTCATACACTAAGGGAAGTGAATTCAACATGTGATATTAAAGATAATAGATCGAATTTAGACCAAGTCAAATAAGTTGAGAGAAATGAATCTCACGTGTGACATCGAGAATGACTAATAGGGTTTAGACTAATTCATAAGTTAAGGGAAGTGAATCCCATGTGTGACATCGAAGATGACCGATCGGACCTAAATTGAGTTATATAAGTTGGGGAAAATAAATTCCACATCTAATATCCAAGGTGACCAATAAGGTTTAGATTGAGACATATAAGTTGTCCACAAATATTAAAAATTGCAACATGATATTTAAAATCAACACTACCTCGTTGAAAACCTTAAAGAGAAACAACTGACATGGGAAAAACAAATTTCTTAAAGGAAAAAAATGCAGTGACAAACTTACATAATTTAATAGAAATAAAAATGGAGACTTTCAACATTCCATGTTTATAAGATGCTCTTATCATCTAATGTCTCTAATCAATATGTTCCCTTATTGATAATTTTGCAAATGTGGTAGGGCCAACCCACTAAGGAGAAAGTTTGTTGGCAACTTGATTTGGTTGTGCTTGTTTTAAGACTAAATCAAATACTTAGAACTATCATGGATGAACATTTGCTATGTATTTTAGCTCACTACGCCTTTTGACAACTTCCGTCTATAACCAAGCCACATTTTGGATCTCATTTATTGTATTTAGATTTTCTTGAACTCTTCTTATTGAAGTTCTTCAAATAAAATGTGTACTCAACTTGATGGTTGATGGATCTTAATAGGTAGCATGGTATTGAACCTATATACAAGACAACAAACATATTATTTCTTTGTTGAATGAAGAGTTGTATGATATGACTAAAGTACGTAGGGGAGTTCCTCTCTCCAGAGCATCTTTGAATCAATCAATTACTATTGTAAATCTCTTAAAAACATTTTGTTAGCAGCTTCTACCTGACTATTTGATTATGGATTTTCAATGGATGTGAAGACTTGTTCTATTACTAATCACTCATAGAGTTCCCTAACTTGATTGCTAGTGAATTGTATTTTATTGAATGAGATTAATATACTTGGTATGTCAAAGTGGAATATAATGGATTTCCAAATGAACTATTGGTTCAGTTTTAATCAACTTAATAAAATATTTGACAGCTACAATAAGGAACTTCATTCGATATATTGCTTGTTATAAAGGATTGAGAGCGTTGCTACCCTAGTTATGAGATGGGAGACAATACTTCTTACAATCTTCTCATAGGGTGGACCAATAATACCCTTAACACTTTACTTAATAATGTGCTTCCAACAAACACCCTTGTGAAGTTCCACTATCACCAAATGTCCCTAATCATTGGACAAACATTGAAGAAGGAGGGTTGAAAAGTCTCAACAATACAATTGGTCATTTATTAAAGTAAAACAAGCCATGTTTCATCCAAATGTGGAATGTTCTTCTAATGTGGTTGGTTCAACACCTTTTGTACAATATAAGAGGTATGGTGACATCAATGATTGTTGAACAATGTTGGTGTTGTAAACTAAGAGAGTATCCATGAAAACATTGAGTAGCTCCAAAATTTCTTGAATCATAAGTACTAAGTTTCCTTATTTCTTAGCGCTAGCCAATTTTGAAAGAAGAACCATTAGGGAATTTTGATCTCTAAGAACATAAGTAAGAGAAAAAGTACCAAAATCTATAAATAGGGATTTTACGCCTAAACTTGAAAAATATCTGACACTTGACTTGTGACCAGTTGAGAATCACTTCAAATAGTCAATTTTTCACATTCATCTCTTAAGTAAGCTTAACTCTTACTAATAAGACTCATACTCAACATGACATTGTCCATTCCTTGTAAAATAGCATTATTTTGCTTTTTTTTTTTTTAAGTTGAATGCTCCATTCACAGAGAATCCATGTGGACTTGTATGATTGTTTTGGTTGAAAGAGGTGTGAGTTTGGCGATGAGATTTGTCATAGCATATGTCATATTCGGACAATTGAACCACTCATTTTATTATTCTACCAACAAGATCTCATTTTTGTTTACTTGATAGATTGGAAGGTGATAACTACATTATTGTTTGGCAAATAGTGATAAAACTCTAAATGTGAATATAAAATATATATTATCAAATTCTCCCACATTTAAACTTTTATTCTTTCGAATAAAACAAAAGATAAAGAAAATATAAGAAAAAATTACAAAATAAAGAAAAGAAAATAGAAACAAAATAAAGAAAAGAAAATTTTAAATACTAAATGAAAAATGAAAATAATATAACAATTTTTCTGTGGATTTTAAGAAAATAATATTATGAGTAAAAGAGAAAATGAATTCAATATTTAAAGTGTCAAAGAATCAAAACAATTATAAAAGTAAGGAAGAATTACAATCAAATTCAATTATATGTTTCAAAATAAAAAAATAAAGAAAAAATTATAATCAAATTAAATTATAGATATTTTAAATTATAGATAAAAAATATTAATATTCTCAGAAGATGGTGTGTATCATTTTTCTCTCAATTTAAATTTATATTTATACTTAAAAATACATCATGAATGAAAGTAAATATTATGATGAGCTTGAAAAATCTCTAATTTTTTCTATTTGAAATACATAAAATTAAAGATTAAAAAGACTTTTATTAAGGTAGTAATGGGTTAAGGTAAAAGAGAGGTAAGTATACACAAAAATTTTATGGAGTAATTTTTGTAAAAAAATAAAAGATGAAAAACTATTATTCTCTTAAAGAGAAAAAAAATTAAAAAAATGATAAATTTACTAAAATATATATATATTAAGGATGGATATTATAATGCCTCAAAATTTTAATACTTATTTTTAATTTTTAAAATTTTTTTATTAATTATTTATAAATATAAATTTCAAGAATTCAATATAATTTATATTGTAAAAAAAATGAAATTTATAAATCGAAACTAAATAATTTATATATATATTATATAGTTTGGTCTTAATGGGTTAAAAAAATTATCCAATTTAATTTAATCATATATTTATTAGTTTAACTTATATTGGACCAACAGACTAACAAGTCATTTAGATCTATTTTTTAAAGAATTAAAAATATTTATTTATTTATTTATCCATCTATATATATATATATTATAGTATTTAAATTACATTAATAAAATTAATTTTAATATTGGATGTAATCATTAATATATAAATTATAATATATTATACTACATGTATTTTTTAATAAAATAATGTATTATTTATTTTAAAAATGGGTGACTCATAATTTTAGGGGTGAAACCAACCTAAACTCATGTATACTATGGGTTAATTGGGCTGGACCAAAATTGACTCCATTTAATTTAGGCCACTACTTTTTCAGATCAATCTAACCCATTTTTCGAACTTTTTAGGCTATCATATCAAGTTAGGCCGATTTTTATACCCATATTTATTTTTATTATTATAAAATATCATAAGTACATTAAATTTTATGCAAAATATAAAAGATTTGAAACTTACTTGCCAAAAAGTCATGATAAATAATAAGAAAAATCGAGTTTAATCACGTTATTACATCATCAAAATAAATTAAAATCTATATAAACAAGTTATCTCTCAACAAAACTTCTAAGGTATGATTTAGATGTTGTCCTATGTCTTCCTAACTTTCTCTCTAACTTTGCTAATCTTTCTACTCTTCTAGATTTCATGAACATTTTCAGTTTGTGCAAAAATAGTTGTTAGGGGTGACTGTCCTCCCCACCACTAATAGTCAACCTAAAATATTTCATATAATCTAACAAAACTTTTGACATGCATTTTCTCAACTATTAAATAATCATAGTTGTGTAATTTAAACATTTGTAATCATCAAAACAAACATGTATATACACATACAACATAGATATACACACACTATGATCACAGTTTCTTGATACTCATAATGTCATGTTCCTTACATACCACTATTAGGTTATCAAAGTCTTACGTCAAGTAGATAGTTGTTGATTGGTCCTTACAAATCCAATGATACAGCATGATATGAATCACGACCCTTAGTTAAAAGTATAATGATAAAGTCTAATAAGGAAATGAGTGTGAGATCATGTGATATTTCGCTTACCACTAATCATGTACATCGAGTGGGGCATGATCACCAGTGTCCTTTACCCCAAGATCATCATGATTATCTCCAAACTTGTAAATCTTAATATATCTCTATAACTATCTACTCCACATATATAACGAGTCTTTGGTGGCACAAAGCTCATCAACTTAGAAAAATTGCTACCTTAAGTAGTTCACATCAACACTTTTTAAATATATTTTCTTTCACCATGGTGCTACTATAACTTCCACTTTAAAAGTAACATAACCAAACAATCAAATCACATTCAATTACGTTATTCACATACAAGTCACAACATCTAGTCAAACAATTGTAGTTTTTGTATGTTTGCCAATTATTATCTATGAGTGTTAAGTTATTTTAATGATCCACACTTATCTCTTATTTATTATGTGCTTCCCAAATATTTTATGATCTAATTAATAATTTAATCTAGAGGTGTTCAGAACCGAACCGATCCAAAAAAAAAATCGCAAACCGATCCAAAAAACCGCAAATCGATTAAAATCGTAAATTTTTGGATCATTTTGGATTTTTTTTTTCAGAACCTGAAAGTGCATGTCGCAATACACTTTACAAACAATGATTCCCTCAACAAATAAGCAATGTAGTAATAGTGGGAACCAAGATATCAATCCGTGGAAGTAAAGAGTAAAGAAGAATAAGAGATAAGTGATTCAAATGAGGGAAAAATTAATGAATGAATGCAATGCAACCTAAAAATCAAGTTAAAACTAAATGAACCTAAATGGGGTTAAATTCTATATGATATGAAATGAAATGGAAAATAGAATGTTAATTAAAAAAAAATGCAATGCAGATCAGTACAAAATTCACAAATTAACCAACTCAAACTCAAGTTAAGAGCACTTACCTTTGTTAAAAATTGAAGTTGGAAAAAACTGTGAAGTAGCTGCACCAAATGTTAGTAAACACAAAACCAAACACTTTTTACAAAGACAAGGTTAGTAAAATATGTACAAAAATGAAAGTTGACCGAGTTTCAAAGGATTTGGCTAAGTTTGGTGCACCAAAGAGTACACCTCTCGATCAAGTGCAACTGTTTTCGATTTTTTTAAAACTCTGGTCAAGCTCAAATGTTCTAATGGATGAAAGAATGAAATGGTAAAAATATGGTTCGGGCAAAGTTGAAGATGGCTACGCCAAAATCCAAGATCAAGTTCTGATCGAGCCAAAAACTAGCCAAGACTAGCCACAAATCAAGCCTTCTCGGTCAAGAACTAAATCCAGCCAACTTTGCTGCACCAAGAATGAAATGGTATGTATGAAATGTATGGTTGGCCGAGAGAAATGATGTTATTTTTCAATTTTTGATTTTCTATGAATGAGATGACCGAATGTTATGGTTATGGCGCTATGAATGGTGAAGTTTGTGGCTTAAAATCTGACCTAGTCTATAGCTACCTAAACCAGACCTGAAACCAGTGGAAATGGATGCTAATGATATATGAATTAATATGAATGAATGCACCAATGAGTATTTTCAATTTTTCTATTTTTTTGGGGGGGTTTTGGTGAAATAAAGTGAAGAAAAATGAATGAAAATGGACCTAAGACTAACCTAAACTAATGCAGAATTAAAAACAATGGCAAAGCTCATAAATCTACACTAGAAAAGCATTTAAAGAAAGCATTAAATCTACCCTAGCGTGACAAGCAAACAAATCCAAGTGGTTTGGGAGTGCTACAACCTAGAATTGGTGTAACCCATGGCTAGGTCCCAATTAACCTACCCCTTGGAAGACATCCAAGTAGTTCACGCACAACCCTAGGTCCGAAAGAAACCTCCCTATTCCCCAACAAGGATCCGCAAGCAAGTCAAGCTTCAAAGCATTTAAACAAAAGCATGTAAATCACTACACTACTATGTGCATGAAATTAAAATCAAAGCAACCAAATGCCTTCGTAGCAAGCAATAGTAACGCACCTAGAGCCACCCTTATTTTCTTGGTATTAAGAGTCCTAAAACAGATTAGGAAACATCAAAGATTTGCTAGCTTCCACTTCCTATCCGGATAGCATTCACTAGTTAAGGCAAACCAAGAAATCAAGTCCAAGCCATGCTAAGCCCGCAACACCACACTTGTGGACCTTGTTCGGTGTAAAATCTTATTTCTAACTCAAAGCAATTAAGAAAACATTAAAGAAAAGATGCAAAGAACACAGAATAAATCAAACACAAGAGGATCTATGGAAGAAAGAAGCGGAATCACATACACAAGTGAAGAAATAATGGCGTGCAAGAGAGAAGAAAGTGAAAGCCATGGATGCGTGAAGAGAAGAAGGAATTCGAATAGCTCTGCATTAGATCTGAATGTAAACTTCACAACTTCTCATAATACATTAAGTTTTTACATTATATACTTAGGTAAAATTAAATTACAATAGAAACGAATGTACACAATCAAAATACATAGAATTTGAAACGCTTGGGCGCGCCAGCACACGTGAGCTGCACTTCCGGTAACTTGAAACGCACGCAGTTTCTTCGTTTTAGCTCCAAATGCGACGATTCAAAAGCCTCTAGAAATCTCTGTGTGTTAACTTTGAAACGTCACCGTTCCCGCTTGATTTGGCATTGTGGCGCGTTTTCTATAATTCAAACACTCACACACGTTCACTGGGCCAATCCGGCCTGGTTAACCCCACTTCATAAAATTATATAAAATTCAAATAAGGTCCAAATTACATGATTTCGGTGCCCAATTGAAGCACATTGAATTAGATAAATAACACAACATGTTTCACCCAAATCAGAGATCAATTGAATCCTGGAGCCCAATTTAAGTGCATGATACTCGCGAGACGCGTGAGCTTGTGCTTCAGCTGCACATGGGCCAACTTCAAACGCGTGTAGAATCTTCAGTTCTTGTCCAAATCACACGCTTCAAATTTTTGCTTAAATCTGCACGTGTCTATTTTAATCGGCAACCAGAATCAATAATTTTGGATCCCTGTAGAAAATACAATAAATAAAACAGTGAACTATGTCAGAATCCGTTTAGAATAAAACAATGCTTAATTTACTATTTTTATGTACTTATCTGTGTTAAGGCTTCAAATGGTTCAATAACTCAAATAATGCTTAATTTATCTTTGTTAATAATTAATAAATATTAAGATAACATTGTTAGATAAATAAAATAGGATAAATATTTATCTCATCAAATTAGCCCACACTTAGACCTTTGCACTCCTAGGCAAAGCTTAAGTAGTGTAGTTCCATGCTTTATAAATCAATAAATCAATGGTGAGCTTATAAAAATTAATTATCCAAGCCTCATGTGTTCAAGTAACAGCAGCTAACACTTGACTCTTTAATTTAAAAGCATTCATGAATAAATCAACAAGAATCATCCAACATAATTTAGAGTTTTCCTCACAATGGTCAAGTGTTTCACTCATCACTCAAGTGTTTAAATAGGGTGTTGTTTCACTCAAACATAATCAATGCAAAATCATTTACATAGGCTTGAATAAATTCTAAGTTCAATCATCATAATTAACATGCATCCAAAGAATCACAAGGGCTTTAATTAGGCTTGTAATGGGGCCAATGGCTTGGAATTTTTGGGCATGGATAAACAAAGGTAAGCAAGGCTAATAAACATGGAACTTTTGGTCAAATAATTAGGCATAAACATCATCAAAGTGTGGCGGCAATGACTCATAAATACTTCACTTTTGTCTCTTTGGCTCATAACTTTAACTTTCTTTTCTTTTCAACACTTTTGCTTTGATAACTTAGCCTCTTATTTACGGCTTTCTCTTTCTTTTTCATCTCTTTTACTTCTTTTTCTTTCTTTCTCAAGTCTCTTTTTCATAATTAATCACCAAGATCACCCCACACTTGAGCTTTGCTCAATCCTTAACTTAGAACCTTTTTATTCAACCAAAGTCCAAGGGTTAACATGGTTTTTCCGATCAATGGCTTATAATGTAAGGGTTATACACAAGAAAAGGATAATTAGGCTCAAAATGGGTGACTAGGGATAATAACATTAAGGGTAGGCTTTATTTGGCTAGTCGGCTACAACAAACATGGCCTTGGTCATTTCCAAAGGATGCACATAATCAGAATCGCACGGTTCGGTTCGGTTTGCAGTTTGGTATTTCAAAACCGAATCGAACCAAACCAAACCACAATTATTAAATAATATTATATTTATTTTTTATTTTATTTTGCAAAGAAAACCTACTATTATCTATTACAGCTTTCATTTTGTTAGACGCATCTTAAGGTTCCTTACTTGAAACTCTCTTACTCTAATTTCATTATCTCATCATTAACTCTTATTCAAATTCATCTTCACCATACCATTTCACCCTCTATCTAATCATTCTTTTTATCCCAAGCGGTAAGTCTTTTTTTATTTCATTCACTCATTAATATGTTTCCTTTCTTATTCTTTCCTCTTTCATTTTTCATATTTTAATTTTACTTCCACGTCAATTTGTCTTATGATTCATTTTCGATCTTCATTGAATAAATGTTCTATTATTTCCTGATTTCATTTTAGGGTTTAGGATTCTCGGTTTCAGGTTTAGGGTTCTTATTTCAATTAATTTAGTTTTTAATAGGGTTATATAATTTTTAGTAATATTCATCTGTTGCAGCTTATATTTTGTTAAACGCATCTTAATGTCCCTTTACTTGAAAAACTCCATAATTGTAATTTTATTTTGTTCTAACCCAGTTGAGCACTTGGTTGTGGGTCAAGTTTAGAGTTTCAAAGACCTAAAATACTCAATTATTAATAAAAAAATAAAATTAAAAATAAAATAAAAAAACCACAAAAACCGATCCAAACCAAACCGTTAAAATTGGTTTGGATTGGTTCAATTTTTTTTTTATTTCAAACCGAACTAAACCGAACCGCAAATAATTTTTATATTTGATTCGAATATATTTTAGCCAAAAACCGAACTAAACCGCACCGTGAACACCCCTTTAATTTATATACTCGTATATGCTTTTTGCTGTTCTTACACGTCAAAAAATTAAATATTACTAGAACTTTACAGATTATTTTATTTTTTTAGTCCTTATATTTATCAAAATTTTGTATTTTATTTCTTATATCTAGAAATTTTTGTTTTAGTTTTTATATAATTTTTTAGTCTTTGTTGTTAGTTGGTAAATATTTTTGTTAATTTTAGTTATTCTAACATCGACACAAGATTGAACTTATCATAAAAAACCACTAATTTTTTTTTATTTTTTTTTGCAAAATCGTTAAAGTATTAGCATATTTATACGGTTATTATACTGTTAGAAATTTAAAATAAATAGTTTTTATGCTCCATGAGAACATATACATGATGGAACTTAGGTTCGGGTTTGGGTGTAGAAAGTCTAAATGAACTTAATTAGTAATGGTTATACATGTTTCGGATTGGATAGGTTTCGAAGGGGTGGAATGGATTAAAATAATGATGGCCTAAATTAGGCCATCTTTATGCTCAAATATATTTTTCCTATTTCAAGATAGGTTGATTTTAGCCCAATATTAGGAAAAAAATTAGTATTTACAATTTAAATTCACATTATGTAAATGGGTCTATAAGATCAAGCATAGAGCTAATAATAATATTGAGTGCTACATCATATTGAGGGGATTGATTACATGAAGACCTTTTCCATTATGGTAAAGATGACTACATCGTATGCGTTGATTCTCATTAGTCTGTTATTGGATATTGTATCTTCATTGACAATTCTTTAGTTTTTTGGAAAACCAAAAAATAGAACACAATATCCAGATCTTCTTCTGAAGCCGAGTATATAACACTTGTTTCTATCACATATGAATTGCAATGTCTTATTTATTTACTGTCTAATATGAAAATTTCATGTTCAAAGCAACATGTCTTGTATTGTGATAATTAAAACGCCCTTCATATTACCGCCAATTCTATTTTTCATGAATGTACAAAACACATCTAGACACTGATTGTCATCTTGTACATAAAAAAGTTCAGTTAGAACTCATGCGCCTACTACCCGTTTCATCCTCCAATTAACTTGTTGACATGTTTACAAAGGTCATTTCTCCTCACTTATTTAATGTTAATTTATCTAAATTAGAGCCTATATCCTAAATATTAGTAATTTCTATATGTATATTTTGTCTTTACTATTATCTATCACCTTATATATATATATATATATATTATTCAAATTTCATTATATATTTCATCATTCTATATTATTCTTATACATTTATCTTTTTTTATTTTTAAATTTTGTTAACGATGATTTGATTGTATAATTATTATTATTATTATTATTGATAATAAAAGAATTTATATTTATATATTTTAAAAATGTATATTACGTTAACGGGATGTTGTCATATATATACTTATTTAATGTTATTATTTTTTAATTAAATTAAAAAGAAAAAAAAAACATGTGTTTTTTCTTACATATTCAACAAAACTTCAAATATCACAACATACTTGCAATTATATAAACAATTTTATATATGAAAATATATCAAAAAATAATTGTATCACGTAAATTATCCTTACACATTGAAAAGAATATCGTATAGAAGGGTGGAATGTAATTTCACCCTGTAATAATTGCACTCAAGAAAAACAAAAGCCAAATAAAGATAAACGACTTTCCCTGCACTGACTTGATATTTAATAAAGAAAAATCATATACTGAAAGCCCCTCTGTTAAAGTACATGATAACTACGCAAGTTTAGGTTATATTAGTAACAAGTAAATTATTTGTACATAAAAAGTCTCAATCTTTTTTTTTTTACAGGATAACAATCGGAAAGTTTGAGATCACCCAGAAAGCATTACCAACTTGAAAAGTTTACTTAATAAGATATGAACTTCATTTTTTTTTCAATCAAAAATTGTAAAATTATAATAATATAATAATCATAATTTAAAAAAATTGTCACCACATGCCATCTCTTCCATAGATAAATGAGTAAGCTGCAATAATTTCTTGTCTGTCAAACTTGTTTGTTTATTGGTTATTGGGAATCCTAGAAAGATGAAAGAGGATGATGACGTTATGTTGGATATTAAAGAAATGCTGGAGAAAGCACAGCCACCCGTAACTGAAGAGTGTTGCATCTACAGAGTACCCTTTGATGTTCGCAAACTCAACCAAGATGCTTACACCCCAAAAGTTGTTTCTATAGGCCCTTTTCACCATGGCAACCATCGCCTTCAGAACATGGAAAGACACAAAATAATGTATTGTAAGTCATTTCTTGAACGAACCAACACAAGATTGGAAAGCTGGATCCGCTACATAGAAAGTGAGGAGCCCAAATTTCGTCGCTGTTACTCAGATGTACTTGAGTTCACTCAGCAGGAACTGGTAAAGATAATCTTTGTGGATGCCGGTTTTATACTTGAACTCTTCTTGAGATACTCTAGTCGGGGATGGTCAAATGACGACGCCTGTCTTTCAGCATCATGGTTGAGCGAAAATATACGATATGATTTGTTTCTACTTGAGAACCAGCTTCCTGCTTTTGTTCTTCAAGATCTCTTCTCTCTGTCCTTAACCTCTATGACTAATGGTGGTCGTAATAATAACCCTTCATTCATCGATTTGGCATTTGACTATTTTGCCTATTACAATAAATCTGGGTTGACTTCTGATGATATTAGCATAAGGCATTTCACGGATCTGGTAAGAACTTTTCACTTACGACCTTTTACGGAAAGACACTCTTCAAGGGGCTACGAACTTCTGAAACATCTTCCTACTGTGACTGAGTTGTCAGAAGCAGGAGTAAGGTTTAAAGTAAACACCGAAAGTAAGTGCTTACTAGACTTGAGATTTTCAAGACGAGTTCTTGAAATCCCCCAATTTAACGTGGAGGATTCTACTGAAGTTTTGTTTCGTAACATGGTTGCTTTGGAGCAGTTTCAATATCCTGACGAGTCCTACATTACTGACTATGTTCTTGTTCTGGACTTCTTAATAAACACCAGCAAAGATGTGGATATACTTGTTAGAACGGGAATTCTGGTGAATTATTTAGGCGACAGCGATTCTGTGGCTAACATGATTAATGGTCTTTGGACAAATATCACGCAGATAAATTTCACTTCCCACTACTTGGATCTTTGCCAAGACTTGAATGGTTTCTATGGAAATCCTTTGCATAATTTGAAAGCAACATTAAGGCGTGATTACTGTAAAGGCCCTTGGCAAACTGCTGCTACCATTGCTGCAATTGTTCTCCTTATTCTCTCTTTTGTTCAAGCAGTTTCCTCCGTCTGGCAAATAATGAAGCAATGAATGAAGCAATAGAATGCCTTCTCCCCAAGATCAGGTCAATCAGACTTTGCTTTTTCCTTCTTGTTTTTAGTTTTATTTTATTATGCTATCTTTCTCTTGTTGCTCAATTAATAAGAACTCAGTTGTTGTTTTTGTTTGTTTGCCGATTATTAATCTACGCGTATTAAGTTATTTTAATGACCCACACTTATCTTACATTTATTGGGCTTCGTTTCTGCCACAATTAATTTTGGTTATTCTAACATCAATACAAGATTGAAACTTATCATAAAAACCCACTAATTTTTTTATTTTTTTTCAAAATCGTTAAAGTATTAGTATATTTATACTGTTATTAAACTGTTAAAATATTAAAATAAATAGGTTTTTATGCTTCATGACAACTTATATATGGTGGAACCTAGGGTTCGGGTTCGGGTGTAGAAAGTCCAAATGAACAAAATTAGTGATGGGTTGTACATGTTTTAGATTTGATAGGTTTTGAAGGGGTTGAATGAATTAAAATAGTGATAGGCTATATTAGCTCATCTTTAGACTCAAATATATGTTTCCTATTTCAAGATAGGTTGATTTTAGCCCATTAAATTTTTTAGGGGAAAAACTAGTTTTTACAATTTAAATAACTTCAAGAAAAAATTAAAATAAAAAAATAACAATCTTTAAAAATAATTTATGATAGTCATTATAATTGTTGATTGATAGTTATAAATTTGACATCGATCAACATTCATTTTTTTTTTTTTTAAATTCATAACCTGTTAAATGCATAATGCGCTCAGTGCATATCATGAAATACAAATATGTTGCACTCAACGAAAAATTACTTATTTGTGTTGAACACATCATATTTTCGTTGAGTAATGTGGATTGAGTGCAGATATGATGTGTTCAGTGATTTATAGGTATTATGCGGGTGTTTGAAAAAAAGTGGGTCTCTGTATAATATTTTTGCATTAATTTAGTGTTCACTTCTTCTTTAAATCAAATAAATGAAACAATTATACAATTACATAATAATACTCTACGATATATTATCTACTCAAAAAACACAACAGTTCGAACATGTTAACTAAAAAAAAATTAAAATTAATAAATTGCAATGATCTATAAAATATGAACAAGTCAAAATAATATTTGTACCACATGATATTAGAATCGGAAATAAGGATATTCGACATATTATCTGCTAGGTTGGAAAAGTATTCGACTCTCATATACACAACCCAACAATATTAGACCCAGAAAAATAGAGTCTACCAAACATGTTACACTCATGAAATTGGTTAAGATCTACAAATTCTGTTAAACTTGTTGGAAATGACATGTCACACCCATTAAATTTTATAATTTGGATTTACTAAGGTAATCTTTACAAAATGACATTATAAATAGAAGACACATATCAAGTATAATCATCTATCCTAATCACATATTAAACCCTACATATACTATTTACTGACTTGAACATCGGAGTATAAATGTAGGCATACCCCTGTATGGTTTGAAGAAGTCCTAAGGAGCCAGCAACACCAAAGGAGATTGAAGGTAGTCTTGGTGTACTTGGTCCATATAAGTACATTTTGGAGTCCACCGTAAGGCCGAGATACTTTTGAGATGATGGCTGTAACAAGGAATATGACCAATCAAGAGGAGATCAGGTGGTCGACTAAGACTTCCTCTCTTGATGAAAAGGCACTTACTAGAAACAGTGTTGAAGGAGTTGGAAGTGGTAAAGTAGAGCCAAAGGTGAAGTACAAAGGTGATGGTTCGACTGAGCAAGAAAATGCCAAAATAAGATGAAGACTAGAGCAATAGGAGGGAGCCTCTTCACGCATGGGGGATGGATGACCCCTCGTCGAGATTAACCTCTTCCAAAAGGGGTTATCTCACAACCATGCCCAATCCAACCATTGTTGGTGATCCTTGAAGTGGCAACTTCACAACCACGTCAAGATTAACTACTGCCAGAGATACCGGTAGCAAGAATTCATAAGATGGGATCCCAACACGTGGTTGTTGTTTTAATGTCTCAACACTTCCCAACTTCGTTAAAAGGAGAAGCACTCAATTGGTTTTCAACACTTCCCACATATTCAATTGATTGCTTTGAAACCCTGACTAGGGCATCTACAACCCAATTTGCAGTCAAAGGTCACACCTATTGGCATCCCTCTCTCTACTTGATGTCCATCAAGAGAAAGGAGAGTCGTTGCGTACATTTATGGACAAGTATTCCAATATCTGCTTGAGAAGAGGAGGGAGAGTCGTTGTGTGCATTTATGGAGAGTTATTGCGTGCAGATATTATGGGCACTTAAGAAGGTTTGTAAAAAAAAGATAATGAGAGGGAGAGATGCAACCAGATACGCAACAATGATGCCAATTACAAGCGTCGAGATCGTTACAACTATTCTTGACCACGAGATATAGGCTAGGATGAGAAGGAAGAAGAATGATGACATCAACTTGTACGAGGTGTAATTAACACAATAGTAGGAGGCTTCATAGGAGGGGGAGGCTCAAATTTGGCTAGAAAATGACACATAAGGAATGTACAATCTGTCAACATCGCCATCAACAACATGTGACCAAGAATATCACTAATCACCTTCATAGATACTGACTTTAAAAGGATTGATCCATAACAGGATGATCCCAATGGTCATTCTGGTGGAAGCGGTAAACTTTGCCATCCGAAAAACATTGAAAGATTGGGGAAGCTCCATGGATATTTTGTATTGGAAGAAATTTCAGAAGATGGAGTTATCGGAAGAATCCATACAACCCTACAATGACCAAGTCATTGGGTTCTCGGGAGAAAGAGTTGATACTAAATGGTACACAGACTTGAAAACCAAGTTTAGAAAAGGAAACACATATTATTAGGTGGTGAAGGTCAAGTATCTCATAATTGATGCCAAAACGTCCTACAATATGCTCTTAGGACGCCCATCACTTAACAAGATAGGTGCAATAGTATTCACTCCCCACTTGACAATGAAGTTTCCAACACTAAATAATACCATCATCACCATCCATGGAGACTAAAAGGCAGCAAGAGAGTGCTACATGGCAAGCCTAAAAGCAGCATCAAGTAACACGAAGAAGGAAAATCACTTGAAAAGGGATGATTTAGTGAAAATGACGAATATAGACCCAAAAATAGATGATAGTATATGCGTCCAACCAAAGGAGGAAACCTAATAGTAGTCATAAGGGGGTAACAATATGTAACCTACATGAGTTCTTTGGCCATTGAAGAAGAAACACTAGTAATTGTGAACACATTGAAGAAAAATGCATACTTGTTTGCTTGGTCGATAACCAATATGTCGGGTATTAGCCCACAAGTCATTACACATCGGTTTTCGGTCTATAGAGATGCCAAACCCACATCCCAAAAGAAAAGGAAAACAGGGAAGGAAAGAAGAAAAGCAGTAAGAGAGGAGGTCGAGAAGCTATTCAATGTCGGCTTCATCTGGAAAGTCAAGTACACCACTTAACTTGCCAATGTCGTCTTGGTAAAATTTACAAATATATACTTATTTCACAAATTTAACCAAAGCATGTCCTAAATATATGTACCTTTTGCCCAACATAGTCTGATTGGTGGATGGAGAAATCAGACATTGAATGTTGAGTTTTTTGGATGTATACTCAGGTTATAACCAAATTCGGATGCATCTAAACGATGCTACAAAAAATGCCTTCAGGGAGGATGCCAACTATTATTATGAGATCATGCCTTTCGGCCTAAAAAATGTAGGTACCACATATCAACAGTTGATGGACAAGATGTTTGTGCAGCAAATCGAGAGAAACATGAAAATTTATGTAGAAGATATGGTTGTCAAATCAAGCTCGTGCAAAAAATACCTCCAAGACTTAGATAAAATATTCTCGGTCTTTGGTAGATATAATATGCGTTTGAATTCAGAAAAATGTGTTTTTAGGGTTTAAGGAGGAAAGTTTCTTGGTTTTATGTTAACTACCTAGGTGTATCAAGGCCAATTCAAATAAGTGTCAAGTAGTCATAAACACGTGAAGCCCAACGAATGTCAAAGAAGTGCAGCAGCTAAACGGACACCTTACAACACTCTCCCGCTTCACTCCAATGTTAGCCAAGAAGATCTGTCCTATACTTCAACTACTTAAAAAGGCCTCTACCTTTTAGTGGGACAAGAAGTGCGAGGAAAATTTCAACAACATCAAAACACATTTGGCATCTCCTCTTATCCTTTAGAAGCCAAAAATCGATAAGGAACTTATTCAATATCTCTCAGTTTCGGATAATACCATCAGCTTTGTGTTATCACAAGAATAAGAAAAGGAGATGAAGCTCATATATTATGTAAGTCGAGTATTGTAAGACACTGAGACACATTATCGGCTCCTTGAGAAGGTAGCCTTAGCGTTAGTAATCGTAGCATGACAATTGAGTGATATAACTTAATTTCTTGTTACAAATAATTGCTAGAATTAATTTATAAATGTTTATATCACCTTAAATAATCATAATTAAGCATAACCTTTTTTTTATAAATAATTAAGTTAAAATTAAAATGCTATATTTATATAGTATATCTTAGCTACTACATATACCAACATACATTTATTATTATGCTTATATCTTTTTCTAAAGATGTTCGGTTGAGCTAATTCTTTTTTAATTGGATTCTAGACTCATCAAGCTTTAATCTAGAAGTTGAATCATTAAATTTGGAGCTGAGACTAATTTTTGGTGCAAGTGTAAAGTTGCATCACTATTGTTGTTGTTTTGACTCAAGTACAACATAGAACATAGGCTGGATCAACTGAAGTTAGGCCAATCCATTAAGGAGACGCTTATGTATTATAAATAGACTATTATTTAGTGTAACTAGTGAGAGTTAGTGAAGAGAACCAATCATTTTACACGTTCACATTACAATTGAAGCAATTATTACATTTAGTTAGTTAGTTAGAAGTTTTCTTGTTAGTTGTAGTCTCTGAACTCCTTGCAGTAGAATGATGAAGAGATTTTGTTTAGCCACTTTAGTATCTTTTTCAAATAATGATTCCCTTTAAATGTAATATAGGAAACCAAGATATCAATCCAAGGAGTATTGAGAATGAGCTAGGTAATGTCTAAGATTAAATGCAATGCGGGGAATGATGTTTAGAAGAATGATGAATGAATGCTAATGTAATGAGTATTTTTCTATATTTTGGAGTCAATTGGCTGTTGATTCTAATGAATGATGTAAAACAATAAAATGAATGAATGAATCTGTTGGATAATTATAATGATTCAATGATTATGCATATTGATGATTGTTTGAATGTGAATGTAATGAACTATGCTAATTATAATGCAGTGAACTAGAGGGTGGTTTATAGTTGCTCTATTATATGAGATGAATGGGTGTAAAACGTATGAATAGATGGAATGAACTATTATGAATGAAAGAATAAACTGATAATGATTTTTGTCCTATTTTATGATGAAACAGAATATGATTTGATGATAAACTGGATTATGTGTGCGGATTGATATGAATGCGTATAGATGGAAGAATGAATGACTGTGTATTTTTCAATGTAATGCGGGAGTTTTAACTGCTGTGAAACAAAAATACATAATGGAACAATGCATGCAAGGTTGAATACAGAAGTAAAGATGCTATGTGATTCAAATTCAGACAAAAATTCAATTACAGAAATGTAGAATGTTGCTTAATGTAGAAAGTAAATTCAAATGACTGAAATGAAATGAATTATGAAATAGAAACTATGATGCCAAGAATCAAATTGTAAATTGAATCTAATATGGAAAACTGGAAATTGTTACCAAAAGAAGAACATTCAACACATGAACAGTAACCTCAGTAAAAAAAATGTATGAAATTAGTTTTTATTTGAACTTGAAAGAAACTATTCTAGCTTTGTAGAATTAAAACAATGAAAAATAGTATGAAATCAAATGAGAGAAATTAAAGAAAGCTTGTAAATTAACTAAAGGATAGTTCTACAACTCTAGACCGATTTAGAAGTGTTGGATTTTCTTTAAACCATAAAGCTAGAATTATTCCAATCAACCATTCACTTAGAAGACATCCAAGTACTCTATGCTTTCAAGAAAATATCAAGAAACCTTCCCTCATCGATTAAGAATCAAAGAACAGTCCAGAATTATACTACAAAGCATGTAAAGCATAGAATTAAAAGAAAAGCATTAAACCGTAAGAATTAAAAGCAAGAACGTGAATCCTTAACTATGAATGCAGTGCTATAGCCAATCTTGACTCTTAAAGATTTCTTCATTTGAAAACCTGATTAACCAATCAAGAGTCCATTCAAGAATGTGAAAGATTCACAAGCTTTAATTCCACTCTCCACCGAGAAGCTTCCTCAAAGAAAACCAAGGAGAAATTTCAAGTCCAAGCATTATGTAGCATGTGCTTTCGTTTCCAGGAATTCTTGTTCGAAGTAAAAGCAATTAAAACATGAAAACAATAAAGAACAACTTAAAGAACAAGGAGAAGAGGCATAAAAAAATGAAGGAATAAAGAACTCAGATCATCATTAAGATGATAATGCAAAGAAACTCAAAGAAATGCTAACCGAATTAACAGAAATCTTGGAAGTCACGTGCAGAGTAAATGAAACGTGCTAGCTATGAATTCTGAATGCCAAATATGCTTTATTACAAAGCTTAATCTCCTATTTATACTACAAAATTATTACAGTCACTGTACGGACCTTGAATAACTTGAGGGAGCCTAGAACTTGAGGAACGCTTCTCCCGAACTACAGCTACTATTAGCTCAACTTTGAACAAGTGTGAAAAATCCAACTTAGCTTCAAATTGCATGGTTCAACATCCAGATGAAAGCCTATTAAATCTAGTTTCAAATTCCACCAATTTCATGATTTTAAGAGATCTAGTGAGCCCTGGAGGCCCAATTCTTTGAGATAGACTTATTGTTCGCGTCAGCTGCAGGTCAGCCTACTTTAGTTACATGGAAAAAAATCCATTTTTGCTCCATTTTGAATGATTCAACTTTCTGTAGAAATCTTATTGAATCTACTTTCCAATGCCACTAGAATCATGATTTTTAGATATCTGTAGGAAAAGATATAAAGAAAACATTACACATGACTCAGTCTCAATTCATGAAATTATTGTGTTGTTGTAATGTGTTCATGCGAATTTTGGGTTTAGCTTCCAATGATCTAAAATCTATTTTATGTTTAATTATGTTGAATTAACATCCTAAAAACGTTCTGAAACCTTAATTAGCATTTTTAGATAAGTAGAAACACAATTACATCACACATATGCCACAGTTCTTGAGCTTAGGAGTATTGATGATTGACTGTTGTGCAATGGTTAATTGCCTCACTAAAGATGTAAGCTCGGTCAACTTATTTTCCAGCCTGGTGGTGTCTTGAGAAGCTGTTGTTCCTTGACTAATTTCATGAACTGTCCTTGTACTTTGCCTAGAGTTAAATTGTTGGGAGTTTTCAGCCATATTGGAAATTAAATATTTGGCTACTACAGGTGTTTTATCCATCAATGCACCTCCACTGGTTGTATCAATCATATTTCTCTCCATTACCATCAATCCCTCATAGAAGTATTGAATGAGCAGCTGCTCGTTGATCTTATGGTTGGACATGTGGCACATAGCTTGTTAAATCTCTCCCAATATTCATACAATGATTCTCCCTGTAGCTGCCTAATGCCACTTATCTCTTTTCGAATTGCAACTGTTCTTGAGGCAGGGAAGAACTTCTCTAGAAATTTCCTCTTCGTTTTTGGCCAAGTATTGATTGGAGTCGATTGGAAGTACAACCAGTCTTTAGCTACATCACACAAGGAAAATGGGAAGACCTTCATTTTAACATAGTCCTCAAGTACATCAGCTGGCCTCATTATAAAGCATACTACATGGAACTCCATCAAGTGCTTGTGTAGATCTTCCCCAACCAGACCATGGAACTTGGGTAGTAGGTGTATCAATCCAGACTTCAGTTCATACTCAGTCATGCCTTCTTGAGGTTGAGGCACTTGAATGCAAAGAAGCTGGTAATGTTCAACAGGGGCAACCAACTCTTTCAGGGTCTTCTCTATCTGGTGAGAACCCATGTTTTGTTTAATTTGGTGTGGGCTTGAGTTCTCAATTGTGTGTTGTTTTTCAGTTTCTTATTGTGACTAGACAACCTTAGGCAGCTTTTGTCCAATGCCCTTCCTTAGTGTTTTATAGATCTCAAGGTCAAATGGGAGTAGATCTTCCCTAAATGACCTAGTCATATAATGCTTGAATTCCAAGGAAGCCAAAAACTTAGCAGCAACAAAGGTTAATACAACACAGATTTGTATGCAAATGTAGTGGCTATCCTAAATGATTATGTAGATGCAAAATGAATGATTGAGCTAGATTAAGGCCTTGTGCTCCCGGACAACGGCCCCAATTTGATGAATAAAGAATTCAATCATTTTTTCTTACCTCAAATAATTGGTTTCTCCTTTAATGTAGAATAGGAATAACCAAAGTGTCAAATCTTAGGAGCAATGAAAATGTAGGCTCTTAATCCAGTAAAGCATGCCATGAAAAGATGGGGAAAATGAATGTTATGCTTTTATACAATGAGATTGGAATTCAGAATTATAGGTCAGAATGAATGCAGAGTTATGTATCTATGTTTACCAAATTGAATGAATGATAAAGAAATAAAGAATGGATGTAGTACTGATGTGACTGAATTTTATCATATTTATAATGGCTAATAATGTTATCTTAATGTTTATAAGTTGTTAACAAAGATAAATTAACCATTATTTGTGTTATTGGACCATTGGAAGCCTTAACTTAGAAATGTGAATAAAAATAGTAAATTAGCATTGTTTTATTGTATTCGGATACTAACATTGGTCCACTATTTTATTTATCATAATTTCTATAGAGATTTCAGCCAAAATTTGAAGCATGTGATTTGAATCACAATTGTATTCTCCACACAATTTTTAAGTTGGCACAAGTGCAGCTCGCGCGTCCCACGAATCATCAACACTACTCAATTGGACTCCAAATTGGATGAGATTTGATTTATTAATTAGCTGACTTATTGGGATTTAATCAAGACTTTTAATCACTTGATTTGAACTTAAATTGAATTTTCCATAAATTATTGAAGTGGGGTTGGGTTCATTAGGCCAGACTAGCCCAGCAAACATGTCTGAATGATTTATTTGTAGAAAGCGCACCAGATCTCTAAATTCAATGAGAATGGTGGCATTTTGAAGCTAACTTAGATAGATTTCGAAGGGAGCTTGAATCTTCAAATTCGGATAAGAAACGAGTAATCTGCACGCGTTTTAAGTGCATTGAACTTGCTAACCCGTGAGCTGGCACGACCCTTGGGACTCCTCTTTAGTCTATTTTGATTCTCTACATCCAATTCTATAAAAAACAAGTGTTGCTGAAGTGTTTAATCCAGATCTAATTCAAGAAGCGTTTCAAATTCTCTCTACTCTCGCGCCATGGGTTTTCATCTTCTTGGTTGTGCCACAAGTTTTGCCACCATGTGTATGTGTTTCATTGTTTTTCCTCCATTGTTTTTCTTGTGTTGGATCTGATTTCCCTTCTTTTGCACCACTTTTAATGTTTTTATTAATTGCTTTGATGATTTAGAGTAGATTTACTAAACAAAAGTCTTGAATCATAGATTGTGCATGTCTCACAATGCTTTAAACATTGTGTTCTTGAATTGCTATAGCTTGAGTAGGCCTTTCGTAAATGATGGCTGAGGCTTTCAAACTGTTATGGTGATTTCCTAATTGAAGAAATTAGGGTTTCACAATTTCAAGAATCACATAAGCTAAGGTTGGGTTTAAGCACCGCAATCATGTTTTGAACTTGAGTTCTTGCTTTTCTTTAATTTCTTGCAAATGGTAGATCAATTGTAGTGATGTTAGATTAGGTTTACAGTACTTCTGTTATTTCTTTCCTTTACATGCTTTCATAGATTAGGTTTACAAAGCTTTGCCACATTTACATTTCATGCATTAGACTAGAATAGTTTTAGGTGCATTTACATTCATTCATTTTACTTTGAAGCACATCAAAATCCCCTGAAAAATCAGAAAAATTATAAATATTTATTGGTGCATTCATTCATTCATTCGCATCTGCCATTTGTCACTGATTTAGAATTCTGACCTAGTGAACCATTTCACCCGGTCAGGTTTTAAACCACGCACCAGCATTTCATCCATTCGGTCATCTCCCATTTCTAAAACTCAAATCCAAAAATAACTACATTTCACTCGACCAACCATACATTTCATGCATGCCATTAAATTCTTGACCGAGAAAACTTCAACCATTTAGCCCCTGACCGAGAACACTCAGTTTTACTCAATTCTTGGCTCGGTCAAAACCATTTTCTTACATTTTCATTGAGCCATCTTCATTTTCACTCGGTCAATAATTTGCATACATCATCTTTAATTCATTACATTCATTCTGTCCATTTAAAACATAAAAATCATAAACAGATTTTTCTCTGACCGAAGAGTGATTTGTCTCTCGGTCAGGCCAGCTAGCCATTGACCGAGTCGTACTGTTCATCTCGATCAACACCATCTTTTTGTGATTTTTATTTTCTGTTTTCTTCATTTTTTTGACAGTTTTCCACCTTTTGAATCTATCTGCTCAGCTGATTTTTGCTAATTCCTTTTAGATTTCTCTCTAAACGAGAGAGGTAGAGTTTATGCATCATTTTGTAGTGACTCTCGGTCAAAGACCTTTATTTTGACATTTTTTTGTACATCTTGTCTTTGTTAAATATTAGTATTTTTGTGTGAACTAATATTTTGTGCAATTGTTTCATCATTCTGACCAATATCATTTTTCACCAAGATGAAATGATATAGATGAGTCAATCTGAATTTGATTTTCTCTTTTCAAATGAATTATGAATTCAATGGATGCGAATTGAATATGCAAGGATGACTGATATGAATTATGCAAGAATATTGATGATTTTGTTTAATGGATGCACCAGAGTAATGTAGCAATGATGAATGAATGATGCGAATTCAGTGTAGTATGATGAATGTATATTGTAATGGCTTCAGGAATTTATAGATGAATGGATGGATAAATGCAGTGCAATATATGGATTATGGGCTTAGGGGAGGATTTGATTACTAGAATAAAGTGTAGAAAGAGCAACAATTGTAAGACTAACTAATACAATGAATTCTGAAATATAAAATGTAAAACAAAATGCAATTCCTTATTCTAAATCAATGGATGAATCTAAGCTGAAAATTATGCAGGACATGAATGATGAATTGAATTAAACTAATCCTACAATTAAAATGCTATGAGATGCAAAACTAAGAATAAAAAAACTGGAATTCGAATGGCAACTCAAATCTAGAAAATTTGCTAAAACAAGAACACTAGCTATGCAGTTATGAAAAATTGAAATGTGCACAAAACTAAAATGCAGCCAAATTAAATGTTGAATTAAGGCTAAACTTGTAATGCATAATTTAAAGGAAAGCAAGTAAACTATCTATTTGGAATTTTATAACTCGAAATCATATTAAAGGTGTTCGATCAACTTCAAAGTAGAAGGCTAGAGTGCATCATATAAGTTTCCCAACACCACACTCTCTTAAAAGACATTCAAGTACCTTATACTCTCAAGAAAATGCCAAAGAATCCTTTCTCTCCAATTATGAATTATAAAATCTCCAAAGAACTACCCAATACATAATTGAAATTCATTTAAACAAGAAATTGAAATGTTGGAAACTTAAATGTAGAATTTTAAAAGGCAAACCCAAAATTATGGAGGAGAGTTACAAGACTCAAGTCAATCTTAGCTATCAACCTTCTCTCTATTTCGAAAACTCGATTAGAGGAATCAAGAATTCATGTATAAAGTGTGAACTACCACAACTTTGCATTTACTCTTAAGTAATAAGCAAATTACAAAGTAAACCAAAAAGAGAAGTTGACTCTAAGCATTGTGAACTATTGAAACTTCCAACATTAATTCTAGATTAAAAAGTAAAGATTAAACCATGAAAGAAACTAAAAATCAATGCACGAAAACTAACTAAGAGGCACGAGAACAAAAGAACATGAATGGACAAAGACTTCATTAAATGGAAAACACAAGAATACAATTGAAAGCTCTAACTGAATTAACTAACTTGGAAAGAGCCATGTGCTAGAATTGTAAACGATTGGAATGAAATGTTCTCTATGCAAAATCTGAATAATTACAATTCCTAATCAAGTATTTATATTACATAAGTTTTACAATGAATGGATGGGCCCTATGCTACTTGAGGTAGTTCATAACTTGAGAGAATCCAATTAAGTATTATAGCCACTATAAGCCTCACTTTAAACACGCACCAAAATCCAATTCTCGTCCAAATTGAGTGATTCAACTTCTCTTCAAAAGTTTGATGAGTTAAGTTTCCAATGCAACAAGAATCATGAATTTTGGATGCTTGTAGACAAAGATATAAATAAAACAGTAGACCTATGTCGGGCTGTATAGTAGAAAATTATACTATATAAATACAATATTTTGTACTATTTTTAATCTTAGTTTATAAATTCTTAAAATTCTATTTCTTGCTTAATTAAGTTAATTTAAGATATTATAAACATGTGTGAACCTATTTTACCATTTATTTAAAAGTAAAAATCAAGTTACATCACTAGGCACATAAGTAAGAGGAAGAAATATCAAAATCTATAAATAGGAATTTTACTTTAGTGAGATACTAAGTGAGATATGGAACCCTAAGCTTGAAAAATATCAAACACTTGACTTGTGACCAATTAAGAATCACTTCAAACAGTCAATTTTTCACACTCATCCCCTAAGCAAGCTTATTTCCTTCTAATATGGCTTCATACTCAACCTTATTATTGCTTTTCTTGAAAGAAAAATGCAATGATTGCTCTATCATGACATTGTCCATTCCTTGTAAAATAACACTACTTTTCTTCTTTATATAAGTTGGATGCTCCATTCACAAAGAGAATCCATATGGACTTGTATGATTCTTCAGTTGAAAGAGGCGTGAGTTTGACAATGAAATTTGCTAACATCTAAACATCAATAGTTCCTTGAGTTTCATAACGAATATCATATTTGGACAATTGAACCACTCATTTTACTATTCTAACAACAAGATCCCATTTTTGTTTACTTGTCAGATTGGAAGGTTGGTCTTGATAACTACAATATTACTTTATAAATAATGATAAAATTCTAAATGTGAATATAAATATGTATTATCAAATTCTCCCACACTTAAATTTTTGCACTTTCGAACAAAACAAAACAAAGAAAAGAAAAGAAAAATAAAAAAAATATAAGAAAAATTACAAAATAAAGAAAAATAAATAAATAAAAGAAAAGAGAAACAAAATAAAGAAAAAAAATTTAAACACTAAATGAAAAATGAAAATAATATAGCAACTTTTCCATGGATATTAAGAAAGTAATATTGTGAGAAAAAAGAAAATGAATTCAATATTCAAAGAGTCAAAGAGTCAAAAAATAAAAAATAAAAATCATGAAAGTGAAGAAGAATTATAATCAAATTAAATTATATCTTTCAAAATACAAAAGTAAAGAAGAATTACAATCAAATTGAGTTATAGATAAAAAATGGTAACATTATCACAAGATGGTATATCACTTTTCTCTAAGTGTTTAGGTTTATGTTTACGCTTAAAAGTACATTATGAAAGTAAGCATTAAATGGGCTTGAAAGACCTCTAATTTCCTCTACTTGAAATACATGCAACTAAAAATAAAAATGGATCAACTCATAACCCTATGAATCAAACCAGCCTAAACTCATGTATGTTATGGGTTAAATGTGTTGGGCCAAATTGGCTCCATTTAATTTAGGCTACTACTTTTTCAATTCAACCTAATCCATTTTTCAAGCTTCTTGAGCTATCCCATCAAGTTAGGCCGATTTTCATACCCGAACTTACTTTCATTAGTATAAAATATAATAATTACTTTCAATTTCATGCAGAATATTAAAACATTTGAAACTTGCTTGCCCAAAAAGTCATGATAAATATTAAGAAAAATTGAACTTAATTACATGATTAAAACTTCTAAGGTATGATTTAGATGTTGTTTTATGTCTTCATAACTTTCTCTTTAACTTTGTAATCTTTCTACTCTTCTATGTTTCTTGAACATTTTCAGTTTGTGCAAAAATGGTGTTGAGGGGTGAGTCTTCTCCCCATTACTATTAATCAACCTAAAATATTTTATATAATCTTACAAAACTTTCAACATGCATTTTCTCCACAATTAAATAATCATAGTTGTGTAATTTAAACAATCATAATCATCAACATAAACATATATACACATACAACACAAATATACACACACTATGATCATAATTTCTTAGTACTCATAACCTCATGTTGCTTACATACCACTACTAGGTTATATAAGTCTTATGTCAAGTAGATAGTCGTTGATTGGTCCCTACAAATCCAATGATATAATGATATGAATCATGACCCTTAGTTAAAAGCATGGTCATAAAGTCTAATAAGAAAAAGAGTGTGAAATCATGTGATTTTTCGCTTACCACTAATTATGTACATCGAGTAGGGCATGATCACCACTATCCTTTACCCCAAAGATCATCATAATTATCTTCAAACTTTTATATCTTAAAATATCTCTATAACTATCTACTCCACTTGTATAATGAGTCTTTGATGACATAAAGTTCATCAACTTAGAAAGTTTTCTACCTCAAATAGTTCATATAAACACTTTTTAAATATATTTTCTTTCACCATTCTGTTGTCATAACTTCTGCTTTAAAGGCATCATAGTCAAACAATCACATTCAATTAAGTCATTCACATACATATCACAATATCTAGTCAAACAATTATCGGAAGTCTATTGTTTCTGAACTCATCCTCATTTGAATAAAATTAATAATGACGCAATATCACAAATCATTATATAAGGAACTCATAAATCTTCTAACTTAGGATTCAAGACTTTATCCATCAATATTTTCAATACTAAAATTAATTATTAATATTAATATAATTTATTTAATAATACTCATTTAGCCTTCTTTTGGATCAGCAGAAATACGGTTGAGAGGCGCAGATTTAAAGTGATTTAACTAAAATCAAGAAGAATATCCCAGCTTCCAATGCAAATTCATCCCTCCCTCTCCTTCCACTCGAATTGTGAAGATTTGGACGGATGGAAAGTAATTTTAAATTACTTTTTATATAAATAAATTACAACAAATAAATTATATATTTTAATATAATTAATTATAATAAAAAATTATTAATATTTTTTTATATTATTATAATAATAAATAATATTTAAAAATTAAATAATTATTAATAATATTTATATTTTTATAATAATAAATTAAAAAATAATAATAAAATATAAAATTAAACAACAAAATATTTTTATTTTAATAATAATAAATAATTAAAAATAATATTAAAATATAAAAAATAAAATAAATTATTTAACTTTCTTCTCATTTCTACTCATTTCCCTTAATCCAAACAATCTCACTTTCTCTTCTCTTTCTCTTCATTTCTTTCATTTTCCTCTTTCTCAAATCCATCCTTCAATTCAAACAAACCCTTAGAATTTAAAATAAATAGAAAAATATATAATAAATTTGTTAACTGAACCATAATTTGCTCAACCAAAAAAAAGAAATTTTTAAACCATAATCTCTATAATAAACATGCTAAGCAGTTTTCAATCTGCTAAACAAAATTAATATATTTTTTTTCAAACTACTCAACGTTTTGAATTGGTAAGTGATTTTTTAATAATAAACAAATTTGGTTTTCATAATACTCAATCCATTAAGAGGTTCTAAGTTAGTTTAGAAAAATAAGGATTTAGTAGGAAAAAATTACTAGCAAACTTCTCCTATATTATTTTTCTAATTTTCAAATAAGCAAATATATCAATATCCTATTTAATTCAACCATTTTAAACAAAAAAAAAATTAAAGAATTGATTATAGAGTCAAATTTTCATACCTTAAATAGATTCTTGGATGAGAAAAAGAGTGAGAAGTTTCCTAAATTACAAAGAAAGAAAATCTTCGAGAATAAAGATGGATAAATTAAATAAAAATAAAATTAAAAATCTAAAAAGTAAAGATATTATTTCCAATAGTAAAAAGCTAATAGAAAATATAGAAAATATTTTTTATAAAAAATTCATTAGATATTTCCTACAAATTAATTCATGAGAAAAATTTTTCACAAAACAATTTTCATATCAAAAATATTTAATGGGTAATTAATTTTTTTTCTAAAAGAAAATTCATAAGAAATATTTTATGAATAATTAAAATAAATTTATGAAAAATATTTAATGGATAATTAATTTATTTTTAAAAGAAAATTCATTAAAAAATATTTGATGAATAAATTATTCTTATAGTATTATTTAAATTTATGAGAAACTTTAAATGGTTTAAATGTATAATAATAATAATAATTTATTATTATTATTATTATAATATTGATAATAAAAGAATTTATATTTATATATTTTAAAAATGTATACGGGAGAAGTTGTCATATATATATATATATATATACTTATTTTAATATTATTATTTTTTAATTAAATTAAAAAAGAAAAAAGAAATATTTTTTCCTTACATATTAAACAACACTTCAAATGTAACGTACTTGCAGTTATATATAAACAATTTTATATATGAAAACATATCAAAAGAATAATTGTATCACGTAATGATTCATAAATATAAGTTACACGAAACTCGTAATCCGATTAGCGTATTTATATTTAGGGAATACTGTTCAACACTAAAATACTATCCTCAACCAAATTAAATAGAATTTCGCTGACCGATACTGTGAGTGTCAATATGTCCCTTAAATTGTGGGGTCAATAAAATATTTTTCATAAACATAAATTATTTTCCCTGCATTGACTTGATATTTAATAAAGAAAAATTGTAAACTAAAATTTCCCTTTTAAAGTACATGATAACTTCATTATTATAATAATATAATAATCATAATTTAAAAAAATTGTCATCATATGCCATCTCTTCCATAAATAAAGGAGTAAGCTAAGCTGCAATAATTTCTTCCCTGTCAAACTTGTTTGATTATTGGTTATTGGGATTACTAGAAAGATGAACGGGGAAGACGTTGTGATGGATATTAAAGAAATACTGGAGAAAGAACAAATACCCTTAACTGAAGAGTGTTGCATCTACAGAGTACCCTTTGATGTTCGCAAACTCAACCCAGATGCTTACACCCCAAAAGTTGTTTCTATAGGCCCTTTTCACCATGGCAACCATCGCCTTCAGAACATGGAGAGACACAAAATAATGTATTGTAAGTCATTTCTTGAACGAACCAACACAAAATTGGAAAGCTGGATCCGCTACATAGAAAGTGAGGAGTCCAAATTTCGTCGCTGTTACTCAGTTGTACTTGAGTTCACTCAGAAGGAACTGGTAAAGATAATCTTTCTGGATGCCGGTTTTATACTTGAACTCTTCTGGAGACACTCTAGTCGGACATGGTCACGTGACGACGCCTGTCTTTCATCAGCAAGATTGAACAATAATATTCGATATGATTTGCTTTTACTTGAGAACCAGCTTCCCTTTTTTCTTCTTCAAGATCTCTTCTATCTGTCCTTAACCTCTATGCCTAATGGTGACGGTAATGATAACCCTTCACTCATCGATTTGGTATTTGACTATTTTGCCTATTTCAATAAATCTCAGTTGACTTCTGATGATATAAGCATATGGCATTTCACGGATCTGTTAAGAACTTTTCACTTAAGACCTTTTACGAAAAGACACTCTTCAAGGACTGACAAACTTCTGACACATCTTCCTACTGTGACTGAGTTGTCAGAAGCAGGAGTAAGGTTTAAAATAAACACAGAAAGTACGTGCTTACTAGACTTGAGATTTTCAAATCGGATTCTTGAAATCCCCCAATTGAATGTGGAAGATTATACTGAACTTTTGTTCCGTAACATGGTGATTTTCGAGCAGTTACAATGTCCTGACGAGTCCTACATTACAGACTATGTTCTTATTCTGGACTTCCTAGTAAACACAAGCAAAGATGTGGATATACTTGTTGGAAAGGGAATACTGGTGAACTATTTAGGGGACAGCGACTCTGTGGCTAACATGATTAATGGTCTTGGTAAAAATATCACCCAGATAAATTTCACTTCCCGTTACTTGGATCTCTGCCAAGACTTGAATGGTTTCTATAGAAATCCTTTGCATAATTTGAAAGCAACTTTGAGGCGTGAGTACTGTAAAGGCCCTTGGCAAACTGCTGCTACCATTGCTGCAATTGTTCTCCTTGTTCTCTCTTTCGTTCAAGCAGTTTCCTCCGTCTGGCAAATAATGAAGCAATAGAATGCCTTCTCCCATGATCTAGTCAATCAGACTTTGCTTCTTCCTTGTTTTTAGTTTTATTTTATTATGCTCTCTTTCTCTTGTTGTTCAATTAAGAGGAACTCAGATGTTGTTTTTGTTTGTTTGCCAATAATTAATCTACGCGTGTTAAGTTATTTTAATGACGCACACTTATCTCTCATTTATTATGTGCTTCGTTTCTGCCAAATATTTTATAATCTAATTAATAATATAATCTATATACTCGTATATGCTTTTTGCTGTTCTTACATATAAAAATATTAAATTTTACTATAATTTTACACATTATTTTATTTTTTTGTAGTCCTCATATTTATCAAAACTTTGTATTTTAATTCTTATATCTAGAAATTTTATGTTTTAATTTTTATAGAGTTTTTTAGTCTTTGTTGTTAGTTGTCAAATAATTTTGTTAAATTTGGTTATTCTAACATCGACACAAGATTAAAACTTACTATAAAAAATCAATATAATTTTTTTTTCAAAATTGTTAAAGTATTAGCATATTTACACTGTTATTAAACTGTTAGAGATTTAAAATAAATAGGTTTTTATGTTCATGAGAACGTATACATGGTGGAACCTAGGGTTCGGGTGTAGAAAGTCTAAATGAAAAAAAAATAGTGTTGGGTTGTACAGCTTTTCAGATGGGATAGGTTTCGAAGGGGTTCAATGGATTAAAACAGTAATTGGCTAAATTAGGTCGGCTCAAATATATTTTCCTATTTCAAGATAGGTTGATTTTAGCCCATTAAAATTTTTAGGGAAAAACTAGTTTTTAAAATTTAAATACTATGAGTACTTCAAGAAAAATTAAAATAAAAAAAATACCAATCTTTAAAAACAATTCATGGTAGGTATTATTATATTTGTTGATTGATAGTTGTAAATTTAGTATCAATGTCTTCTTCAAATGAAACAATTATAAATTACACAATTACATAATAATAATAGCCTATGATATATTATCTACTAAAGTTCGGACATGTAACTAACAAAAAATACAAATAATAAATTATAGTGATCTATAAAACATAAATAACTCAAAATAATATTTGTATAAGATGATATTTGAACCCGAAGTAAGAATGTTTGAGATATTATATCAGCAAGATTTGGAAAAGTATTTTTCTTTCTACATAGTATTAGGTCAAAAGAATGGAGTGTAACGATTAAGATCCATAAATTCGGTTAAAAGTGTTGGAAATGACATGTCATACATGCCCTTATAGTTTGGATTTAATAAGGTAATATTTATAAAATAAGATGATAAATAGAAGACATCAATTAGGTATAATTATCTATCCCTAATTATATACTAAATTTTGCATATATTATTTACTGACTTAAGCATCATAACATAATTGTATACATACCTCCTTTGTAGTTCGAAGAAGTCATAAGTAGCCGACAACACTAGAGGAGATTGAAGGCAGTCTTGGGGTACTTGGTCTGTATAAGTACATTTTGACATTCACCATAGGACCAAGATACTTTTGAGACAATGACTATAACCAAGAATATGACCATTCAAGAGGAGATCAAGCAGCTCACCTAGACTTCCCCTCGTGATGAAAGGCGCTTACTAGATGTAGTGTTAATGGAGCTAGAGGAGGTAAAGTAGAGCAAAAAGTGAAGTGCGGAGGTGATAGATCAACTTGAGCAAGAAAAGGCTAGAATAAGACAAAGACTAGAGCAATAGGAGGGAGCCTCTTCATGCACGAGGGGACCGACAGCATCACGGTCTCGCCGAGATCAACCTCCTCCAAAAGGGGTTATCTCACAACCATGCCCAATCCAACCACTACTAGTGATCCTCGAAGTGGCAACTTCACAGCCATGTCAGGATCAACTGTTGCTAAAGACACTAGTAGTAGGAAGTCATAAGGTGGATCCCAACACATGGTTGTTCCTTTAACGTCTCAGTTGCCGAGATAAGAACAGAGGCTACATCCATTTGTTGATGGAATCATAGAGACACCTCTCCCGGTCACCTAAAGAGGTTTGAGCATGAAAGGATATGATGGCACCACGTGTCCTATTGCTCACATATATGCATTCCTAACACATGAATTTGTACACAATGAATGACACGATACTTTGTTATGTTTTTCCAACTTCGTTAAAAGGAGAAACACTCAATTGGTTTCAACACTTCCCAAAAATTCAATTGATTGTTTTGAAACCTTGACTAGGGTGTTTACAACCTAATTTATAGCCAACAGGCCACACCCATTGACATCCCTCGCTCTACTCGACGTCTGTCAAGAGGAGGGAGAGTCGTTAGTGCATTTATGGACAGGTATTCCAAGATCTACTTGAGAATCTGAGGTCTAGAACCCCCCCCCCCCAATAGCTAGACACCATCTAGTGACAACGCTAAGGTTGGGACCGTGTCTAGATGACTTATTCTGAAGTTCGCCTAAAACTTGGACAAGGTGAGAACCAAATCCACTGAGTTCATACAAATGGAAAAACTAAATGCATACCGAAAGCATCCGCATAGCAAAAAGAAGGAAGGAGAGAAGTCAGAATAAGAGAAGGATAAGGAGAAAAGACATCAATTCCAACCAAGACTCAGAGAAAATAGAGGGTCTCTATTTATTCATTAAATTCCATTGACAGTCGACTGCGGATGAGCTCTAAAAAGTGCATTAAATGTTTATCTCATTCAGACCTTAAAGGCACATACACCACTTCATGCAGACCATAACCATCACTATCGATACCACCGAAACTATGGTCATAGCACTGAAGAATGCGTGGCTTTGAGAGATAAGATTGAAGAGTTGATACAAGCTAGCCACTTAGGAAGGTTTGTAAAATAAAGATAATGAGAGGGAGAGGCACAACTAGATACACAACAATGATGCCAATTATAAGCACCGAGATCGTTACAACTATTCCCAACCATGAGATATAGGTCGAGATGAGAAGGAAGAAGAAAGATGACATCAACCAGTACGAGGTGTAATTAACACAATAGTAGGAGGCTTTATAGGAGGAGGAGCCTCAATTTTGGATAGAAAATGACACCTCACAAAGGGATCAAACCATAGCAAGATGATCTCATGGTCATGACGGTGGAAGTGACAAACTTTACCATTTGAAAAATATTGATAGATTACGGAAGCTCTGTCAATATTTTGTATTGGAAGACATTTCAGAAGATGGAGTTATCGGAAGAATCCATATAGCCCTACAATGACCAAGTCATTGGATTCTCGGGAGAAAGAGTTGATACCAAAGGGCACATAGACTTGTACACCAAGTTCGGAGAAGGAAACACACATTAACGAGTGGTGAAGGTCAGGTATCTCATAATTGATGTCAACGTGTCCTATAATATGCTCTTAGGATGCCCATCACTTAACAAGATAGGTGCAATAGTATCCACTCCCCACTTGACAATGAAGTTTTCGGCACTAGAAAACATCATCATCACCATCCATGGAGACTAAAAAGCAGCAAGGGAGTGTTATATGGCAAGCCTAAAAGCAGCATCAAGTAACACGAAGAAGGAAAATCACTTGGAAAGGGATGATTTGATGGAAATGATAAATATAGATCCGAGAATGGATGATAGTATGCATGTCCAACCAAAAGAGGAAGCCTTACCAGTAGTCATAAGGGGTTAACAATAGGTAACATACATGAGTTCTTTGGCCACTAAAGAAGAAACGCTAGCAATTGTGAACACACTGAAGAAAAATGCAAACTTGTTTGCTTGGTCAATAACTGACATGTCAGGTATTAGCCCACAAGTCATTACATATCGGTTGTCGGTCTTTATAAAGGCCAAACCAACTGCCGAAAAGAAAATAAAAATGAGGGAGGAAAGAAGAAAAGTAATAAGAGAGGAGGTTGAGTAGTTATTGAATGTCAGTTTCATCTAGGAAGTCAAGTACACACCATTTGACTTGCCAATGTCGTCTTGGTAAAATAGTTGAACAATAAGTGATGAATATATACTGACTACACATATTTAAACAAAGCATGCCCTAAAAACACATACTCTTTGCCCAACATAGACTGATTGGTGGATGGAGAAGCCAGACATTGGATGTTGACTCTTTTAAATGCATACTCGGATTATAACTAAATCTTGATGCATCAAAACGATGCAACAAAAACCGCCTTCATCATGGAGGATGCCAAATATTATTATGAGGTCATGTATTTCAGCCTAAAAAATGCAGGTGCCACATATCAATTGTTGATGGACAAGATGTTTGTGCAGCAAATCGAGAGGAACATGGAATTTTATGTAGAAGATATTATGGTCAAATCAGGTTTATACAAAGAACACCTCCAAGACTTAGATGAAATATTCTTGGTCTTACGTAGATACAATATGCGTTTGAATCCAGAAAAATATGTTTTTAGGGTTTGAGGAGAAAAATTTCTTGGTTTTATGTTAACCAACTACAGTTCTAAGCCAATTCACATAAATGCCAAGTAGTCATTTGATGTGACTGATTTTTAACTTATTTAAAGTGGCTAATAATATTATGTTATTGTTTATAATGTGTTAACAAAGATTAATTAATCATGATTTCTATTATTGGGCCTTTAGAAGCCTTAACAAAAAACTCTGTATAAAAATAGTAAATAAGCTATGTTTTATTGTATACAAGTATTGACATTGGTTTACTATTTTATTTATCATTTTTTATATGGAGCTTCTAAAATTATGATTCTGAATGCGTTGTAAACTAGACACACTCAGCTTTCAAAAGGATCCAAAACCACTCAATTTGGAGCTAAATTGGATTTTATATAAATTATTAAAGAGGGGTTAAGCGCAGCAGGCCGGTTCAATGTACATGCTTCAGTAATCTAATTATCCAAAATTCGCTAGATCTCCTAAAATAGTGGAAACGGTGGCTTTTTAAAGCTGACTCAAAGAGATTTCAAAGGAGACTGGAATAATTTAATTTGGACAAGAATTGAAAATACTGCACGTGTTTGAAGTGCGCAGAACTGTACTAAAGCCAACCCGGCGCGCCTATTCGAGCTCCCTCTCAAGTTATTAGATCACTTATGGTTCAAAGCTTTGTATTATGTAATTTTACATTAGCTAGAGTATAAATAGAATTATCTTAATGTAATAGCAGAGGAGAAGAAGTTACGGAGCTCATTTTGTCAATTCAAGCGTTTCATTTTCCTCAAATTCTCTCTTGCGCGTGCCATGGATTTTCCTTGCTTACACTTCACGTTTCATGTATGTTCTTCATTGTGTTGACTTCATGCATTGTGTTTCTGATCTGATGTTTCTTTATCTTCACTCTTAATGCTTTCTTTACTGTTTTGATGGATTAGTTTAGAGTAATTCGAACAACAATTCACAGATTATGGTTTTGCATGTTTCACAATGCCTAAACTTGAGTTTTTGCCTTGTTTTAACTTGTTGATGCCTATCGGTTGGAGGTTGAAGCTTGCGAAGCATTCTTTTGCAATTCTATGGTGAACTCTTGATTGGTTAATTAGGTTTTCACAGTGGCAAGAATTTCAAGAGTTAGGATTGGCTTGAGCACCAAAACCATGTTTTAGGATTGAGTCTTGTAGTGTAGTTGTAGCACTTTATTACTTTCTTTAATTTCCGCCATTTACATGCTTGAAAACCTAGTTGTTTGTGAGTTTTAATTGGGGAGGAAATGTTTCTTTCAACTGGACAAAAGTGTAGATCACTCAAATGTCTTTTGAGGGGTGAGTTGATTGGGATTCATCCATGGTCTATACTTTAGGAAGGTTGTAGCACTTCCAAACTAATTCTAATTCACTCTCAACCATGTTAGGTAGATTTAAATGCTTTCTTTTATTACTTTGTTATGTTCTGTACTTGATTAGGTTATTAGTTTTAGGTCTGGATAGTTTACACATTTTTGTTTCCACTTGATTCCATTCATTAGTCTTAGGTGTAGTCACATCTTACATTACATTCTTCCATTCATTGCATTGTAAAACCCCATTCATATTGAAAAATACAAAAATATACATTGGTGCATTCATTCATACATCCAAATATTGCATTTTACCCCTAGATTGATTTCTGACCGAAGTGAATATTTTCACTTGGTCAGACTTTGAACCAAATGCATCAAACAAACTTCCATTTGGTCATCTCCCATTTCAAAAGCTCAAAATTAAAAAATAATTGCATTTCACTCGGTCAATCATATGTTTTATACATTGTGTTAAATTCTTGACCGAGATATTCATTCATATTTTGCATCTAACCGAGAGTTGCACCATTTTGGCACCACATTTGCATCACTTTTGATTTTACTCGGTCAACCCTATGATTCTTTCATATTTCCTACACCAAGAATTTTATAGGATCATTCATTCATCATTTCATACATACCATTTCATTCTTGACCGAGAGATTTTGTCATAATTTCATTTTGACCGAATACATTCATTTTTTACCGCATGTGGCTTGGTTTCTGACCGGTGTTACTATTCATCTCGATCAGTTTTGTGATTTTTGTGATTTTGCATATTTTTCATCCATTTTGTATTTTGTATCATATTCATTCATTGCATACTGCATTTTAACCCTATTTTATCATTTTATCATTGTATATTTCATTCCTTCCCCATTGAATCATTCATAACTCATTCACCTATTCTTACTACTTCCCTAGATTGATACTCTGGTTCCCACTGTACTACGTTGTTATTGTTTTAGGGGAATCTATTTGAAGAGCACCTTAGCACGACACTCAGGTTGCCTTCTTCATCATTCAACATGTGAAAACCAACGAATGTCAAAGAAGTGCAGCAATTAATCGGATGTCTTATAGCACTCTCCCATTTCACTTTGATGTTAGTGAAGAAGATTCGTCCTATACTTCAACTACTTAAAAAGACCTCCACCTTTCAATGGGAGGAGAAGTGCGAGGAAAACTTTAACAACATCAAAACACGTTTGGCATCACCTCCTATCCTTTAGAAGTAGAAAATCAATAAGGGGAGATGAAACTCATTTATTATGTAAGCTGAGTATTGTAAGACACAAAGACACGCTATCGGCTCCTTGAGAAGGTAGCCTTAGCATTAATAGTCGCAAACGACAATTGAGTGATATAACTTAATTTCTTATTACAAATAATTGCTAGAATTAATTTATAAATGTTTATATCACCTTAAATAATCATAATTAAGTATAAAAAATATTTTTATAAATAATTAAATTAAAATTAAAACATTATATTTATATAGTATATCTCAGTTGTTGCCTATACCAACATACACTAACTGTTATGCTTATATCCTTTTCTACAAATGTCTGATTGAGCTAATTCTTTTTGCACTGATTCTAGACTCATCAAGATTTAATCTGAAAGTTGAATCATTAATTTTGGAGTTCAGACTAATTTTTGGTATACGTGTAAAGTTGCATCACAGTAGTCATTGTTTTGACTCAAGTACAACATAAAGCATAGGGTGGATTAGTTGAAGTTAGGTCCATCCATTAAGGAGATGCTTATGTATTATAAATAGACTATTATTTAGTGTAATTAGTGAGAGTTAGTGAAGAGAACCAATCTTTACACGTTTACATTGAACTTGAAGCAATTATTACATTTGCTTAGTTAGTTGGAAGTTTTATGTTTTGTTAGTTGTAGTCTTTGAATTTCTTGCAGTAGAATCTCTCTCTCTTCTCTCTCTCATTTGTTCTCTCTTTCTCTCATTCATTTGTTCACTCTCTCTCTCTCATTCATTTGTTCACTATTTGATATGTAAAGTTTGGTTGGTTCTTGAAATAAAGAAAAGTGTGATCCTTGCAAATCTCAGCAATTGTTTTGAATTCAACTAGTTTCGTAGTTTTATTTCAATTTTGCAATGTTTTAGATTTAATCAATTTCATGTCTATTTCAATTTGTTTTAGTTTTATATTTCAATTTTAATTCATATAGTATATTAAGTACATTAGTGAGTTTCCTTTACATTCCAACTTTTATTTCAATGTTTCAACAGAACATTCCTAGATTAGCTTATGTTTATTGATTTTAAAATTGCAAATAATCACTAGCTTTCCATTCTACACTACACTTTGCATTTTCTATTTGAAATATTTAATTCAGTTTGTATTAGTCATTTAATCATTCATTTTCATTAGCATTTTTTCAAATTTGAATTTAAAATTAGTTTCATTCATTTGCATTCATAATTCTTTTTTCTTTGCTTAATCAATTAGAATGCATAAAGCATTTTCATTCATTCTGCATTTTAATTTCTTGAAAAATTAAACCCCTAATTTGCATTCTGCATTTGTAAATACATCTCATTAAACCAAAGTCTCACATATTACTTCTTAGATTGACACTTTAAAGGTCACTTCCCTAATACATAGGGGGACTTTAAAATTCTTTAATACGCATCTACGACCTTGTTTTATTATTAAGGCAATACTTTTAGAATAATTCAATATTCGTTTGAATAGACTATTCAATAGCCAAAATTATTTAGCTAGATGGTAGCATGGACCATATAAGTATTAGAGTTTGGCATCTCTTATGAAAAACGAGGTTCAATCAAAGCACAACTTTTAGTTGACTTTGTAGGAGAGTTATAGGGGCAAGTTGACGAAGAAGAAATATAGAAGTTATTTGTTGATGGATCCTCCAACAAGAAAGGAAGAGGAGCTTGGATAATCTTAGAGGAACTAGGAGGATTGATAAATAGTAGTTCCTGGTGCTGCAATTCAAGGTATCTAACAATCAAGTCGAGTACAAGGCCCTAATTGTAGGACTCACACTAGCGAAAGAAGTAGGTGCTTATAAAAATTAATTGTCATATAGACTCTTTGCTCGTTGCGGACCAATTAACAAGTGAATTTCAAGTAAAAGAACCTTTATTATTGAAATATTATCATTATACCACAAGAAAGATGGTAGATTCTGAGAAGCACATATATCTCAAATCCCAAGAGCCAACTTGCTGGTGCCAAAGTAATAGGGCATCATCAAACAATCGTCCAAAACACCATACATCAACCATTAATCATCCTCGATGAGTGCTTGTAGATCGAGACACAACTAACACCATACTACTCCTTCCTAACCAAAGGAGAATGCCCAAACGACCTAAAGAAGCAACTATATTTCGAAAGAAGGTAGTCTAGTTCACCATCATTGGTAATGAACTCTTCAAACGCAACTTTGTTGCTCTTTTACTAAAGCGTATAGACAATGACCAAGCCCAGTATGTGCTTGATGAGTTACATAGAGGCATTTGTGGATCACACGCTAAAGGAAGAACAACCAAAGTTCTAAGAGTTGGGTTTTATTGGCCTACCATTTGTGAAGATTGTGCCGAATACATCAAAACATACAAGGAATGTCAATTCAATGGAGATCTCATACACTCGACACCCGAGAAGCTACACCATGTGATATCTCCCTAGCCGTTTGTAATGTGGGGTATAGACATTATCGGACCCTTCTCACCATCTAAGGGACAATGTAAATTTTTATTAGTTGTCGTTGATTACTTTACTAGATGGATTAAAGTATAATTGTTGGCTAAAATTACCGCCAACAAGTATAGAAGTTCTTATGAAAGAATATTGTTTGTCAGTTTGAGAATCCCCATACTATGGTTATTGATAATGACCATCAGTTCATTAACAAAAATGTAGATACTTTTTATCAAGCCTCGACATCCGACATTTCACCATCTCCGTCGAACACACTCAAACCAATGACCAGGCAAAAGCTACTAACAAAGTCATACTGATCGAATTGAACAAAAGTCTAGGATTAGCAAAGGGAAAATGGAAAAAAAAAATTATTAGAAGTTTTATGGGCTTACAGATGTACACCGCATTCAGGCATATAAAAAATAAATTACAGTTTAACATATGGTGTGGATGCCATGATCTCAGTTGAGGTAGAGAAGACAAACTCGAGAAGATAGTTGTTGAACTTAGATAAAAATGACGAAGCTATGAAGATCAAGTTAGATATGTTTGACGAACTCAAAGAAAAAGCAACCGTTAAACAAGAGGCATGCGAAATGAGGGAAGCTATAAGATTCAATTCTAAAGTTAAATTGAGAAGCTTCCACGAAGGAGATATTGTCCTACGAGTACAAAGTTTGGTCTGAAAGGACCTCACGGAAGGAAAGTTTTCCTCCAACTAGAAAGGCCCATACAAGATAATTAAAGTATTAGGAAATGGCACATATCACTTATAGGAACTCTCCGGCAAGCAGTTATCACAATCATGGAATGCTAACTTACTCAAACTCTATTAGAATTAATTCATGTAATTGAGTTCAATACAATTTCATTTGTTTTCTTCATTTCCCCCTCGTCTTAAAACGTTTTTTTATGATTCAGCATGAACCATGAAATTACTTAAAATTTAAACAAAACCCACTAGACCCCTCCCGACTATAATTCAACAACTATGTCCCTCCCAATTATAATTCGACAACTCGGTCCCTCCCAAGTATAATTCAGAAACTCGGCCCCTCCCAAGTATAATTCGGAAACTCAACCCCTCCCGAGTATAATGTGGCAACTCGGTCCCTCCCAAATATAATTTGATAAATCAGTCCCTCCCGAGTATAATTCGATAATTTGGTCTCTCCTGAATATAATTCGACAACTCGGTCTCTCCAGAGTATAATTTGGTAACTCGATCCTTCCCGAGTATAATTTGGAAACTCAGCCTTTCCCAAGTATAATCTGACTATGTTCTTTTGCAACACGCAAATAACTTTAAGATCATCTCATCAACCTCTTTGCCCAAAAATACTATGAAAACATTAACTTAAACAATTTCACATCAAAAAGATCATTCCTTCGTGGATAAAGTTCTCTAGGTAGGTGATTCATTCAAAATAACAAAAAATAAAGCAAAGAATGGCCACATCAAAGAAAAAATTTTCATTAAAATTGTCAAAATTACAAGGAAGAAAAAAATTAGAAAATGCCTAGTCATCTATGTTGGTAGTAGTAGTAACAGCCACATTCAAGGGTTCTTCTGGGATATCATTAATAGAAGTCCATTTGCCCTTATAGATGTCAAAGTCAATATCAAATTGCTCGACAGTAATAGGTTACTCATGCTCGCTCAAAAATATTGCCTATTGGACCCCTTTTTAGAAGTTTGCCTCATGCTCCTTAATAAAAGCACTCTTCAACTCTAAATTTTCTTATTGGGCTATGGTACGAGCCATTATCATAGTCATCAAATTTTGCTCTAGCCTTGGACATCATCCTTGACCTTCTTTTCCATCCTTTGTGATAAAGTGATAGTGCTTGCATGTCGACTTCCAGCATTTTTCGTAACTCCTTATAACCTCTAGGCACACATTCAAAAGAGAATTTTTTTTAAGGCCTTGTAGAGCGAATCCTTAGCCTTGGATAACCGCTACTGTAGACACGCAAGCTTGACCGGGTTCCCTTGCCTCTTCGTCAGTTGTTACCTTAAAAGTGTAGCTCGCACTTAAAGCTCTAACAAAAATGACTCTAGCTCAGCATCATCAACCTTCTCCAAGTATTATTGCTCCCCTATTGACAAGTCTAAGCACATATGATCACTCATGACCAAGTCGACAAATAGGAGCCTAAAAGGACTAGAAGAAGATGATCTTAGTCTCGAAACCACCCAACTATGCTTTAGAGACCTTGGAGCTTCTTGTCTTCGAGCTACTTTATGTTTTTTTCCTTTGGACTTGAGGGGGATGGAAATCTTGCACCATAAAAGGCACGCTACCAACTTGAGCTTATGCCTTTTTGGCTGTTGCAATGAGTTCCTTGCAGAACTTCCTGAACAAATCTTAGACATATTAAGCAAGGTTGCTAAAACTCCTATGACAAAAAAAAAAATCAGCACAATCAACAATAAAAAAGAACTTGGAAATAATAAAATGATTCATACCATCTACATTTGCAGGACGAGATGGATTGATCATGTCACTGAGGAATGGTCTAGTCGGCATTCGACGAGGGAGCCTATCAAGAATATCCAACACTTGGACGTCATAGGCAGACATATGACTCCTAAACCAATATTAATATTTTCGAGTAACCCTTGTCTAGTATAGAAGGAACTTGGGCTCCTCGCCATTGGAGACCACATTCCTCCTAGTCTTCTCTATCACAATTTTGAAGAACCCTGTTTTAAAATTTTTATAACTCATTGTGAACGAATGAAACAAGGTTCCAGCTGATTGGCTGATTAGGGGCTACTAGTTGGTAGGATTCCCTCCCCGAGTATAGTAAAAATGAAGAAACATTGAGGGCATTAGAAGGATGGACAACGCCTTGCAAAGAGCACAAAATGCTTGGAGGGACACCCAACTATTAGGGTGTAGTTGATGGGAGCGACATTTACCACTCGGAGCATGTCCATAGTAAATTCATCAAAACGCAATTCCATGCACAAATTCGAGAACATACATGCGTACACGTAGAAAAAATCTTCTTTCGACTCTTCATGACTGTGACATACATGATTTATGGGTGTGCACCTCTTTGTAGTCACCATATTCTCCACGGCATCCATGCCAAGAAGACTATGATTCTTAAAATATGAACCAAGCTCTCTTGAACGAAAAAATCGAGAGGCATACTATAGGACTGAAGGGGATACCCACTCATACCCCCGAGAGAGAGGAAGGTCCAATTGAGACCATTCCTACCTCTCTTATTCGTCAGTAGATGACCCACACCTTTCTAGGTCCTATGCTCCGTTTTGCTACTCCCCGGACAATATTTGATGTCGTCTTGACTTGCTCTGGACATTCTCCGAAACCCCTCTTGAAGTGCTTGTGATCTTCTAACTTTACTAGTCACTTGACCATTCCCTCGACAACTTCTCGAAGCTTGAACAAGAAGACATAACGAAATAGAAACAAGAATAGGGAAGTAAGAAGAGAGAAGAATCATGAGAAAGTGCGAGGAGAAGACGGATTAACATCCCCTTTTTATAGGTAGAGAAAGGGACAATTACCAAAACGGAACTATAAATGTATCTTGTCAATTTCCCATTATACAAGGCGACACAACTGCCACTTCTCTCGAGCCGTGTAAAAAGTCACACGGATTTGACGTTTCCACTCCTCTAGAGGATTTCCTAACATAGTGAAGAATATTCACATTGGAAATAATGGAGGCAAAAAATTTTCAAATTCACATTTTTTTTAAAATATCAACCTTTTCAACAAAAACCAGCCCTAAGGGCAACGATCAACATGCCGGCATCAATAACAATGTATTAAGTCACTTCGACCCTCTAAAGACTTAGCGACTAGGGGAGCTTATGAATTGAAAAAAGCAAAGTTAAAAACATATGGTTGAGAACTATACAGCCAAAAGCATATCTTGCAAATTTTTCATCAACATTGAACACATGTCGGCACATCCCTCAATAAATAAGTTATTTCAGCCTTTCAGGTTTCAAGATTAAGAGGGCTTGTGTACTAGATGAGATTATAATTGGAACCTAAATGGTCAAGATGGTTGACATATTATTAATCAGGCTCAAAAGGTATTTGGCTCTCATATCCATAGGCCAACAATATTAGGCCCAGAAGAATGGAGTATGACCTGTTACACTCGTGAAATCGGTTAAGATCCACAAAAACCGTTAAACCTGTTGGAGATGACATGTCACACCCATTAAATCTTATTATTTGGATTTATTAAGGTAATCTATTAGTAAATAACATTATAAGATACAAACCAAGTATAATCATGTATCCCTAATCACATATTAAATCCTGAATATATTGTTTACTAACTTGAATGTTAGAGTATAATTACAGATACACCCCTTGTGTGGTTTGAAGAAATCATAAGGAGCATAAAACACCAAAGAAAATTGAAGGTAATCTTGATACACTATAAAAATAAATTTTATTACCCATGAAATATTTCTCACGAAATTCTTTTGTGAAAAAAAAATAATTATCCATTGAATATTTCCCACATATTTATTTTTATGGAAATATTTCCTAAATTTATTTGTGGGAAGTTTTTTATAAATTTGTTTATGAAAAAATTTCTTATGGATTTGTTTGTGGGAAATTTCCCATGGATTTGTTTGTGGGAAATTTCCCATGGATATTTTGTGGAAAATTTCCTACTAGCTTTTTACCCACAAATTATGGAAAATTTCCCACCACCATAAATTTGTAGGTAAAAGGTTAGTAGGAAATTTTCCACAAAAAAATCCATGGGAAATTTCCCACAAACAAATCTATAGAAAAAATCCATGGGAAATTTTTTCATATACAAATTTATAAAAAATTTCACAATGAAAAATTTTCATAAAAATAAACCTGTGAAAAATATTAGATAATTAATTTTTTTTTCATAAAAATAATTTCGTGAGAAATATTTTATAAATAATAAAATTTATTTTTATATTAATATACTTTATCCGTATAAATACAATATTCAAAACTTTATAAACCTTTTAATATTAGAAGAAACCAAACCAAAAGTCAAGACGATACAAAGTTTAACATATGCTACAATTTAAGAATTATAGTATAATAAAGTTTAAAATACCAATCATGTGTGTGAATTGTAGGATACAGGTGGTATCTATTTATCTCACAACTTCACATATAAATATAGAATGAGTATACAACAAAGAACAAACAAAAGTGTAAAAATTATTTGTGTCCCATGACAATGCAACCAACAAATATCAAAGCACTTAAAAAAAATTTAAAGAAAAAAAATATTGTGTACTCGTCCCCCAAAAGCACGTCAAAGGTGAGGGGTTAAGTTCCTCTTTGAAAAAAATTAGATAGTTGTGTTTCAATTAACTTCTTTTATTTAGAAATTTCTTCTCTTGATAAATTCATATTCAATGCAATACTTAGATTATAAAAATAATTTTCGTTCAACTCAATCACCTTATTAAAAAGGTGATGGTAGTAATAAAGGATCTAATAATAATCACTTTGAAAGGGATAACAATGAAAAAATATGTATAAATTATGATAAAATCGATCATTATGGTATAAGATAAGAAGTGATATACGCTCATGTAGTGTTGTTAATATTGAATATGTGAATAATGAAGAACATGTAGGTTAGCAGAAAGAATCTAGTAATCTATTTTCATTCACTCAAGAACAATAAATCATCATAGCATTAATCTAACAACCTCTTTCTTTACAAAACCTAATTAATGTTAGTTCATGTCGTTTGAACACAACAGGCATAAATTCAAAAGTGAAAGATATGGTCCATAAATCTCCTCCCTCTTAGGTATTAAACATAGGTACCATCAATCATATTTTTTTTTCTATAATAATTTATTGTGTTTCATTTTAACTATTGATCCAATTTTAGTTTTTCTTCTTGATAGTAAACAAATTTTACTATAAGAATAAATTTATTTATTCATGTAATATTTTTTATACAGATTTTTTTATAAAAATATAATTATTTATTAAATATTTTTTATAAATTTATTTTTGTAAAAAAAATTTATAAATTTGTTTGTGGGAAATTTTTTATAAAAAAAATCATTAATTTATTTGTGAGAAATTTTTTATAAATTTGTTTGTAAAATTTTTTATGGATTTATTTGTGAAAAATTTTTCATAAATTTTTTATGAAAAATAATTTCCTACTAGTTTTTTTACCTAAAAATTGATGGTAGTGGAAAGTTTGTGATAGGTTTTTAAGAAAAATTATTTTTCACTAATTTTAAATATTATTCACAATCTTATTTAATAAAAAATATAATTTTTTTATAGTATGTTGATGCTCGTATTAGTAGAATAAGACTTTCTTCTTATTTAACATTCTATGATATTTTACATATTCCAACGTTTTCTATCAATCTCATTTTCATTTTAAAAATAAGTACCAGCTGATTTTATCTTACCCTTTTTAACATAACGAGTTGTACTCTTATGTATATAAAACCTTTGAAGATCATTGGTACAACTATCTCATTTTAAATCATACAAGTAGCTTTTATCTCATTATAATCCTACTTTAGCTAATTTTCCCAATCAATTTTCTTTACAGTGCATCAATGTTAAGAGACAAAATCTATTGGTCTTTGACATATTAGATTAGGAAATTTATCTACAGATAGACTTTCTTTATTGCAAAAAATAATAGTCTTCTATTTCAGGTTCTATAAATGAAGTGTGATGTTAGTACTTCTACAACAACCTATATCTTTTAGAAAGTAGAGGCTGATGACATATGGGGACTTTGAATGTTAGTTCCATTGAAGATTATAAATTTCCTACTCTTGTGAATTATTTTAGTTGTCATACCTAAATTTGTTTAAAGAAAAACAAAGATAGAAACAACAAATCATATTTGTAATTTCATTTTTCCCATTGAAATATAATTTGAAAAAATTAAATTTTACAAATTGATAATGGACTAGAATTTTTTATTATTGATTTTTTCTCAAACAAAATATTTTACATTAAACATTTTATGTTGAAACACATCAATAAAATAGCATCATTGAGCATAAACATCAATATAGTTAAATGTTACTCCTATTCTTTTGTCATTTGCAATTAAATATGTCTTACATTTGAGTAGTAGAAAATCCACCCATTGCTTAATAATTACATATTATCTGAAAAATTATTTTTACAAAAGCTAGATTTGAGTCAATTAAAGGTTTTTTGGTTGTCCCTATAAGAAATAATAGATCTCATTGAAAAGTTCTTTTCAAGTAGCGAATTATGCAAAGAACCACTACCAAATGTAGATGATGAGGATAATGCTTAAACTCTCACTTGTTGAACACCAAATAATATATTAAATCATGTAATGGTCAAATAATTAAGATTTGGTCAAATAAATAAGATTTCCTATAAGTTGTCAAAGGACTAAGCAAAACATCACCCTACCACAATAATATTTAACATTAACTTAAAAATACTTCTCTACTAGAAGTTACAAAATTAAATAAATTTTGAAATATAGTACAAAATTATAATAAAATCTCTCTTCCAATAAATAATTCAATATAATTAATATATTATTTTGTAAAATGATATAAAATTCTATAATAAATTATATATATATATATATATTAAATCAAAATTAAACCTTTTTTATTCAAAATAATCAAATATCATCTTGTAAATAAAAAAAAAATATTTTGTCTACTACTAAAAATATATATTTAGTATTTGCACTATATTTTCTTTCAATAGGTATCATCAAATCAAGTTTTCTTAAAGATGAACTATTGATATAAAAATTATAGAATATTATAATATTTTGACTTATCAAAATATTAGAAGATTTATTATCAAAATATATGAAAAATATTAAAACTAAAGATTTTTCTACAATAGTCATATTTTTAAAAGTCTATAAAAACATAGGATGATAAAGGTAGAAAATATAACAATTCCAATCATTACAATATACAAGTTGTTAAAAAATTTAGAGAGAAAGTCATTGTTATATCCTTTTCTTAGTGAAGTTGAAATCCTAATAAAAAACATCTTATTGTATAGCCTCTTTGTGAGAGTTTTCGTATAATCTTTCCTTAAATACTCTTTTCTTTGTAGCTAGGAGTGATAGTTAAGAATACTCGTAATTCTTAGTCTCAAAGAGAGATTAAGACGAGATAGTTAGGAGGAACATAGTGTACTCTTTGTAAGCAAGAGTAATATGGTATACTCGTTATAACTAAAAGTGACATGGTGTACTTGTTTTAGCTAATATTGACAGTGAAGATAATTTGTTGAAAATAGTGAAACTCTTTAAGAGTTTCTTAAAGGAGAATTTAACATAGCTTAAGAGTTTGGAGTGAACTAATATAACTCGAACTCTCTTTGTTCTTTTACTTATTCTTCTCGTAATGTTTCTCATACTTTAAAATACATACTTAGTATCCACCCATAAAAAAAAGTATCTTAACTCTATTCAACCCCCACTTTTAGAATCAACCTGTTTTTTCAAAATTTTCTTATACATCTCGTAGAATTAAGTTTTCACCATGTATCTCATGGAATTAAATTTTCTCATACATTGTGTAATGGTGTTTTCCATGTATCTCGTGAAATTAAGTTTCTCCACACATTTTATGGAATTAAGTTTTCGTCATGCATCTAGTAAAATTATGTTTTTCCATATATTGTGCAATTATGTTTCCTCATGTATCTCATAGAATTAAGTTTTCCCATATATCGTGAAATTAATTTTCCCCACAAGTTAATTTTCTTATTAGAAATTATATTAAACAAAAATTTGATATTACTCACATTTAATGTACAGTAATTTTTCTATTAAATAGTTACTTAAGGTAAATAATCACATTTGATATCTTGAGTCTACCTCAATCATAAGTCGTTTGAGAAAATTATCTAAAAAGGTTACCTCACATCCATTGTTATCATATTTAAATCGACTTATATCATGATTATTAAGACATAGGAGATAAATTTCTCTTTAACTTATATAATTCGGATCAATATTTCATCTCAGTTTTTAATTGAGAATTATTAATCTCTTCATCTTTTAACTCGAGATTAAGGAATTTTATATTATTCGATCTTATTTTCATCCACTTTAGACGAATTAACATTTTATCTCAATCTTTGACTAAGGATATTTAGTCTTTTTGTCTTATAATTTGATACCAAGATATTGTGTTTTGAGTTCATTAATCTTAAATGATAAAACAACAATTAATATTATTTTGAAATATCTTCTCATTAAGTATTTCAAACGATCAAATCATTAAGTGACGCATATGTCACTACTACAAATATGTAAATTTATATCGGTTGTTTGAGTTTATTTACATCGGTTATGGAACCGATGTAAATAAGAACGATGTAAATTTGAACAACAAATTTACATCGGTTTACATCGGTTCTTAAAGAACCGATGTAAATGTGGCTGGTAATTTACATCGGTTCTTAAGATAACCGATGTAAATTTGGCAGGATATTTACATCGGTTCTTTTAAGAACCGATGTAAATTACATGTCATATTTACATCGGTTACTCCATAACCGATGTAAATTTCGTTTGAAACTTACTTAAATTTGGTTAATTTTACATCGGTTCCTAGACAACCGATGTAAATATGAATGAAATTTACATCGGTTAGTTAAATAACCGATGTAAATTTTGTAAATTTCATTGAAATTTACATCGGTTGTCTAGAAACCGATGTAAATTTAAATTTAACCAAAATTTACATCGGTTGTCTAGGAATCGATGTAAATTTCAAAATTTGGTTGAAATTTACATCGGTTGTTTTGGTCAACCGATGTAAATTTGAATGAAATTTACATCGATTTCTAAAAAACCGATGTAAATTTTGTTGATTTTAAGCAAATTTACATCGGTTATGTATAAACAACCGATGTAAATTGGCTTGCAATTTAAAAAATCCAGTTTTGCATACATTTTAGATTTTCCAACCATCAATTTTCAACAAATAACCTGCTATAACATATCTTTTCCAGCCAGTAGTAGACATTTAAAATATAAAACAGATCAATATGAAGTAGTAGAACCCAATAAATAACACATAATTAATAAAAAATGTAATTGAATACATGAAATATCCATGTAATTGGTACAAAGAATGTCATAAATTAAAAAATCATCCTATCTACGTCTAAATTTGTCTAAAAAAAATACTGCCCATTTAACACGAATATCCTCCAATTTGTTTGGCAGCAAGGGTGCACCATCATCAAAAAGCTGTAACAAAAGTCATGTATTAGTTACAATTAATATAATAATTAAAAGAACTTGATAAGAATGTTTGTATATTACCTCTGCCCAATCTTTTGTTACTTCTCCTTCAATAATGTCTAACATCCACTTCATGACATAGTATCCACATTCATACCCTCCTTTTTGTTGATTACTCTAAAAGTGAATACCAAATTGACTAGAGTAAGTACTTTAATAATGAAGCTACCAAAAAAGATAGGATGATATACATATTGAGTTTACAATGTACTTACCATAGGGTAAATCCAATCTAAGTTGTTTACTTGATTGGTAGAAGTACCAGTCATAACATTGTATTTAGACAGAACACTAAAGAAAATAATAGAATGTAAGTTAAATGATTAAGATGGATAATAGAGATTGATCATAAAATAAATACAACTTTAAGAAATGAAAGTTTACCTCTTTACTAAATTTTTGATATGTACATTGGGCTTACGACGCAAAGAGCAGAACCATACAGCTACATGATGCTTAGGACAAAGAAGCAAGAGTTGCCAATGATTTCTACATAGTGAGCCCGAAATTAGTTTCACAACATATATATAAAGTATGTAAATTAAATGATTTCAAAGCCAAAGAATCTTACGAATCAAAGTAAGGAGCCATATAAATTTTCTTGGCTGACTTTTGTATCGATTCATTGATGGAAACAAGAGTCTCACTTTTTTTATTCCCTATTACCTGTATGGTCTGGGGCTCCAAAAATCCATACAAGTCATGATGACCGAGCTCTTCAATTCTTTTATTCAAATACCTGAAAATTACATCAAAAAAAGGTTAATTGTGATTAAATCATACATTAAACAGTTATTGATAGTAAGAATTGTGTACTTACAATATCCACAGATGCAAAATTGAGACATTAAGCATTTCACTTTGTATTAATTCATATATATCCTAGAATGAAATATAGAAGGAGAAACATTCATCGCTGATACCGAATAAACTTCCAGGACATATCACCTGAAATGGTCAACTTGATAATTAAGCATCAATTCCAACACAAAAAATAGTTGAAATTTTATTTATAATAAATTAGGGTTTACCTCAAAAGGATCCCCATACAGCAAGGTCTTTGATGCTTCACGCAATTGACTAATAGGGTCAATGTTGGGTTCTGACCTATTTGCTACATGGACACCCTATTAATAATCAAACATAAAATAACATTAAACATTAACATTTATGTGTATTGGTAATTGAATTTATTAAGTAAGAAGAAATAAACACTTACCTTGGCTAAGATAACTGTAACAAAACGTCTTGGCCATGAGATGAAATTCTGGAGAGCATGGCCAACAATTTGAACCTCATCAGTAGGTATCGGAACTTGAGCAAAAGGATCTCGAGCTTCCTCAACAACCACCCTGACCACATCATCATCCAATGGCACATTGTGTAAAGTTGAACCTTCATATACTCTACCAATGGCCACAACACGTGGAGGTATCCAATCAATGCTTAACTCACATTGCTGAGAACCATCAGGCTGACTCATCACAGTAGTTCCACTACTAGGCGTTGCACAACTCCCGTTAGTGCTAGCACGGAATCCACACTCTTGATTTACCTCAACTGGAGCTACACCATGTGACTATGAACTACTAAGGTTGATTTTGTGTGACTGTAAAGTTGGTGTGAGGCGTGCAAGCACTTGCTGTGTTAGGATCTCCAAATCCCCCAGACTCAACTTAGATAGTGATATTGTCTATTAATATAAACAAAAAATATAAATTAACAATAAGTAACATAGTTGATTAATGTTTCCTAGTAATATGTGACTAAAAATAGATAAATACTGATAATAACTGAAGATCAATACCTGTGATTGTCATCGTCCAAAGTACTAACTAACAGTAACACCAACCCCAGTTGTTCGAACACGATCAGGGTGCTCTGGTCACCCAATAGCAGCACTCAATATATCCTTCCGCCCTTGAAAAAGAACGGCACCTTGTGATGCTTGCTCATCTAAAGCATTCTACACAAATAACAAATGCTTCATTAAATAAACAAAACAATTAATAGGATAAAGGTTTAACTTTTTAAGCAAATACTTACAATTTTTTCTGCAATTTGGGTAGCAGACTCAAAAGACATATGACCTGATGGTTTAGTGCGAGCCATAACCCACAACTTATGGCGCGGAGGAGGAGGTGGAGGATCAATGACTATATCCTCTGGCGGTGCACCAGATTCTATTACTTGCTCCTTCAATCTCTTAACTTCTTCTTTGGTATAATTTTTCAACACACGGTCATAACCCCCACGAGACAATAAGTGAGGGGAAGTGTTTTGCTGTTGAATATTCTTTGCCTTTTCTCAGACAGCCTGCAACAATTAAATTGAAATATGATAAGATGTGATCAAGTAAGATTAACTATATTATAAATTTATAAATAATATAAAACAAATTACCTCCCAATTAGGGTTTTTCTGAATTTCTTTAAATGTTTCTCATTCTTCAAGCTCGATGTTATACTGATCACAAGGGTTTTTACCTTTGTATTTGCCATGAATCCAAACCCTTGTAAGATCAGCCTTATGTTGCCTAAATTTTGTAGCAACTATTGAGAGAATTTTGCTCTTCAGTATATCAGTATCATCAATCTGATATACTTCCTACAAAACAAATTCAGATCAAATCGTTAATAATCATGAAATAAATAACCATGAACTTGTGTAATCATGTAGAGTTAAAGTCCATTCCAGAATATCATGCCAAATTAAGTCCTTTGTATCTTGTGGAACTTCTTTCCAAGAAGGAAGTAATATACTAATCTTGTCTCGTACAAGTGTACCCAAATAACTTGCAAATTCTACTTTATTTGGTCCTGAAAAAATAATAGAAAAAGAGACAAATATTTATAAATATTTAAATACATTAATTTATCGTCACCCAATTTGTAATATGAATTAATGGATTTCTAACCTGAAACGATCCTTGTAGTAGGGTGCACATCAAGCTGAATTTTGTCTCCTAATTGCATCCGTTTACGGGCTAAACCTTTCAACCGTGTTGGTGCTCTCTTTTTTCTAGATATAGCCTGTGTATCAGATGATGTAGGAGTAGTAGAGCTTGGATTACTAGCCATGAGTCTGTTTTGACAAAGAAAACAAATAGTCAATGTCAGGTACCAAAAGGATAATACAAATCAATTGAAAAGATGAAAAATATAACTTATCGATGGTAATTAGGTAGGAAATTAAATCAAATATTAATAAACAAGTAAATAAACATAACTTATATATCAACGATAATTAGATAGCAATGTTTTCCCATATGCCTCCATCATGGTCATTACGAGTAGCCTGAACATCATCTTGTTCAATGTCTTCACTATTAGTAGGCATATGTGTTGAGAAAGAAACACTATCCCAAAACTCGGGAGAGGAATCATCAACATTGTCCACATTTCTGCCATGTAGAACAACAGACCACCTTTCATCAATAGGGTCTTTCACATAAAATACTTGGATTGCTTGTTTTGCCATGATGAAAGGTTCATCCTTATGACCCAACTTGCTGAGGTCTACCATGGTAAATCCCATTTCATCAATTCAGACACCACTGTTAATATCAACCCAGTTGCACTTAAAAACAGGAACTTTAAACTTTGTATAACTGATCTCCCAAATGTCTTCAATGAATCCATAGTAACTTGTGGATGCAACAACTGGATTTTTATCATGTCTACTAGAAAAATGCATGGATTGAGCTTGAAGAGTGACACCACTATTTTGCATGGTACTATTATCATCTTGTGACTTTATATAAAAGGAACACTTGTTGATATCATAACCAGTATAAGTGAAGACATTATATTTAGGCTCATTTGCTAGACATTTTAATGTTTCGGAAGCACAAGCATCACTTAACACTTTTTCTTTAAACCATTTCAAGAAAGTCTTGTTATGCTCATTGACCAATGCTTTTTCATTCATCCTTGGGTTATTTTTCTTCAACATAGATTGGTGTTCATATATGTAAGGGAGGACCTCATCAGTGTTATTCAATATATACAAATGTGCTTGAAGTAATTGCTTTCGGAGAATGAATTTAACTTTTAATCATTTTGTACCCTCCCCTTCATATCTATCGTCATGACGAGACTTAGGAATCCCAACAGGTTTTGCTTTGGACAGGTAATCAGAACAAAATTCAATAGCTTCTTCTGCAATGTACCTTTCAACAATAGATGCTTCTGGACGATATGGATTTTTGCTATACCCTTTCAAAATCTTCATGTAACGCTCAACTGGATACATCCATCGTAAATAAACCGGGCCACACAACTTGATTTCCCTTACTAGATGAACAATCAAGTGAACCATGATGTCAAAAAAGGATGGAGGAAAATACATCTCCAATTGGCATAGGATAATAATAGCCTCATTTTCTAACTCATCCAACTTGGTAGGATCAATGACTTTGACACATATAGCATTGAAAAAAAAGCACAAGCGATTTAAGACACTTCGGACATTCTTTGGCAAAATGCCCCGTAAAGCCACAGGTAGAAGTTGTTGCATTAAGATATGACAATCATGAGTAGGAGTTGTTGCATTATGATATGACAATCATGAGATTTTAAGCCAACCAATTTGAGATCATTCAATGATACAAGGCTCTTAACATTTGAACAGTATCCCTGTGGAACTTTCACATCTCGTAGACACCGACAAAAACTCATTTTCTCTTTCTTTGACAAAGTATGACATGTAGGAGGCAAATATGTCCGCTTACCTTCCGATCTTGGATGTAATTGTGAACGTATACCCATCTCTAACAAATCTTGACGGGAACTTAATTCATCCTTTGTCTTGCCTTTAATGTTTAATAGTGTGCCTATTATACTATCACATACATTTTTCTCGACATGCATCACATCTATACAATGTCTAATATGTAAATGGCACCAATACGGAAGATTAAAAAATATTGACCTCTTCTTCCACATCATTTTCTGGATAGACTTCTTTTGGGTCTTTCCAAACGAAACATTTATGTCCTTGACCATACCATAAACTTCTTCACCAGTTAATGGTGAGGGTGCAATTTCATGTTCTTGCCATCCATTAAAAGCTTTTTTCAATCTCTGATATGGGTGATTAGGTTTGAGAAATTTCCAATGCCTAGTATAAACAGTCTTCTTGCCATGCTTCAATTGTAGGTAGCTTGTTTTTTTTTTCACATATGGGACATGCTTGATGTCCTTTAACACTGTAGCCACTTAAGTTCCCATATGATGGAAAATCATTAATAGTACAAAACAACATTGCACGTAGCTTGAAACTTTGTTGCTGAAACCCATCAAACACATCAACACCTTCTTCCCATAACATTTTCAAGTCGTCAATCAAGGGAGTTAAATAAACATCTATGTCATTCCCAGGTTTTCTTGGTCCTGCAATCATCACACATAATATCACATATTTTCTCTTCATGCATAACCAAGGAGGCAAATTCTAAATTGTTAGGAGAACAGGCCATGAACTATGGTTGGTGCTTAAGTTACCAAACGGATTCATCCCATCTGTAGCAAATCCAAGCCTTAGGTTTCTTGACTCAGTACCAAAATCTGGAAACAAATCATCAATTCTTTTCCATTGTGGTGAATCAGCCGGATGACGAAGCATTCCATCACAATTTCTTTTATTTGCATGCCATGTAAGATTAACTGAATCATTTGCATTAGCAAACAATCTCTTGAACCTTGGAATGATTGGAAGATACCATAAGACCTTCGTTGGGGACCCTTTCTCTACAACATCTCCATCACTACTACCACTACCATTTTTCACTTTATAGCGTGATAGCCCACAGCGAGGACACTTGTGCAATGCTTCAAACTCTTTTCTGTATAATATACAATCATAAGGGCAAACATGTATTTTTTTGTATTGTAAACCCATGGGACACAAAACCTTCTTCGCCTCATAGTGACGATCCGGCAATATGTTATCTTTTGGAAGCATTTGTTTTAGCAATTCCAGCAACTCCGTGAAACTTGTATCACTCCAACCATTTTTTTCTTTTAAATTCATCAATCTCAACACTGCTGATAAACGTGTGAAGACCTGACAACCAGGAAACAACGGTGTCTCTGCATCACTTTTTAAAGCATCATACACATGTGAATGTGCTTCTTGAAAAGACTCTTGCCCCACGTCACGAATCATGTCCTCTATTTCATCATCCATTTCTACATCAGCTTCCTCAGTTTGAGAGATGCTACGAGACACAGTTCGACTTTCTTTATGTTCACCATGCCATATCCATGTTGTATAACTTCTTAGAAACCCATCACATATCAGATGGTCCCGTATTTCATCAATTCCATGTCGCCTCCCATTTAAACAATTAACACAAGGACAATAAAACTTCTCATTCATATCCGCTCCATTCCGTTTAGCAAAATCCAAAAATTGTTCAACTCCATTTTGATACTCATCACTGTACCGTCTTGCTAGCATCCAATTACGCTCCATATATACTCTTCTGTTATACACAAGGACATTGAAATGGGGTATAAGGTTTCACCAAACTAAAAACTATAATTAAATGACCCATGACCAACGTACTAATGGGTCAAGTTCGCTAATTGGACACTAAACTCCTACACAATGTAGTTAACCTACTTTTACAGTAGAAGCCAACAATTGCAAATGAACTTTGATTGGGTTAATACATAATTTAACCTTTAATCAAAGATAGCCCATAAAATAAATGGGCCAATAAAAGACACACAATACAAAAGAACGACATGTTTCACACTACACCTCATGCTTAACTAGGCTTCCTACTTGTACATATGTATTACTGACTTATAAGGACAAAATTGGCCCAAATCAACTTGGTCAACAATAATAAACAATTCCATAATTTAATCATACATTTGATGAGAAAGTAGAGAATATAGTGTGCATTGGCATTAGATTAAAAGTCTACTTTTGGCTAAAGACAAGACATCACAATAAGATCCTTTCAAAATAATTGCAATATTCAAGAAGTAAATGGTCAGATATGTGAATACAAAGGATTGTTGAGTTTACCTTATTTGATTTTATTTATCTGTGTTTCAGTTTTGCTGCACTCCTTGTACCTTTCTTCACCTTTTATACCTAACATAAGTATAGAATTAATAAGAGGGGAGAAAGGGTAACAATCAACAAACTGATGTAGGGAGCTTGGGTGAAAGACACTCTGGATCATAATGCACAGGCCAAATTAACATATTTAATTGAAGATGGGTGAAGAACTGAAACTACAGTCCCTGTTAAATTTTGATTTGAAAGTATACCCGACAATCTTTTGACCAAATAACAGCAATCTATGGATTGAGCTTGAAGTGTCACTCTCATTCAACCCAAAATATTCCTAGTGGCATGCTTCCCAACAAAGTTCTAGTACTGTTAAATTCAATTTTCACTCACTAATTATTAGTTTAGGCAAATTTTATCAGTTTAAAGAGATGGGGTTGTCATAGGTGTCCATTTATGGCATAATCACTGCTCACTTATTATTTTATATCAGGAAATTTTATCACATTTTTCCACTTCTGATATCATCTTTCCACACTGCTGCTTAAATTTGCTAATTTCAAACAACAATCTTGTTATGTATTTTCAAAGTATACCATTAATTGATAGTAACCACATCCTGTAACAGTTCAGTTTGTGCAGCTCAAAAGTATGAACAAAAATCATTCTGGACAGCCAAAACCAACTCTTGTATTAACAGAAACTCTTTTTTTTTTCTTTCTATTTTATGCTTAAATAAAACTAGCTAGAACTTCAATATATAGTTGCTCAAATAATCTTACAGTGGTGTTATTTAGCATACAAATTTCATGACAGCTAAACCCTTCCAGAATACCAACACACTTTGTGGGCTGTACGAACAACTCATCCTTCCAGAATACCCACACAATTCATCTCTTTAGCAGAAACCCTTTCCCACAATCTATCCAACAACTGTCCCAACAACTTAATGATTCGTTCAATTTTTTAGGATGCGACAATAATGTCAGACACGTAACGAAAATGGGAGGAAGAGCATTGTTACCGGACAAACAGAACGAGAGATAGGAACTGAGTGAGACAGAGAGACCGAATGATGGAGACAGACCAAGAAGAACTGAGAACGAGACCACGAAAGAGAGCACGAAGGAGAGACCACCAGTGATGGAAGAGTAGTGTAACCTGAGAGAGAGAGTGCGAATGTGTGAAATGAGAGAACATAAGGGGAAGGAGACAACCTTAAAACAAACATTTACATCGGTTCTTCGAAAAACTGATGTAAATGTGTTGAAATTTACATCGATTCTTCAAAGAACCGATGTAAATGTGCTATGACCTTGTTTTTTATTTACAAAAATGCCACTACATGTATATTTATATCGGTTTTTCTTAGAACCAATATAAATTTGACCTCTGTAAAATAATCATTTTGTAGTATGGGTTCACATTTATATCGGTTCTTTGTAGAACCGATGTAAATGTGTTCATATTTACATCGGTTCCCCAAAGAATTAATGTAAATGTGCTATCAGCTTGTTTTTTATTTACAAAAATGCCACCGCGTTTATATTTACATCGGTTTTTCTTAGAACCGATGTAAATTTGACGATGTAGAATGATCTTTTTGTAGTAGTGTGTTATTTTAAAATTTAAAAATAATAGTTAAATAAAAATATTTTTTTAAAAAATACTATAACTAAAAAAAATATATTTAAAAAATATCTAGAGTAGATAATAAGCAACCTGCTGGTGATATGAAGATGTAATTATATGCCTGATACATCGTTTAATTGCTTTTCCTATTTTTGTGTTTCTTTCTAGAACTTACCAGAATCGTGTCTATTTATATGGTTTTATGATTTTTCCCATATAAACTATTTCAGGCAGGAATAATGGTTATTGTGGCTTGCACAATGAGTATGCTATTTGCATTCGTATTTGAAACAAAAATATTTACCGTTGAAATAAAAAATCAATTAAAACTGATTTTTTTTAGATTTTTTATCTATTTTTTTGAAACAGTATAATTTAATTTGGATTTTAAATAAAAGTTAAATCAAAATAAATTAAATTTTTTATTATACTTATATATAAAATTATATATTAAAATTAAATATAATTATACATAAACATGTTGTTGAAAGATATTTTTTAAATTATGTTGTAATAATTTATTTAAGAAGTAGAAGAGATGGAGAATACTTGCACATATATTTTAAATTTTTGTTAATAATATTTTAAAGGAATATATTTTTTAATAAGTAAATATTTTAATTATTTTTTATATAGATTACAATAAATATTTATTTAAATTATTAATTGATAATATTTTAATTTTTGGAAAAATAATTGTTAACAAGATTTACTAATGGATTAATTATTACGGTTTTATATTATAATTTTAACTTTTTTTTATGATTTACAACATTATTTTTTTATTTTATAAGCATAGAACATGTATTATTATTTTATGTAAAATATATATTATTATTTAAATTCAATCTAGAAATAAATTAAATTTGTGAATATAATAATAATCATGTAATTTATTTTATAATATATCTTTTTATTTGAATTTTTTTATAATAAAATGTTTCAAATTTTTATAATAAAAAAAATTAAATCAAGCTAAAAATATTAATTTAATTTAGTTTATTTTTTAATTAAAATAAATCTTATTTAATTTTATGTTTTATTTACATAAATTTTTAATAATATATGAATAAATGTTTGTAATATTTTTATTATTGATAAATGTTTATAATATTTTTATTATTGATTGATGTTTATCATTTAATATTTTAAGGTCATATAACATTAAGGGGTCGAGATATAAAGGATTGCAATTCTAATATCATTTCCTTTTTTTTCTCTTTATATTTAATTCATTACCTAATCTAATGTTTTTCAATTCAAATTCTTATTCATTTATTACAAATTTTTCTCCGAGAGAAGAGTCACGTTCTCGTTCATTGCAATCCTAATAAAGACTTTCTCAATGAGCAAAAAACCTACTCATACTAGCATCACGATCCACTCTCATCTTTACTAAAATGGTAGGACTTACAACAACATAGATATGGAAAAAGTTGTTAAGTTACTATGCTAGCCAAACACGATTAAAGATAAAAGAAATTCAAGACTCAACCAAAAACAACCAATAAAAACAAATCAACTCAATTTTTTATTTTTACATTAAAATCACAATTGACATACTTATAATCTTAGATTCACATGTAATTGAAGAAGAACATATAGAAATTATTCTAGACATCTTACCAAAGAGTAGTATGACAACTTCATTAATACAATTACATTACATTTGGATCTAGATCTCTCTATTGTTGAAGAACTAAGAAGAACAATTTTAGAAATAAAAATTATCTTAATCCAGCATTATAAAAAGCTATGCTTTAACAATTACTTGGCACCACACCCTACCAACAAATAATGTAATAGCCTGATGTGTATAAAATTAAAATTTTTATATTAATAAAAATTATTATTATTATGATTATTATTATTTGTTTAATATCTTAAAAAAAATAGAAAAAAAGGAAAAGAGAAATAGATTTCAAGCCCAATAAAAGAAATTATTATTAAAAGTTAATTTTAAAAATAAATAAATAAATAAATAAATAATTGGATAATAAAAAAAAGTGAGAGAGAAAGGAGATCATTACACAACATTTCTACACATTATTCTCCTAACATATATCTATATCACTCAAGAATACGGTACCTTTTCCTCCACATCTAGTATATACTATTAAATTACTCAATCTATCCTACATATGACAAAAGGATTTATACACTATTGAACAAAAGTCTCAAAGTCATTGTTTACTCTATTAATGATCCACGACCAAGTTCTGACTTGAATTAGACTAACAATTTTTTTTGCATTTACCTTTTATTATGAAACAATACTCCATTTCTATGTAACCAAATGAACCATATCACTTAAGGGTGTTCAGAACCGAACCGATCTAAAAAAATAACAGAAAACCAATCCAAAAAATTGAAAACTGATTAAAACCGCAAATTTTTGGATCACTTTAGATTGTTTTTTTCTAAAACCGCACAGTTTGGTTCGGATTGCAGTTTGGCATTTCAGAACCGATCCAAACCAAATCGAACCGCAATACTTTACTAAAATAAAATTATATTTTTAATTTTACTTTAATTTTACTTTAAAAAAATCTAACATTTCCTATTACAACTTTCGTTTTAAAATCCATTTTCTTGAGAAATCTCATTACTATGATTTCGCTATTACATCATTAACCTTTATTCCAATTCATCTTCACCACCATATTCTCACCTTCTATTTAAATCATTACACATTCTCACATCCTATTTAAATCATTCTTTTCATTCCAAGTGATATGATTTTCTTAATTTGATTTACTTTTTATTTGTTCCTATTTTATATTTCATTTAATTCCATACTTATTGTTTGTCTTATTGTATATTTCAATATTCACTAGATAAATGTTCTATTATTTCTCTGTTTTGATTTAAGATTCAAGTTCATTTCAATAAATTTTGTTTTTACCAGGGTTATTTTTACAAAGTTGAAAATTTTCTTTATAATAGTGTTCATTTAGGTCTCTAAATAAATCAAATTTTTTTTATGAACAAGTAGTGAGACATATAAGAGTTTTAATATTTTATCTTAAAATTATAATAGTTGCAACTTTTTGTTTTTTTCCTACTAAAATAATTCATAAACTAATGTTATACTTATATAACATCTAGTAATAGTTATGTTTTTAATAGTTTATTATTCAATATATTTTTTAACTTCTAAGTAACATATTTACTAACATTATATTTTAATTTTAAAAATAAAAATAATTTTACCTTTAATAAAAAGCAAAATAAATTAAAAATTGCAAAAATCGATCCAAACCAAACTGCTAACATTGGTTTGGATTGATTCAAAAAAATTTTCTTTCAAATCGAACCGCATAACATTTTTGTATTTGATTTGGATGTATTTTTTTTTACCAAGTGGCATCAAGAGGGGGTGAATTGATGTAAAAAATGACTGAAAAACTTTAATCACTTTCTTTTATTTTATCTCTCTTGATTTATTTAGTCAAGCAGAATTTATAGAATACGCAACGGAAAAATAAAATGTAAAGGAAAGAGAAAGATTTATACTGGTTCAGGTTAAATCCTTAACCCTACATCTAATTCCCAATCACCTCAACTTGAGATGATCACTCACTCTCACTATCTTTAATTAATCAGAGTTTTACAACTACTAATACAAGTGAAACATGCAAAATAGAAAAACTAAAGATTGAGCTTCACTATCTCTTGTAACCTACAAGAGATTGCCACACCTTCCTTGAGTCACACAAGGAATGAAAACACCTTCCTTGAATCACACAAGAAATGAAAACACCTTCCTTGAATCACACAAGGAATGACAACACCTTCCTTGAATCACACAAGAAATGAAAACACCTTCCTTAAATCACACAAGGAATGACAACATCTTCCTTGAACCACACAAGGAATGAAAGCACTTTCCTTGAATCACACAAGGAATGACAAACACCTCCTCTGAACAACCTCAGAGGATGAACACAAAAATAATATCACCTAGAGTATAGATATCAAACTGTAGCACCAGCTTAACTTAGAATCTTCTCAAGACTTTCTTTCTAAACTTTCTAACAGCTTGTATATGATTGTAAATGTTATTTCTATTGTCTTGTGCTTGGTTCTTTTGCCTTTTTCATCTTCTACTTTTGTAGGCTTTAAAAAATATGATCGTTGTAGAAAAATCTTCAACTTTAATATTCTTCAGATATTCTAATGATAATCTTCTAATATCTTCATGTGTCAGGTTACTAAGATTTTTCTCCCAATAATACTTCTTTGGAAACTCGTGATCTGATGACACCTAATAAAAGGAAATACAGTGCAAATACGAAATATATATTTTTTTATAACAGACGGAATCTTTCCTTTTATTTACGAGATGATATATTTGATTTTATAACTTCTTATTTAAATCTTCATATAATATTCCATTTTTATCCTTTCAATACTTGATTTCCATATTAAGCCAACTAGCCGTTATATAATATATTGTTCTTATATATTTATAAAATGTTATATAAACGGTATTTCATTTAGCGTTATTATTACCAATTATAAGATAATTATTTTATAAACGTTTTTCTATTAACTTTTGATTTATTCAAAACTTATTTTCATTTATTATCATCAAAACATATTGTATGCATGTTATCTAATAAACCGTCTAGGTTCTAACATTTTTAGTCAAAAATCGAATCAAACCGCACTACAAACACCCCTAATATCACTCCAATCCAGAGTATATTTCATACACTCTTAAGTTGTTTATTGCTAGACATTCAATAGTATTATAGTAAATGACTTTTTAAATTACTTGCCTTACAAGTATTTATCTCAAACCATATATAGCATTTGTCCCAAACAACACTAACTACTTTTCGATGTTCAACATTTTCCTTTTGCAGTCCACAAAGAGTACAATTACAATTTGTCAATTGGACTCCTCTTTTTTTGTAAGTTGTTCATTGTTGTTATTCTTCCTATTACCGTTCTCCAAACCAAATGTACCACTTTAAGAATTGTTTTAAATCTTCCATAGCCTTTTGAAGAATTCTCCATCCTCCTCCTACAAGCATTGGTCTTGTTGTGAACCCTCCCAAATAAGATTATATGCAAAATGTACAAAGTAAATTCCCAACTCACCCCTCTTCCATGACCACTTATCTTCGTCACCCTCTTTTGGCTATTTAGATTTTATAATATTTATTAACCTTTCCAATCGGAGAGTTCTTCCCACTAGAACCAACCCCTCCTCCAACTCATATTCCACTCCCATTTACCCTCATTCTAACAACCTATTTCCTCTACACTCTTAGTTTGGTTGATAGAGTTAAGATACAACCTATGGAATTTGGATTTAAGTGTTTCTTCCCAACCCATTTGTCATGCTAGAACTTTACCTTCCTTCCATTCTAATTCTTTTTCAAACCATTTCCCTTCCACTTCATTTGTCCCACAATTTTTACTTAGATCCCCTACCAAGTAGAGTAATATTTTTCACCTATCCAATCATCTAGATATGGGTCAGACATCCTATGTGATAGGAATAGAAATATTCCATGATAGATTAAAAGGACTGTTAGGATTGTCTTAGAAATCATATATAAACAAGATATTAGAGAGATTCATAATGGATAAGTGCTCCGTAGGGATCGATCCAATACAGAAAGGTGACAAATTTAGCCAATAGTTGACAAACAAGGTGACTTGGAACGAAGTGAAATGGAGTTCATTCCTTATGCATCAATAGTTGGGAGCTTGATTTATGCCCAGGTATGTTGGGCCGATGTCAAAGTAATCTTGGAATAGAGCATTGGAAAGTTGCAAAGAAAGTCCTGAGGTATTTACAAGACACAAAGGATTACATGCTCACATATAGAAGATCAGATTATCTTGAAATGATTGGTTATTCAGATTCTGATTATGTTGGGTGTGTGGACTCAAGAAAATCCACATTTGGATATATATTCCTTTTGGTTGGAGGAGCGATATCATGGAAAAGTGCAAAATAATCTGTGATTGCCACTTCTACCATGGAGGCTGAATTTGTGGCATGTTTTGAGGTTACAATTCATGCATCATGGTTGCGAAATTATACTTCAGAATTTGGCATTATTGATAATATATCCAGACTATTGAGGATCTATTGTGATAATTCTACAACTGTTTTCTTTTCTAAGAATGACAAATACTCGAAAAGAGCAAAACATATGGATTTAAAGTATTTGTCAATTAAAGAGGAAGTAAATAAACAAAAGGTGTCAATTGAGCATATTGGTACAAGTCTAATGGTAGCGGATCCATTAACTAAAGGTTTATCACCCAAAGCATTTATTGGTCATGTTGAAAGAATGTGTATTATAGATAAGTCCTTATTAACTATGTAGTTTGGTCTGTATATATACATTATGGTAATAATGTACGTACTGTTTGACACTTGTGAATTCAATTACAGTTATAAAATTATTTCTTTTGTCATTCACATTTCATGGTATATATATTATAGTTCTTGTGAAATGACAAGATGTATCTTTGTAAGGAAATTAAAGATATATATTACAGTGTTAGTTAAAGTTAAATTAAATTTAATGGTTGTGATACATGCAAGGAAACATGTTGTTGAATGACTTGCAACCGCCATGATTTAATCGTTTAATTTAAGTAAAGTGACTTGATGATTTCAATGTATGATGTGCACTCAAAGTCTAGTATTGAATCTTCAAGTCATAACATGAGTCAAGTGGAAGAATGTTAAATTATTTTAATGTTAATGATGACTTATTAATTTAAAGAATAACTTTAATGTTAATGTATATAATGTGATGATTATTAGATTATAATTGGATTAAAGTTATGGAGATTATTTTAAAGATATTAAAATTAATTCACTCTCTTATCATTTTTAAGGATATAAGATGCTCTTTTAATAAATAATTTAATTTATTTATTAAATTAAAAGAAGTTACCCGTGGAGGTTAGTTAAAGTTGGAGATTGCAGAAAAAAAAAGTTAACCTTAGTTACTTTTTTTCCTTTTAAAATTCCTCCCTCCAACTAATGTAAGCAACGTTCTCTCATTTGTTTGATTATGTGATAGTCATTAAAGAGAAGTAAGAAAAGAAAAAAGATATTTCTTAATCATAAGAACATTATAAATCCAGTAACTGCTCTAATTTTCTAATAATCTCCCATTAGATACCATGTATTATGTCTTGAGTTTTATTTCATCCCTTTCAGTTTCTCTCATAGTTTTTTTTTTTTTTCGTTGCATAAACATTTACTTTCATATATTAAATTATCCTTTTTCATTCGGAGAGCATCCGAATCATATTCAATCGTAGAGTTGACCACCCATTCAATATCGTTATCACCCCAAATGGATATATGCGTAACCTCGTTTACTTTTTCACATTTGGTATTGTCAACACCTATAAACGTCTCGTGACCTCCACCAATTATCGTCTACTCTATGATCCAGGTCATCGTTGCGTAGCGACTGATTGCCACCTCTCTCTTCGGTTCTCTTTTTTGTCATTACATCTTCTACCTCAACGTGAGATGACACTCCAAATACAATATTAATGTAAAATATGAAGAAAAGAAATGAAAAAATAAAAGAATTTTAAGTATTCCAATTATGAACTTTTTTTTCCCACCATTCATTAGAATTTGTTAACGTATTACTTATTAAAATATGAAAAATATACAATAGTGATATCACTGACATAATTATAATTAGGATAAATAAAATTTTCTTTTATACAATTGCTGACTACATGTCATTTCTGATATAAGAATCATAAAAATATTTAGTTGACTTTTATGTACAAAACAGAGTTTACGCCTAGTGGATTAACTTTTTATGTTCAACTTGTTATTAATTCTTAATTTAATTCAGTGAATATTATAATAGCTGTCTTAAAATAAATAAATAAAATCAATGATAAATATTTCTATAAGACTAAATTAAGCAGAACATCAGCAGTTTAACTTTGAGTTACAACTGGATGTAATTAATTTATAGTTTTCTTGACAGATTGTAATGGAGACAAATACTTATTCGTTGTTTTTGTTAGGTAAACAGATAATAAAAAATGATAAATATGAATACAATAAACATGGACTCACAATCTATCAGTTAGTTTTAAAGTGGACTACGAAGATTTCTTTTTTGCGAGATTCATTTTCACAATTGATTATGTAAATGTTACGGAAAACGAAAAATTAATTTGTCGTTTAATGAATGTGAATTCACATTTGTTGTATGCTTGATGCTTGTGTGAATAATAATTATTAAACTCAATCCTATGATTCTTTTTTAAATTCGTTGTTAAGTACTTTTTAAAAAATTCAACGTTTCACATTAAGTTTATTTTATTTTTCTCAAAACATAAGTATTAAATTTATTTAAATTCATGTTATAATTTTTTTTATGATTGATAATGTTCCTATTAAGACTAATACTCTACGATGAACTTTGTTTTTCACCTGCTCTCCCTTCGATATGTCTACTTCCCTCTTTTTAGCATAATTAGTTTGATGTCTTCTCGATTTTCGATAAAAAATGTATTTATTAATTATACTTCAATACTCAAATTAATAAAGATATTTAAAAATAGTGATAATAGTTCAATAATGACAATAAACACTAGTCTCATATTTTTTTTTTATAATAAGTGGGTTAACAGGTGATAATTATTTATGGTAATAGGATTTCTAATATTCCATCATTTGGTCGGCCTAATAGGATTGAGTAGACTTCCCATAACACTTACCTCCGAAGTTCTAAGCTGATTTCCAAGTCGTATGGTGTTCGGCAAATATGAACCTATGACTTAAGGAATTAAGCAAAACTAAAAAAATTCTAATTTCCGAACCATTTAAAATAGGTCATTTTTATTAGTCCGACCTTATATCAAATCAATAAACTAACGAGTCATTAAGATCTATTTTCTAAATATATATATATATATATATATATATATATTAGTATTTAAGTTATATTAATAAAATTAATTTTAATTTTAAATGTAATTATTAATATATAAATGATAATATATTATAATTTATAATTTATTTTAAAAATGGGTCGACTCATAAAGTTATGAGTCAAACCAACCTAAGCTTATGTATATGGTTAAATAGGTTGGATCAAATTGACTCCATTTAATTTAGGCTACTATTTTTTTTAGTTCAACCTAACTTATTTTTCAAGTTTCTTGTGCTACCCATTAAGTTAGGTCAATTTTTATATCTTTATTTATTTTCATTAGTATAAAATATCATATGTATATTAAATTTTATGCAGAATGTTAAAAGATTTGAAACTTGGTTGTCCAAAAAATCATGATATATATTAAGAAAAATTGAACTTAATTACATGATTACATTATCAAAATAAATTAAAATTTATACGAACAAGTTATCTCTCAATAAAACTTCTAAAGTATGATTTAGATGTTGTCCTATATCTTCATAACTTTCTCTCTAACTTTACTAATCTTTCTACTCTTCTAAATTTCTTGAACATTTTCAATTTGTGCAAAAATAGTTGTGAGGGGTGAGTCTTCTCCCTACCACTAATAATCAATCTAAAATATTTCATATAATCTAACAAAACTTTCAACATGCATTTTCTCAACTATTAAATAATCATAGTTGTGTAATTTAAACATTCATATCATCAACATAAATATATATACACATACAACACAAATATACACACACTATAATCATAATTTCTTCGTACTCATAACCTCATGTTGCTTATATACCACTACCAAGTTATACAAATCTTACGTCAAGTAGATAGTCGTTGATTGATCCCTACAAATCCAATGATACAAGATTATATGAATCATGACCCTTAATTAAAAGCATGATCATAAAGTCTAATAAGGAAAAAAGTGTGAGATCATGTGATTTTTCGCTTACCACTAATTATGTACATCGAGTGAGGCATGATCACCACCGTACTTTACCCCAAAATCATCATAATTATCTCCAAACTTTTATATCTTAATCTATCTTTATAACTATCTACTCCACATGTATAAGGAGTCTTTGGTGGTACAAAGCTCATCAACTTAGAAAGTTTGCTGCTTTAAGTAGTTCACATCAACACTTTACATGTTTTTTCACTATTTTGCTACCATAACTTCTGCTTTAAAGGCATCATAACTAAATAATCACATTCAATTAAGTCATTCATATACATGTCACAACATCTAGTCAAACAATTAGCGGATGTCCAATGCTTTTGAACTCATCCCCATTTGAATAACATTAATAATTATGCAATATCACATATCATTATATAAAGAATTCATATATCTTCTAACTTAGGATTCAAACTTTATCAACATATTCTATATTAAAATCAATTATTATTATTATTGATAATAAAAGAATTTATATTTATATATTTTATAAATGTATACGAGAAGTTGCCATATATACTTATTTAATGTTATTATATTTTAATTAAATTAAAAAAGAAAAAAATGTTTTTTTTCTTATGTATTAAACAAAACTTCACATGTAACATACATGTAACATACTTGCAATATATAAAAAAAATTATATATAAAAATATATCAAAAAGTCATTGTATGACGTGTAGAAGGGAGGAAAAATAATTTTATAAAGATAAACAAAACCCAAATAAAGATAAACAATTTTATAAAGATAAACGACTTTCCCTGCATTGACTTGAGATTTAATAAAGAAAAATTATACATTGAAAGTCTTCTTTTAAAATACATGATAACTTCATTATAATATCATAATTTAAAAAAAAAAATTGTCACCATATGCCATCTCTTCCATAAATAAAGGAGTAAGCTGAGATAATTTCTTGCCCGTTTCGATTTCTAGACAATACTTCACTTTTAACTTGTTAGATTATTGGTTATTGAGATTACTAAAAAGATGAACGGGAAGAATAATGATGTTGTGATGGATATTAAAGAAATGCTGGAGAGAGCAAAGCCACCCATAACTGCAGAGTGTTGTATCTACAAAGTACCCTTCGATATTCACAAACTCAACCACCATGCTTACACCCCAAAAGCTGTTTCTATAGGCCCTTTTCACCATGGCAACCGTCGCTTTCAGAACATGGAAAGACACAAAATAATGTATTGTAAGTCATTTCTTGAACGAACCAATACAACATTGGAAAGTTGGACCGGCTACATAGAAAGAGAGGAACCCAAATTTCGTGGTTGTTACTCAGATGTACTTGAGTTCACTCAGCAGGAACTGGTAAAGATAATCTTTGTGGATGCCGGTTTTATACTTGAACTCTTCTCGAGATACTTCCCTGGGACATGGTCAAGTGACGACACCTGTCTTTCATCATCATGGTTGAGCAATAATATACGGTATGATTTGCTTTTACTTGAGAACCAGCTTCCTTTTTTTGTTCTTCAAGATCTCTTCTCACTGTCCTTAACCTCTATGCCTAATGGTGACGGTAATAATAACCCTTCACTCATCGATATGGCATTTGACTATTTTGCCTATTACAATACATCTGGGTTGACTTCTGATGATATTAGCATAAGGCATTTCACGGATCTGGTAAGAACTTTTCACGTAAGATCTTTTACGGAAAGACACCCTTCAAGGGGCGACGAACTTCTGAAACATCTCCCTACTGTGACTGAGTTGTCAGAGGCAGGAATAAAGTTTAAAGTAAACACCGAAAGTAAGTCCTTACTAGACTTGAAATTTTCAAGTCCCGTTCTTGAAATCCCCCTATTGGATGCCGAGGATTCTACTGAACTATTGTTTCGTAACATGGTGGCTTTGGAGCAGTTTCAATATCCTTACGAGTCCTACATTACTGACTATGTTATTGTTCTGGACTTCCTAGTAAACACAAGCAAAGATGTGGATATACTTGTTGGAAAGGGAATTCTGGTGAACTATTTAGGGGACAGCGATTCTGTGGCTAACATGATTAATGGTCTTTGTAAAAATATCAACCAGATGAATTTCACTTCCCACTACTTGGATCTCCGCCAAGGCGTGATTACTGTAAAGGCCCTTGGCAAACTGCTGCTACCATTGCTGCAATTGTTCTCCTTATTCTCTCTTTTGTTCAAGCAGTTTCCTCCGTCTGCCAAATAATGAAACAATAGAATGTCTTCTCCCCAAGATCCTCCGTCTGCCAAATAATGAAACAATAGAATGTCTTCTCCCCAAGATCAGGTCAATCAGACTTTGCTTTTTCCTTCTTGTTTTTGTTTTTAGTTTTATTTTATTATGGTATCTTTCTCTTGTTGCTCAATTAATAGGAACTCAGTTGTTGTTTTTGTTTGTTTGCCGATTATTAATCTACGCGTGTTAACTTATTTTAATGACCCACACTTATCTCTCATTTATTGTGCTTCGTTTCTGCCAAATATTTTATGATCTATTTGTAATCCAATCTATATACTCGTAAATGCCTTTTGCTGTTCTTACATATAAATTTTTTTAATTTTACTAGAATTTTACAGATTATTTTATAATTTGTACTCCTTATATTTTTCAAAACTTTGTATTTTAAATTTTATATCTAAAAATTTTATGTTTTAGTTTTTATATAACTCTTTAGTCTTTGTTGTTAGTTGTCAAATAATTTTGTTAATTTTGGTTAATTTTTGTCCCATGACAATGCAACCAACAAATATAAGAGCACTTTAAAAAAATTTGAAAAAAAATAGTGTCTACCCCGTCACCAAAAACACATCAAAGGGGAGGGGTCAAGTTTGTCTTTTGAAAAAATTAGAGTTATGTTTCAATAAATTTCTTTTATGTAAAAATTTCTTTTGTTGATAAATTCATGTTAAATGCAATAATAAATTATAAATTATAAGAATAATTTTCATTCAAATATTAATACTTTCAAACTATTTTATTAAAATAGAGATGGTAATAATAAAGGATGTAGTAATAATTAATTGAAAAGAATAACTACAAAAAACAAAATATATAAGTTATAATAAAATCAATCACAAATGAAATTTTAAAATGTTACTTCTATAACTTTTTTTCATTTGCGATTCAACATATTTTATATTTGAGTAGTAGAAAACCTACCCTCATTGCTTAATAATTACATATTATTTGAAAAATTATTTTCACAAAAGTTAGATTTGAGTCAAAGATTTTTTATATCTTATAAAAAATAATAAGTCTCTTTAGATAGTCTCTTTCAAGTAATGAATTATACAAAGAATCACCGTTTCTAAGAAGAATGAAAAAATATTTAGAAATTTTCAATATAATAAAGAATTGAGCAAAAAAAATCACCCATCACAATGATAATAGCTAAGATTAACTTCAAAATATCCGTCTCCCATATAGATTTTGAAATATGATATAAAATTATAATCAAATATCTTTTTTGGGAAATAATTTAATATAAATTAATATATTATTATATAATGTGATATAAAATTATATAATGAATTATATAGAAATTAAATCTTTTTATTCAAAATAATGAAATATAATCATCTCATAAATAAAAAAAAATATCTTTTTTCAAGAATATATGCTTTGTATTTTATTTTAATAGGTATCATCAGATCATTTTTTTTTTAAAAAAGAATTATTGAGAGAAAAATCAAAGCATATCATAATAATTTAACCTATCAAGATATTAAAAAATTATCATCAAAATATCGGAAAAATATTAAGGTTGGAGAGTTGTTTTCAACAGTCATATCTTTGAAAGTCTGTAAAAGTAAATGATAATAAAGGAAGAAGATACAACAATTACAATCATTATAACACACAAGTTGTTAGAAAATTTAGAAAGAAAGTCATTATTATATACCTCTTTTAGTCCCAAGTTGTTAGAAAGTTTAGAAAGAAAGTAATTATTATATCCTTCCTTTAGTGAGGTTAGAATTTTAATCAAAAACATTTTATTATATATCTTTTCTGTAAGAGTTTTCCTATAGTTCTTAATGGGAGATTTGGACAATATAGTTAAGAGTGACATAATGTACTCTTTGTAGCTAAGAGTGACATGGTGTACTCGTTGTAGTCAGAAGTGATATGGTGTACTCGTTATATCTAATATTGACAATGAAGATCATTTGTTGAGAATAGTAAAATCCTTTAAGAGTTTTTTAAAGAAAAATTAGACTTAACTCATGAATTTGGGGTGAACTAGTATAACTCAAACTCTCTTTGTTCTTCTACCTTATTCTTCTCACCTTGTTTCTCATTTTTTCCAATACTTATTTAGTATAAAAAAAAATGTAATTTTTGAATTTGTGTCCAATATAAATAATACCCCTTAATTTATTTATAAGTGTGGTTTAATATTCTTTACTATTATTTGACTTTAATAAAATATTTATAATATTTCCTATTTTACCTTTTTTTATTTTTAGATTAATATATATATATATATATTTATTTTAAGTGAAGAATAAAGATATAAATGATAAAAAAACAATTAATATTATCTTGAAATATTTTCTTCTTAATTTTCTTTTCTTATATAGTTTTCAAACCTAAGGGCTTAAGATGAATTAAAGTATTTCAAACCATCAAATCATTAAGTGATGAGTAGGTTAAAGATAAAGAAATTCAAGACTCAACTGAGAATAACCAATAAAACCAAATTAAATTAATATTTTATTTTTGACATTAAGAAAACATTTACACACTTATAATCATAGATTCACATGTAATTAAAGAATATATAGAAGTCATTCTAGATGATCTACCTAAAAATCATGACAACTTCATCACTAAAATTACATCATACTTAGATCCCTATATTGTTGAAGAAATAAGAAGAACAACTTTAAAAACAAAAATTATGTTAATCAAATATTATACAAGCCAAAGCACCATATCCACCAAAAAATAATATAACACTTTTAATTTTGATGTAAGTTATATATATGTATATATAAAATTTAAATTTCTATATTAATAAAAAATATTATTATTATTATTATTATTATTATTATTATATTATTATTATTATTATTATTGATAATAAAAGAATTTATATTTATATATTTTAAAAATGTATCCGGAAAGTTGTCATATATACTTATTTATTGTTATTATTTTTTAATTAAATTAAAAAAGATAAAAAATGATTTTTTTTCTTACATATTAAATAAAACTTAACATGTAACGTACTTGCAATTATATATAAACAATTTTATATATGAAAATATTTGAAAAAGTCATTGTATCACGTGTTGAAGGGTGGAAAAACAATTTTATAAAGATAAACAAAACCCAAATAAAGATAAATAATTTTATAAAGATAAACGACTTTCCCTGCATTGACTTGAGATTTAATAAAGAAAAATTATACATTGAAAGTCCTCTTTTAAAATACATGATAACTTCATTATAATATCATAATTTAAAAAAATTGTCACGCCATCTCTTCCATAAATAAAGGAGTAAGCTGCTATAATTTCTTGCCCATTTCGTTTCTGGACAATACTTCACTTTTAACTTGTTAGATTATTTTCTTTTACAATATGATTTTCTTTCACTTGAGAACCAGTTTCCTTTTTTTGTTCTTCAAAATCTCTTCTCCTCCTTAACCTCTATGACTAATGTTGGTGGTAATAATACTCATCGATATGGCATTTGACTATTTTGACTTTTACAATAAATCTGGGTTGACATCTGATATTAGCATAAGCCATTTCACGGATCTGGTAAGAACTTTTCACTTAATTAACACCTTTTACAGAAAGACACTCTTCAAGGACCAACGAACTTCTGACATATCTTCCTACTGTAACTGAGTTGTCAGAGTCAGGAGTAAAGTTTAAAGTAAACAGCGACAGCAAGTCTTTACTAGACTTGAAATTTTCAAGACGGGTTCTTGAAATCCCCCAATTGGAGGTGGAGGATTCTACTGAACTTTTGTTTCGTAACATGATTGTTTTGGAGCAGTTTCAATATCCTGACGAGTCCTACATTACTGACTATGTTATTGTTCTGGACTTCCTAATAAACACCAGCAAAGATGTGGATATACTGGTTGGGAAGAGAATTTTGGTAAACTTTTTAGGCAACAGCGATTCTGTGACTAACATGATTAATGGTCTTGGTAAAAATATCACGCAGGTAAATTTCACTTCCCATTACTTGGATCTCTGCCAAGACTTGAATGGTTTCTATAGAAATCCTTTGAGTAATTTGAAAGCAACTTTGAGGAGTGAATACTGTAAAGGCCCTTGGCAAACTGTTGCTACCATTGCTGCAATTGTTGTCCTTATTCTCTCTTTTGTTCAAGCAGTTTCCTCCGTTTGGCAAATAGTGAAGCAATAGAATGCCTCCTCCCAAGATCTAGTCAATCAGACTTTGCTTCTTCCTTCTTTGTTTTTAGTTTTATTTTATTATGCTATCTTTCTCTTGTTGTTCAATTAATAGGAACTCAGTTGTTGTTTTTGTTTGTTTGCCAATTATTAATCTACGCGTGTTAAGTTATTTTAATGACCCACGGTTATCTCTCATTTATTATGTGCTTCGTTTCTGCCAAATATTTTATAATCTAATTAATAATATAATCTATATACTCGTATATGCTTTCTGCTTTTCTTAAATATAAAAATATTAAATTTTACTATAATTTTACACATTATTTTATTTTTTTTAGTCCTTATATTTATCAAAACTTTGTCTTTTAATTCTAATATCTAGAAATTTTATGTTTTAATTTTTATAGAGTTTTTTAGTCTTTGTTGTTAGTTGTCAAATAATTTTGTTAATTTTGGCTATTGTAACATCGACACAAGATCAAAACTTACCGTAAAAAATCAATATAATTTTTTTTGCAAAATTGTTAAAGTATTAGCATATTTACACTGTTATTAAACTGTTAGAGATTTAAAATAAATAGGTTTTTATGTTCATGAGAACGTATACGTGGTGGAACCTAGGGTTCGGGTGTAAAAAGTCTAAATGAAAAAAATTAGTGTTGGGTTGTACAGCTTTTAGATTGGATGGGTTTCGAAGGGGTTGAATGGATTAAAATAGTAATTGGCTAAATTAGGTCGGCTCAAATATATTTTTCCTATTTCAAGATAGGTTTATTTTAGTCCATTAAATTTTTTAGGGGAAAAACTAGTTTTTAAAATTTAAATACTATTATGATTACTTCAAGAAAAATTAAAATAAAAAAATAACAATCTTTAAAAACAATTCATGGTAGGCATTATTATATTTGTTGATTGATAATTATAAATTTAGTGTCAATGTCTTCTTCAAATCAAATAAATGAAACAATTATAAATTACTCAATTACATAATAATACTATCCTATATATTATTTCCTAATAAAACATCACTGCAACAAATATCTATTATTATTTACTGATTAATATCTATTATTATTTAATAATGAAATCAATATTATTTATAATTTTCCTACAATTCAAAATTCGTAGGTAAAATATCGTAACTAATTTTTCAGATATATATTACCTACCGAATAATTCGTAGGTAAATTACCTACCAAATAATCTGTAGGTAATTACCTATTGAATAATTTGTACGTAAATATCTAACGAATAATCTATAAATAATTTACCTACCGAATAATCTATAAATAATTTATCTACCGAATAATTCGTACGTAATTTACCTACCGATAAATCTATAGGTAATTATCTATCGATAAATCTGTAGGTAATAAATTCAACTCCTACAAAAATAATTCATATATATACAAATCTAAAAATATCATTCAAGTCATAACTTTACTTTGTAATTGAACTTTTAATACACATAAGATATAAATAAATTTAATCAATCAAAGATTATAATAAAATAAAAATACATAACGTTAAAGTAAAAGCAATTAATACAAAACATTGTTTTAATAGAAAAGTTAAATAACTCATAAGATGTCCTAAGACAACTAATAGTCTGCATATCCTCCAATATAATCATTTTCACAGTCTTGTTGTTGCTCAGGATCCACTTGCTGTTCTTGACCATTATTTTGTTCAACATTAGTTTGTTGAAAAATATTTTGTACCTTAAGTCGTTGGAAGAATATCTCCCGATCAGGCTTCGGGATTGCTCCCCATGTAAGCCATGGCTCACGAAATTGCTGCTTAATGGTTGTTGTGATGGCCTTTGATGCAATTTTGGATGGGAAAAATCTACAATAGAAAAATCAATTATAGAAAATTGTCTATAGTTTACATAGTACTATATAATAAAATATATTAATTAAAATTATATTTAGTTCTTACCCTCCTCCAATAGATCGAATCATAGGACGATCAATAGATGAAACGACATCGTCTCCTATGTGTGATATGTCATTCAAGTCTATATCAGGGCTTAGATTAACTCTAGAAGTTGAATGAGTGCCTAGAATATCTGCAGGTATTGTGGGACCAACAACTAGGGAAGAGGATGATGTAGGTACAACAATTGGGGAAGGAGATGATGTATGTCCAACAGATATGGAAGGGGATAATGTAGGTCGAACAACTGGGGAAGGGGATGATGTAGGTTCAACAGATGAGTATGGGATACTTATGGGTGTTGGACCTAGATTAGATGCAACAAGTGGGGAAAGGGATCGTGTCAATCTAGCATGGGCCTGTGACAAGGTGGATCCACCATAAGTGCGTATTGGATTCGATCCAAAAACATCAATTGCATCAGATGTTGACCCAACAGTTGAGGATGAGTTTGATGGAGTGGATGAAATATTTAGTTGCTGAGACTTTTTGTGAGATAATAATTTCACCACATAACGTTTCTTCCCCACTATAACAGAATAGACTTTAGATAACAGTTTCACATGGCTTATAATAGCAGTTAAAAACGCTATTAAATGAGGTGCTATGATAGTGTCTGAACTTTAGATAGCGGTTAACTAACCGCTATTATAAAATAAGATATAATAGCGGTTAATGTGGAACCGCTATTAAATCTATATTTTAGATAGCGGTTTATGCGGAACCGCTATCTAAAGTGATATTTATAATAGCGGTTGTATAGGTGAACCGCTTTGAAAAACTACACTTATAATAGCGGTTCCACAGATAATCGCTATCTAAAATGTACTTTTAATAGGGTTATCTGTGGAACCGTTATCTAAAGTCCCAAGTAAAAAAATAATAATTTTATTTAAATTTTGAAATCCAAATTTTTTTCTAATCATTTGTATCTGATAGACCACAATTTAAACAATACATGTAATTAATTCAACAAAATCCAGCCAACATACAATATATATTCAGTCAAATAATAACAAAACAATTCAAAATTTGACAAATCAAAACTAAAATTTAGATGAAACAAAATTGGTACATATACATCAAATAATAAAAATGAATTAAAAAATCTCTAAGAGTCTACGGTGTGGATTTTGTCCTTCAAAAATGTATGGTAGAGATATGCACATCATTCCTTTTGTAGCTGCTCAATTCTAACCTCCGGAAAGGTAGCAAAGCGAAATTCTGGAAAATACTGCAAACATAAGATAGAAAAGAAAATTATAAAAGTTAAATACTAAATTAGATAAATTATGACAATACATTATTCTTTCATATAAACATGGCTATAATACAAAAATGGTTCTTACATTAACTAGAATAGTAGTTTGTCCATGCTGCAGTGCATCTCCAATGAACAAGGCTACGTAATATCTACAGTCATCTGAGTTCATTTGCTTAGGACACTTTATAAACAAAAACAAACATAAAGATAGATTAGAATAACCACCAAGTCAAATAAGCATGTATGAGAACATATATTGGGGTACACTTAATACCTGTACACTGACCCATTTTGTTTGATTCATCTTTGTCTTTGGAGTTCGAAGCTTCCTTTCAGCTCTATATGCAAGTAGGGCACTGAAATAACAACAAGTTAATATAAATATCTTACAGTATATCCAATTCACATGCGAAACAATCATATGAGTTTACTTACTTGTTAAAAACGTTGAGCATATGTGTTTTGTGCTTATAGTGACAGCGTAATGGATCAAAATAATACAATGTCTCATCCCGAGTATTGATGCCAATTAGAATCCAATGCGAACTAAAATTATTGAACACAATTCTAAATAACAATTAAAAGATATAATGAGCAAATAAATATATGAAAGTAATTGATCAATCACAGAAGAATAACTTACCCGACATTATAAGGAGCAAATACCAAGTGATCCTGACCGAAATGAAGCTTCAACATGTCTGCTATATGTTGATGTGGGTTGACATTGAGCTTCTCATCAAGCTCATATGGAGATATGAAGGAGAACCTACTTTCTTTATCAGTACCATGCAAGTAGGCATCACACAAATACCTTATAATACAATTGAAGATCAACAATGAATTAAGTTCAATATACATCAACATAAAGTAACCAACCTAAGCAAATAGAAATTAAGTATTTATTATTACCTGATGTACAAGCAAATGCTAGAGGCACTTAGCTAGTGACGACGGATAACCTCTAGTATGTTCTCCTTCCCCACAGCATCATGAAACTCTTTTCCCCAATACTTCTCAGGTAATTGAATATTAGCATATTCAATTTCCTGATCGCTCCTAACAAATAGTTTCATCATGTCTAAGCATGCACCACCTTGAACCAAAGCCATGTCACTAAGTTCCGATGAAGACACAACACCCTTTTTCTGGGGACCAACAATTGATTCCTTTGTGTTGCCTGTTTCTATTTCCTTGCCCTTAGTTGATGTTGCTTGAACCTAAAATTAATCATGCAAAGTTTCAATTGACTATCACTAAATGAAAGTTAAATGTGTAATTGGTATAATAAATTAACTGTAATACCTTTGGTCGTAAAGTGATTAATGACAAAGGCCAAGCAACATAGGTCCCAATTTCATCTCTGAAGCATAATAAGGATGCTTCTTCAACCGAAATGGGCAATGTTGTCTCTTCTTCGTGACGTTGCACTACCTCTATCGTGACCTTTGCATGGTCTGGAGGAAGGGGTCGTGAATGCAAGGTCTTCCCTTCCACTGGTTGATGCACTCTTCCTCGTGCAACTATGTGGTAGGGGTTATTCAAATGTAACATGCAATCATGATCACCCTACATCAAACTCCTTCACTCCATCTTCGTATACTTTGCTCAAACGATCGGCTTTCATCCAACTTTGGTCCATATTTCCCTGAGGCACACTAAATTTGTTACGTCCATATGTTGTCTACTATTTTTGTCTCACAGGGTATGGCCCTATCCCATTTGGGAATAAAGTTTTTCATGTCATAATTATTATTTATTAATTAAACATATTACTGTATACTTGATAAAATTTCGGCATCATTTCGCATGAGTCTCTTTGTCCACAACTTGAATTTGGTAAATAACCTCATTCAATCATGGACCAAGAGACAATGATACGAATAGCAAACCAAAATTTTACAACTATAACAAATAACAATTTAATCACTAAATGGATAATTATTCACCAAAAAAAAACTATATTTCCAAATTGTCCAAATTGGGACAATTTGAGTTTCAAAATAATGATCCTAAATCATTATTTAGAGACTCAAATGGGAAACTAAAGTTTCACTCAAGTTCATATATATGCATTACATTTAATAAGCATCAACTATTACAAAACCTATCAGCCAAATTAGAATACATAATCTCCAATAACTACTATTTCAAGGTTAAATTAAAACATCAATATATCCTACCCATCATATAATGTATTACAAAATACAATTTTGAAGTCAAAATAGAGCCAAAAATATGAACTTTTCAGACTAAACTACAAAATTATTCAACCTAAATACTAATTTTGAACTATAATTTCTACATCACACTAATCTAATCAGAATAACTAATCGTATCAGAACTTGAGTCTATGCACATTGTATCCTATGTCTCATTATTTAATAAAATTATACTACAATATACAAATTAAAAACTTAAAAATAAAAAAATGCCACTAACATGTTGCAGACCTCCACAAAAGCACTTCAATGACGTCCTCCTCCAACACAGTGGAGCTTATAGGTGGCACAGGGGACACAGGTGTTGGGCTCAAATCGCAGGGGGCACAGGTGCTGGGCTCAAATCGCAGGGCACAAGATTAGGGGCTGGGCTCGCAGGGGCTGGGTTCGCAGGCCACAGGGGCTGGGTTCGCAAGGGAAGGGTTGGGAATTGTAGGGGAGGGGTTGGGAATTGCAGGGGAGAGGCTGGGAATTGCAAGGAGAGGCTGGGCGTGAGAGAGTGCAGAGAGAGCGCGAGGTTAAAGAAAGGGGTTAGAGATTTTAAAATTAGGACTTTAGATAGCGGTTCGAGAAATAACCGCTACCTAAACTACCTTTCTTATAGCGGTTCCACATGTCAACCGCTGTTTAAAGGCAACACATTAGATAGCGGTTATTTAACAACCGCTATTATATCTAACTTTACATAGCGGTTCCTACTAAACCGCTATTAAAATGCACTTTAGAGAGCGATTTGTGCCTAACCGCTATCTAATATATATTTTTAAAAACAGTTTCTCTTAACCGCTATCTAAAAGTGCCGTTACGCAAACCCCATCCTGTTGTAGTGCCCCTTTCCCTCATTGGTACTAGGTGAATGGGGACGAGGGGGTCACAACCTCCTGATGACATCTATAAAAGTAAAATAAATATTAATAATTATATTTCACATTTAATATCTATTAACAATGGATTCATAAGATGAACAAACCATAACAATAGCATTTAATAACAAATGAGTCAAACAAATACCAAACTAAATTACACTAATGCAAAACATATATCTAATATGTTAATCAGATTCTGAGTTAGAGATGTTAAAGTCATCTTCAGCTTCATCCTCTATATCTTTTTGTGAATCAAAATCATCTTCAGAATCTTCCTCTACATTATGTTCTACTAAGTCAAAGTCATGTTCAGATTCTTCCACTATATTATCTTCAAGTTCATGACCCAACATGTGTGATTCATTAAAGATATCCTTTTTCTTTTCCCTTCTAAATGTTAGTTTCTTTTTTCTAATTTACATACATGTTTTCAACCATGAAATGATCTAAGGTGGCCCAGATCTCAACACATATATTCATACTAATTGATTTTTTTAAGAATGTTGCTACTATTGGTGAAATGAGGTAGGGTACGACAAAAAGGTTGTTTCACCAACAGAGACAATAAGGATTAGAATGTTTAAGTTATATTTTTTTGGCAAGGTAACAATATATAAGGGCCTTGACGATTCATTAAGTCTAAAAATTCTTAAAGGAACATGATTATGATCTCTAATTAGAACATATTGTATACATGACGTAACGATCTCAAGAGTAAATGCTAATTAAATTGAGTTAATCTAAAGACCCATTTTGTTACACAGATTTTTTTTATCTCTTCAACTTAGGTGGACAAAACAAGTCTTTTTCCCTTATCATATTAATTAACAACAAATAAGGTGATGTCAAACGGATAACCCGTTTTTAATAAATTTCAAACTTGAATTTTTTATAATAGATTATTGAGTTAGAAAAAAAAGAAAGAAAGTAGCTTGATGACCAGCGAATTGACCCCTTATAATAATTAATAAATAAAAATATACATTTATACAAACATTATCTATTGAATAATTAAAATATTTTTTATAAAATTAAGACATTTCAAAAAAATAAATTAATGATTAACCTATTTTGATTCTACTTACCCTGTAACTTCCAAGAATTAGACATATGGGCTCATAAGTTGAAAATCTCAACTTAAATAAAAAATAAAGTTAAACAAACTTGGTCTCACCAGTTTAATTTACCCTTTTCTCCTACTTTTAAGTCTTCTCATTGTGTTTTCTCCCTCTACTCCCTTTCTTAAAAATAATTAAATAACATAAACTATGAATCTGATTCTTACCCTATTTCTTAGTTTGGTTAAAAAAAACTTGAAAGCCTTTCTGTTTCTTCTAATTAATTTCTTCTCTTGGATAGCTTGTAATTTTTTAAATTTTTAACTATGAAAATGAAAGAACCACCTTGGTATGAAATTACTGAGACATGCTCCTTGTCCTATGCAATTGTGTTGAGATGCAATTATGTGATTTTGAATTGGATTTTCCTCCGTCTATTATATGTTTTTCCTTTTTACACTATTTTTGTCATGTGAAAGCTAATTAATAACAATTAAGGTGTGGTTTGTTTGGCAATATTCTCAACCCCTTTGCAACAGTTAAGGATTTATTCTCGAACGTTTCACGTTATCTTCTAATGTCAACTAAGTTGTGTAGATTATGTTATTGTGTTTATATCGTCCATAATTTTCATTAAAATTATGAAATGTGTAGACTTGGAAAAGATCTTAGATTTGAGGCAGGTGGTGTATCAACAACTGCACCTGTATAACGAATGCAGTTGATATAGGGCTAATTAACACAAAATTGTATGTTTAATTCATATTTAATTATTTTAAATTATTTTTTAATTTAGTCCAAATTTAAATTTATATTCATTCAATTATTTAATTTGAAGACTATTAACATTTGCTAATTTAAAAAAAAAAAAAAACCATTCAACAGTATAGAATAAGTTAGGGAAGGAAATTTGGAACCTAAATACTCCGGTGACAAAGCGGACTTCAACATAGGAGGGTGTAGGGCATGAATTTTGGAAACTGAGATACTCTGGTGGCAAAGTGAACGAACCAGAGGAGGGGGTAAAGTCAGAAGAGACGAAACATAAGGACAAATTTAGGAGGGACGAAACATAGGGACAAAGTCAGGACAAAGTCAGAATGGGAGAGGGGAGAGACGAAATACAGTAAGGGAAATGAAATTGACATCAGCTTTTTTTTTTAATCATACAAGTAAATAAAAAGCAAGTGAAAGAAGTTCACAAAAAAAACCATTCAACAATACATAAAGAGTTAGGGCAGGAAGTTTGTAACCTGAATACTCCAGTGCAAAGCAGACGAAACAGATCAGGGTGTAGGGCAGGATGTTTGGAATGTTTGGAATGTTTGGAATCTGATATACCCGATGATAAATCGGACAAACCAGAGCAGGGGCAAAGTCAGAAGAGGAAACACAAAGGGCAAAGTCAGAAGTGAGGAAACATAGATGACAAAGTCAAGAGAGAGGAAACACATAGGACACATAGGACAAAGCGGGAGAGACTAAATAAAGAGGGAAATGAAATTGTGTAGAGAAGGAAACACTTAGGTTTTAATAACAAATATTTTCCTATTTTTTAAATATAAAAAATATTAATAAATAATAATATTAATATTAATATTAAGAGTAATATTATATTATTATTATTAGGATAAAGGGGGAGAGACTAAATAATGAGGGAAATGAAATTGTGTAGAGAAGGAAACACTTATGGTTTTAATAACAAATCTTTTCCTATTTTTAAATATAAATAATATTAATAAATAATAATATAAATATTAATATTAAGAATAATATTATATTATTATTATTATTAATATTAATATTAAATAATTTATTGTAAAAAAATAAAAATTATAAATATAATAAGAATAAAAATATCTATATTATAATTATGTACGATTCTATTTTGTACGTAAAATCGGTAGATACTATTATAATTACCTATTGATTTATTCTAGGTAAAATTAGTAGATAATATTATAATTAGCTATCGATTTTTATCTGTATATAAAATTTCGTATATAATTAAATAATTTCTTGTAATGCATAACAGATAACAGGTCGGACATGGTAACTAAAAAAATAAAAATAATAAATTGTAGTGATCTATAAAACATAAATAACAGTCAAAATAATATTTGTATAAGATGATATTAGAACGGGAAGTAAGAATGCTTGACATATTATCAACAAAGCTGGTAAAGTATTTTACTTTCATAGCAAAAAGAATGGAGTCTAACCAATGTGTTAAAATTGGTTAAGATCCACAAATTCGGTTAAAAGTGTTGGAGATGACATGTAATAAATTTTATAATTTGGATTTAATAAAGTAATATTTATAAAATAACACTATAAATAGAAGACATGAATCAGGTATACCATCTCAAGTACATAGTCATTTCATCTCATTAGCATCATTGTCATCACAAATTCATTGGCACCCTTACTATCACAATTATTTCTGACTTAGTCACAACTCATAATTATAATTTACATCACTATCACAATCCTTATTTCACAATCCAATTTTAATCACAATATATTACCAAATCGTACATCACATAACTCAATAGTTTAATAATATAACAAATATCTTATCTTTATCATATTTCACATCTATATACTTTTTTAATACAAATTAGAACATAAATAATTATCCAAAAATAATAAATTTCCGCTCAAGAAAAAATAATTCCGAAAGCATTTTGCTCATCCTCACAACATGACCTTTAATCACTAAAAATTCATATGTTAAGTTTTACACATTATTTTTGTGTAAAACAAAAAGAATTGATTAGCTAATATTCGGGGTTAAAACTTTTATGAAGGACACTTTTCTAAATTTGTAACAAAAATATTCCGAAAAGAATTCGTAATTTGATAGAAAATTAATTTCCTAACAACTCAGTCTTTAGTTACAAAAAAAAGTATCTTGAATTATACATATTGTTTTTACGTAAAATAAAGTCATGAGTTAGATAACATTTAAGATTAAAACTTTTATAAAGATCACTTTTCGAAATTAGAAATAAAAACATGTCAAAATAGAATCACAATCTTATAGCGAAACTCAATTCATACTTTCATATCTAATAATCATTTTATTAAACACAAGAAAATATTTAATAGTTTCCTTTACCTTCAATCCAAGTCTTAATCTTCAAATTTCAATATAATTTTCAAGATCCGACTAGATTTTACAAAATCTCAATTGATGATTTCAATTGGTAAAATTTGTTCCTTACATTGAGAGTAATCCTCTAATGCCTTCGGATTTTTAATCAAATAAGATACGGTTAAGAACCCCTTAAAAAAATTGGAAAGAGTTTGAAAGAAGTTTAGAGAGTTAGAATTTTCTAAAAAATGAAAGAATTAAGAAAATTATACTACTTATAATTTCTCTTCTTCTTAAACAAGTGAGTCTAAAATTTATCTAATATCTTAGTCTTACAATATTCCCTTATTTCTTTATACAAGACAAACTAATCAAATTCCTAAGAAATTTATTATTTTTAATAATATTTTTAACTTTTTAACGTTGCCTGTCATAATAATTTTTTTATTTTTATATAATAAAGTATTACTAGTAAAGATATAATGAATAAAGATAATTAATATAATTTTAAACTTTATAAATAAAAATAATTTTTTTCTAAAAAAAATAGAAAGACGGACAATAAATACATATATTTAATATATTAAAATTTAATCATAAGGTATATAATATATTTAATATAAATTTTTACATTTATTTTATATATTAAGAGCCTGATGAATTTTTTTTTTTAATTTTAGTGTTATAAAATTTAATATCATATTTATTTAATATTATATTATGTAATACTTAATTATAATTATTATTTAATCAATATCAATTCTACTATAGGGAAACTAATGAATCTCGAATTAGTATTTTAATCAATTCAATCACCAATCCAACTTTAAAAAAAAAAGATTGGTCTACTATTTTGCTCATAAATTTTATAGTTTAAAAAAAATAGATTCTCTGTAGTTTATAATTAACACAGTCCTAATTAATAAATTTTAACTATTCATTTATTTATTACTATATACAGTTAAAATAAAAATTTACTCACTTTGTTAAATTAGAATCTTATATTTTTCATTAGTTGATTTTTATTTTAACGATTAGATTTAATAATAAATGCATTAAATAGTTTTGATTTATTAAACATTGATATAAATCCGTTAAAAAACTAAAAAGTATCCGATTCATGCTTCTCACCTCACAATTAATCTATTATTTAAAATTATATATATATATATATATATGTATATATATTAAAATTATTAAAAATTAAAACTAATTAACCGCAAATATCTCATCAGGTTTTTCAATTTTAGATATGATTTTTTCTTACACGAGACTATCCTTTCAGTTGAATCGGTATTTGGGACAGTGTCCCCTCCTCTTCGGTCTCTCTCTTTCTTTCTCTCACTCTCTTGTTAAAAAGAAGAGAGGGAGAAAGCGAGAGAGCGTGTTTGAAAGCGCCAGCAAAAACACTAATCAAAGCGGTTTCAGAGAAATCCCCATGGCAGAGGAAGGCAAGCCCGATGCTCAGCTCTTTCAGCTTCTCTCCAGTCTCCTCCACCAGGTTCAATTTACCCCTCTATGTCTTTGAATCTCAATTTGTTATTGCTTCTCAACATGTTGTTCCAATTTCGAATTAACCTTCAATTTTCCTTTTTTATGCAATTTGATCATCTGGGTATCTCATTTTTTACCATCTTATGATTCCGAGATCCATGAATTGCGTTTCTGTTGCGATTTTATTTTGGTTGCGTTCTTCAATTCAGTTTCATTTGCATTCTGGATTGTGCTCTATCTTTTTCTCTTTGTTTTTATGAGTTTTCATCATGCCTTTGGAGGTTGGTGAATTGTGATTAATCCACGTCCGAAGTACTGATATTGCCCCTCTATGTGTAATTTTTGTTATTGTGAATGTATTTGTATCAATGGTGTGTTTTCCTCTATTTGTTGAATATTACTCCTAGTGACTCTTGAGATTTTTTTGTTTTTCTTGGGGGAAGTAATGGATTACTGCAACAGTGTGGTAGGCCAAATGGCTAATCCTCTTCATACGTTGTAGTTTGTGTAATTCCTTGAAGATGGGGGACAGAATTGTTCTAGAGCCAAAATAATCATGCTTTTGTAATTTTATGTTTCTTTGTGCTTAAAATCTGTGAATTTGTATGGTAAATGGGAGTGTTAGATGAATAGTTGGACAGTCAATGGCTGATTGTCCCTGGGTGACATGTAGTAAGATATCATAATATCAAAACTTTGAAGAATTTTTTATAAAAAATATCAAACAAAAATTTGATGGGTATTTATGTGAGTTAAATAAAAGTATAACTAGCATGAAGTTGCGGTCATCAATTTTCATCAGACACTTGAAGTTTAAATAGAATGATCATATTGTTCCTTGGTATCTTTGATTTAGATGGCATAATATGAGGTTTAAATGTAAAAATATGAGATTTCATGTTTCATATTTGTAGGGAAGGGAATCAATCATTGTGCATAAGCTTGCATGCTTTAATGTAAAAGAAAGATGTAATCAGTGGCAAGATGATATTCCGGATTTTCTTAAATTTGATTATGAATATGTAATTTCAACCTTAATATAGGTTTGTTTTTTGAGTAGATTTTTGTATAGTCCCCCAACCGTCCTCTTTTGTATTTCTTTTTTTTTATTTTACTTTTATGCTATTTGGATATGTTGTAAATGATTTATATAAACATTGGGTGTGAACTTAGTTGGGCACATATATATATGGTGATGCTTTTATATACACTATTTTTGATAAAAGAAAAACACTGTCCATACCCTTTTGGGAATGGTTTCTTTGGTCATCCTTCTTCTAGCTGCATGATTTATTGTCTTTCTTAGCTTTCATTGTATTTTTTATTTCCAAAAGTTTGACTCAAGAATCCAAAAGTTTGGCTGTGCAGTCAATTTAGTACATTGTTATGTCATCATCTAATATAGTCAATACACCCTAAAGGTCTAATACTGTAATATGTATGTCCAGACTTTACAATATTGCCGTTAATGTATTAACATAAAGCCGCATTACTTTTCATGAGGCAGCTGCTATCCACGTTTCAATTTCTTTTTTGGATCAGCAAACATTAGTTGTTAATATGTTAGTTTTCTTTAGCAGGAGACTTTAACTCACGACCTATCTTTCCTTCCTTTCAACTTTTACCATCAAGTCAGCCTTCTATCTCCTCTATCCATGTTTCAATAATGAATGAGGCCTGGATTATAGTGATGCAAGGGAAACAAACAAGTATTCATATCTACCTTTTAATAGTGTCTTTGGACCAAGTTATTGAATGATCATTGATAAAAATAATTGTTTGTTTTCAAAGTTTGAAGATGAAGGAGTATTATGACAATCAAAACCTCCTTCCATTAGATGGGGTTGACCACATGGATCAAACAACACCATTGTAATCTGTCAAAAATAAAATCTTTAAGTTAGTAGAATTAGCTCTTTTTTATGGTTTCACTTAAAGTCTTTCTTGATCTTCTGAGCCTCCAATTAGTGGATTATATTGTCCATATGATCAAGACTTTCAACTGGCACTTCTATTGCTCTTCTCAACTGTCAAAATTTGAGGATAATGTACCAAAATTGTAAGGGCAATAACGTTCATGATGCTCCCACCTATGGAGGCCTAGAGAGCAGTGGATGTAAGTAATACACATCCTTACTCTTGCAATGGGAGAGACTGTTTCTAGGATATTTACCTGTGACTCTCAAATGAGGGTACTGTACAAAAAGGAAAAATCTATAGCCTTTCTGTTGAAATTATGGAGTTTTGGTTTTCTCCATTGAGAATCTGTAGTGTGAATTGCAGATAACCATTTACAGTGTAATGAACTGAATCTTTTGTACTATAGTGTTTTCTGGTGGAGAATAATATCTATATAGTATTATGTGATCTTTGTTTCATTTAACTATGATCTTCGTCCCCTGTTTCTTATGATTAGATTTATCTTGATTCCTCTGTTATTGTAAATATAAAAAGATTAGACTACTTTTTCCACCTTGATGAATTTTATTCTATACTCATGATTTTAATATCAATGGTAGTTGCTTCTACAAATTGCTAACTTCTAAATAAGTTAATATTAGGAATTTCTAAGGCATAAATTGAAGATTATTACATATACATGCTGCTTCTCTGGATTCCATCCACAGTTTAACTTCCAATGCAATATATCTTAGTAATGGCTGTTAGTCACACAATTTTTATGGTAAACTGTGTAGGTGGAAGAACTGACAAATCAAGAAGAAGTTGAGCTCCGTTCTAAAATTGAAACTCTTGGGTTAGAGGTTACAAAAGTTCCTTCAAAGTCAACCCAGCACCTTAACGAGGTGGTTTTCACTTTATAATTTAGCCATTACTCAATGCTGACTTGTCTTATACCTGTTGAAATGGGTTACAATTTAGTTTTTTTATTTCCTCGTTGTCTCTTAGGATTAGTGATATTTTGTTTATGATGCTTTATTTTCTTGATTGGTTTGGATTATGATTAGCATAAATAAGGGTTTGTTTCAAGTTTTATGAACATAACAAATGCATAATCTCAGCAAAATGAAGTAACATTCTCTCATTTTGTTTTTTTTTATGTTACATTATCTACATAGTTGGAAATTGCCAATGAGTTGGACAAATTATCAGCTAGATTGGATGATCTGGATGAGATGATATCAACATCAATGGCTTCAGATCCACAGGTGCAATTACTCTTGAGTGGTACAGCTGATGTGTGGATGCCAGTTATCACTGCTACCTCTGATGAAAGACGCAATTTCAAAGCGACTACAGGAGACAACACCCCCCAAACAGATGCCGAAAAGTCTCAATAGTTTCCTATTTTCTTGTCTTTAAAATCCAGTGTTTCTTATTGACGTATCAATCAACTATGGAAATTGGAAAAAAAAGGTAAAAAAAGTTTTTATTTTTTTGGGTTTTGAGGCATTCTACAACAAGGGGAGAATTGAGCATGAAAATGTCAAGATCTTTGGTGCAATATGGCAAGAGAAGTTTATTAGTCGAATTTTCTTCTAGTATAACCTTATTATTCTTTTTAATATATCGGTAATTATATTAAATAATGGTTTTTGTAAAAAATATATTATTAAAATAAAATAAAGGATAAATTTTTTTTTCTATGAAATAAAACATATATTAAAATAGTTCTTATAAAAATTTTATAACAAATTCCATGTTTTAGATATACTAAAATTCATTCCTTATAACAAATTTCATACATAAGAAAAAAAAAAACTTTCAACATTTCAAAAGAATATAAAAAATAAATTTCTAAATAAGTAAACAATCCTTCTATGTTGAGTTAGGCACATAACACAAAAAAATTCAAAATTGTAATAATGCAATCTTCAAATATTATTCAACAAATTTAATCTTCAATAAAAATATTAAATATTCATTAAGGTTTAAAATCATAGACATAATTACTTTTATATATATATATATATATATATTATTAAATATAATTCTAATATCTAAATTTTTACTTAACATTTACTTTTATTTAAATTAATAATCCGTCATTTGTTCAATCAAGATTATGGAATCGTTTATTAATATATATTCAAATTATATCTTTATTATACATATTTAATAATGTGTAATAGCCTTTTATAACACTAAACACTTTTACAAACATCACTAATCATCGAATAAAACATTATATACTTAACAATAAATTAAAATAAATATTAATTAAAAATGCTTTTAAATATATATAGCTGCCAGCTAACCTCTAAATGTAACATTCCAACAATTCTAATTACTTAATATTATTAAAGTTATTATAATAATCCTTATTGAATTAATTGTTATTATAATAATCCTAATTGAATGAATCTAAATAGACAATTAAAATAAAATTTTCTTTATAATCTATTATAATTTATAAATAAAATTTATTTTATTTTCTACTTTCGTCAATTGACCGTTCCTAATGAATTTTATGTGCTCTTGTGTAAAGAATATAATCATAAAATGAGGACATAAAGATATAGAAAAAGGATAAACTAGTAGAAAATTTTCATGTTAACAGTCAATTCAACAATACAAATCATGATACAAGTGTAAAGGCCTAGTTAAGACCTTATACACATAAACACAATCACAAATTAAATGATGACTTCTGAAAGATTATATGAATTTTACACATCTAGGGCTAACACCTGATGTAAATCTAAGAAACAAGGGTCTTCCCATTAACCAACCTTTTAAGACTTGTTCACCCAAGATCATTCTTCAACACTTCACAACCAACATTGCCTTAAGGTAGCTTCATTTATTGTCCTTCTAGAACAATTAATAAGCGTCCATCGACCTTCACCACATGAGTTCTAATTTACATGACTCTGAACATCATTAAGGTATGGATATCTCATAGATATTCTCAAAATCCATACACACTAAAATTATCAATATTCAAATATAAATAGGACAATATAAAAAAACCTCCTCTTACTAGGAGTAACACAGACCTCATGCCATTAAATTATATTATACACACGTTTTCTAGGATTTACATGCATATATATATATATATATATATATATATATATATATATATATATATATATCATTCTCTACTATTTCAAGTCAAATAAGGCAAAATAGTTAGAGAAAATTCGTTCAACACAGTTAAAATTCGCTTAGGATTTTTTATTTCTCTTTTTGCAAATGCGTTCAACGTCAGACCCTCTACTAAGCAAATCTCAACTCGAGAATTCCTGCAATAAATTTGCTCATCACAGGGGTTCCTATGCTAAGCGAATCATGTGGAACATGAGTTCTGTACAATTGCGAAAACGCGAATCTAACGTCCAATCAAACATTTCAGGCCCATTTAAACACAATAAAAACAACACACAACATGTATTTCAAGTATACAATCCATAAATTTCACAAAATAGAATAAATCTCTACTTTCCCTTACATTGTTTAAAATCTAACTATGAAGTCATTTCCCTACCACACAAATCTACGAGTTTGGTTTCCAAATAACTCCTCAAATACTTAAACCCCAAGTTTACACACATTAAGAACGACCTCAAAATGACTTAAAACGAAAGGAAGGAGGAATCTCACACCCAAACTCAAACCCTCAAAAAAAAGGGAAGAACTTTGTTCTGAAACTTACCAAAAACAAACTTTCAATTAGTAAGGATGATTCTCATTTTTCAAGAACTTTTCAAATATGGTCTTCGGTGTAGGAAATGTTAAAGAAATGGTAAAAAATCTTAAAAGAAAAATAAGAAACTAGAGATAAAAGAAATTTTAGAAAGAGAAAAAATCTTGATGAAAAAATGAAAGGAAAGATATATATTGTTTTTGAAAATTACTTATTTTACTAAAACTAACTTTCTCCATTTGGTTACACTAAGTGAAAACAAAGAGATACGAAAAGAGAAAAATAGATAGACAAGTGAGTGAACACGAGCGATAATCCCCGCGATAGGGCCTGCACCTTTCTAAACCTATCTAATCTTCTAACCTAAACCAGTAACCTATTAATCCCTTACACTAAATCTAGGCGTATGGAGTCACCGTCTTCATCTGCGTGCTTTACATGGGTTTTGTTTTTAAACCACAAAGGGAGGATACCAGCGGATCCAACCGACACGGTAATATCATGAAGCCACCTCACTTTTTCTATCAATCTCCGCCTTGATCTCGCCAAATTTATCGAATCATATAAAATTTATATATATATATATATATATATATTTAATAAAAATAAAAAATATTTTTTATCACCATCATTATTTTTTCCTACTTTTTCTTCTCCTATAATACTTTATTTGTATTGTTGTACTAAAACTTTCAAGATATTTTTTAGATTGTTCTATAAGTTTAATCTACATGTTTAATATTTTATCTTCAAACAATTTTTGTGAATCAAATTCAAATAAAATTTGAACATTATCTTTATAAATATTCTATTCATATTGAAAATCTTCTTACTAATTGATTTCTTAATTTAATTTAAACACTTTTTACTATTTCAAAAAATCTTCAACTATAATACTTCTATATCAAGGTGTGATATGATTGTTGTTATTGTTTTTTTATTATTATTTTTTTATCCTCAGCAACAATTTTTTTATATCAAAACCAAAAATACTCTATTATCTATATCTTTAATTTTTTTTCTTCAAATATTTCCCTAATTATGCGAAATGCAACTTCATCATTTATGATACTTAAATCTTCGACAACCTATAAATCATATTACAAATAGATTAAAGAAATTATTTAATATAAATTTAAATACATCCTCACAGTACCACTTTTAACAATTCAAAATTATTAGTTACAATTCTTATCAAATTATCTTAAAACAATTTAATATAATTTTCCCACAAATGACTAATCAACCCATTCAAATGTCGAAAAAACATATTCAACACGTCATTACTTATTGTATGATGGACTGGTAACTAGCTGAAGAGTCTATGGATAATAGACAACTGACAACTTCCCGGTCAAGAAAAAATAATCAAGAATATGACACACAGAAGAGAAGTAGCCTAATAGTATGACTGAGAATATCAGGGTATTATATTTCCAAACCTTAAATTAGGATTAATTGGCGGAACAAGATTAATCACGCCAAAGTAAAAGAGGATAAACTTTAATTAAGACCCAATAACAAGGCCTATAAAGAATGATATAAATAAAAGAATAATAAATTAAATATAGGTTTTTAGATTAGATTCTCTTTTATATTTACTGAATATATTACTGATTTGAGCAAGAAATATCCGAAGCTCTCAAACTAAAACATCACTGAAAAATAAAAAAACTCTCCAAAACAGAAGACCTTAAAAACTTATCTTGAAATACCCAATCCAAATAAGAACATATGATATTTTAGTACATGTTTCAAAATTTACACCATTAATTTTAATATATTAAACTCAATTTTTAAATAATTTTATGTATAATTAAATCATATAATAATAATTTAATGTCACAATAAATAAAGTACCTGTAGTATTAATATATATCCTATAATTTACAATTATGAAGAATTTCTTTCTTTTAATAAAGAAAAGGATCTTCCATATAGACTTTCCACCAACAAATAAAAGAATATCTCCGGTTGATAATTTTTATATCATCTAATATCTCTGTAACAAGTTTAAAGAGACAACAAAACTAATATTTAAAAAGTAAAATTCAACTAACTCAAAAACTATGTATCCCTTACAAAAATCTTTTAGTTCAAATTTATCAATCTTTTTTAAAATATTTTCTAATAAAACATATTACTTGTAAACATTTTCCTAATATCACATTCAACATTTTTTTCAAAATTAAGTTAAAATCAATTACAAGAAAATTAAAAAAAAAAAACATATAAGAAGGAAAACTTCTTATTTCTTATTCTATTTATTCTCAACTTTCTTTTATCTAATCTATTACATAATTCAAATAACAGAGTATAAATTTAAAATTTTACACACATACTTGATAAAAATTTAAAAGATATTTTAACTATTTGACTCTTTTAATTAGTTAACAATTTTTAGTTGATAAAAATTTTAAAAATGTTTTGACTATTTGACTCTTTTAATTAGTTAATTTTTTCATTCAATCTCATTTTACATTACATTTATGTCACAAACACGTTTATAAAATATCTACTCCACCACTAATCTCTTTAATTATATAAATAAATATCAATCTATTTGTTCATAAGAGAAGTGATTATCATAAAAAAATATTAATTACAACATACTTCTATTCTATTTCAAACAATTGTTTAGGACAACCTTTTACAACGTGCACTTTACTCGTATATTACTTAAACATCCATCAACAACTTTCTTCAACACGAATATAGTAATTTAAAATAAACTTTTTCAACTTTATCAATTTGGTTAAGACAAAGGTAAACCAAAGTAAATTATATTAACAAAACTTAAACACAAATTACACTAACATCAACTTACAAAAATCACCTCATAATTTACAAATACCACATATTAAGAATCATCATAAACTACTTCTCATTACTTAATAAATTTCAAATCACAATACTTTTTCAGTCCATTTAATTATCAAATGAAAACAATATAATTCATTCTTATTTTCTTCTTTCAAGTTGTTATCTCTTCTTCAGATATTCAATTTTAACCGATGCTACACCTTACAAAGTTCCTTCACCAAACACCTTCTAAGAATATTCAACACTTTTTCCAAACATCTACTAAAATTCAACACCTTCTTGTGCCATAAAAGGTTGACAATACTCTCAAAACTTATAAAAAGTTAAATAAAAACTACCAATCCAAGTTTAACCTTCTTGTATCATTAGGGTAAATAGTTCACTCTACTTTTATACTATTACAAAAATAAGCATCTTCTCTTCTTTCAATTCAATTACTCTACATTCTCTCACCTTGTCACAATTTATCAAATAAAAAACGTCTTGACAAAACCGGGTGTAACTTCAACATTTGCGATAAAAATATAAGTATACACTCCTTACTACAATTTCAGAAAACGTTATGATCATGTCCTACTCCGCCACCCACCACCTCTTACTCAACTACACCAAGCTCATGTCCTCTCACGTGTCCCACTCACGCCATGACCTCGCCCTCTCCCTCTTCCACCACCTCCATTCCACCCTCCTCCTCCCCCTGGATCCCCACCTTCTCTCCCTCACCGTCAAGTCGTGCACCGCCCTCAACCTCCCCCTCCTCGCCACCTCCCTCCACTCCCACGCCGCCAAGTCCTCCTTCCTCTCCAACCCCTTCGTCGCCTCCGCCCTCCTCCACCTCTACGGCTCCCGCCTCTCCCTCACCCTCGCCCACCGCCTCTTCCTCCAAACCCCCCACCCTCACCGAAACGTTGTCGTCTGGAACTCCATCATCTCACTCCACGCCCACAATAACAATCTCTCTCTCGCCCTCCGCCTCTTCCATTCCCTCGACACCGCCCCCACTGACTCCACCTTCAACCCCATCATCTCCGCCCTTGCCCCCTTCCACCCCCTCCAATCTATCTCCTTCTACCGCCAAATGCGCCTCCATAACCTCAAACCGCGCCTAATAACTCTTTTATCCCTCCTCCCCGCCTGCGTCAACCTCGCCGCGCTTAACCTAATCAAAGAGATCCACGGTTATGCTGTCAGGAACTCGATTCACCCGCACCACCAATTGAGCAGCGCTTTGGTCGAAGCCTACGGAAGATGCGGTTCTCTTCGTTGTTCCAGTTTGATGTTTTCGACGATGAGGGACAAGGACAAGGACGTGGTTGCGTGGAGCAGTTTCATTTCGGCCTGCGCTTTCCACGGCAAGGCGGGGACCGCGCTGGAGATTTTCCGGAGGATGGAGGCCGCCGGCGTGCGGCCTGACGGAATTGCGTTTCTCGGGGTTTTGAAGGCTTGCAGTCATGCTGGTTTGCCGGATGAGGCGCTGTGGTTTTTTGCGAGGATGCGGGGGGAGTATGGTGTAGAGCCCACGAGTGATCATTACTCGTGTTTGGTGGATGTTTTGGGAAGGGCGGGGAGGTTGCAGGAAGCGTATGCGGTGATTCGGGGGATGCCGGTCGAGGTGACGGCGAAGGCGTGGGGGGCACTGCTTGGGGCTTGTAGGAATTTTGGGGAGTTGAGGCTGGCGGAGGTTGCGGCCCGAGCGTTGGTGGAGGTGGAGCCGGGCAATGCTGCTAATTATGTGCTGTTAGGGAAGATGTATGCGAGTGTGGGGAGGATGGAGGAGGCACAGAGGGTGAGGAGGGAGATGAAGGAAAGGGGGGTGAGGGCGGCTGCTGGGAGTAGTTGGGTTGTGTATTCTGAGGTGTGATCGGGTTTGGGTTGTTTGGAATAATGTGATATGGAAAGGGATGAATGTGTTGATGAAATGCCAAGGGGGAATTTGGAATGAGTGTGGAATTAGCTTCATGTGAGAATGGGGAGTGAAGGAAACAATGACATTGTGTGATTTTGTGTGAAATGATGTGACTTGGAAAGGGATAAATGTGGTGATGAAATTGCTAGGGCCACCTGGAAAGGACTCGAATTAGAAGGGGAATGAGTTAATGTAAGAATGGGGAGTGAAGGAACAAAAGAACTGGCAACTGAAATCAAGTAATTTCAGAGTCATGGTGTTTGGCATAATGTTGTTTTTGTATAAAATGAATTAGAAGGGAAAAGCCATGGAGGTGTCTGGCTTCAGTAGTTGGTTTGTGCTTTCTGAGTCGGGATTTTTGGCATTGTATGATTTTGTGTCAAATGATGTAACTTGAAAAGGGATGAATGCAGTGATGGAATGGCAAGGGGAAATTGGAAGGAACTCTCCTTTCCGCTGAATTGGTATTTGGGACAGTGTTCACTTTCTCTTCTCTCTCTTTCTCTCCTTTTAAGAAGAGAGGGAGAGAAAGCGAGAGAGCGTGCTTGAAAGCGTCAGCAATAACACTAATCAAAGCGGCTTCAGAGAAATCCCATGTCTGAGGAAGGCAAACCCGGTTCTCAGCTCTTTCAGCTTCTCTCCGACCTCCTCCACCAGGTTCATTCTACCCCTCTTTGTCTTTAATTCTCAATTTGTATTGCTTTTCAATATGTTGTTCCAATTTCGAATTAACCTTCAATTTTCCTTTTTTATGGAATTTGATCATCTGGTTATCTCACTTTTTAACCATCTTATGATTCCGAGATCCGTGAATTGCGGTTTTTTTTTTTTTTTTTTTTTGCGATTTAATATGGTTTCGTGCTTCAATTCAGTTTCATTTGACATTCTGGATTGTACACTCTCTTTTTCTCTTTGAGGTTTTAGGGTTTAGGGATTGTACATTCTGAATTGCCTTTTGAGGTTTGTGAGTTGTGATTAATCATTGTCCTAAGTACTGATATTCCCCCTCTGTAATTTTTGTATTTTGAATATATTTATGTGTTTTCCTCTATTTGCTTAATACTACTCCTAGTGACTTGTGAGAATATGTTGTTTTTCTTGTTGAAAGTAATGGGTTACTGCAACAGCGTGGTAGGTTAAGTGGCTAATCCTCTTTATCCGTTGTTGTTTGTGTAATTCCTTGAAGATGGGGGACAGAATCGTTCTATCACCGGATGGGGTTGGCCACATGGATCAACAACACATTGTGTTCTGTCAAAATAAAATCTTAAGAATGTAGAATTAATTTTTTGTAATGGTTTCACTTAAAGTTTCTTGATCTACTTGAACCTCTAATTAGTGGATTGTTGTCCATATTATCAACATTTTCAAATGGTACTTCTATTGCTCTTGTCAACTGTTCAAATTTGACCATACTATACCAAAATTATAAGCACAACCACGTTCATGAGACTCCCACCTATCTAGGCCTAGAGAGCGGTGGATGTAAGTAATACACATCCTTACTTGCAATGGGAGAGACTGTTTCTAGGATATTTACCCGGTGACTCTGAAATGAGGAATGAGGATACTTTACACAAAATTAAAAAAGTCTATGTAGCCTTTCTGGTGAAATTATGGAGTTGTGGATTTCTCCATTGAGAATCTGTAGTGTGAATTGCACATAATCATTTACAGGGTAATGAACTGGATTTCTTGTGTTATGGTGTTTTTCTGGCGGAGAATAATATCTGGATAGTATTATGTGATATTTATTTCATTTAACTATGATCTTCATCCCCTGTTTCTTATAATTAGAGTTAACTTGATTCCAATGTTCTTGTAAACATAAAAAGATTAGTCTACTTTTTCCACCTTGATGAATTTTATGTTATACTCATGATTATCAATGGTCGTTGCTTCTACAAATTGCTAACTTCTAAATCACTTAATATTAGGCATTTCTAATGCATAAATTGAAGATTATTATTATACATGCAGCTTCTCTGGATTCCATCCATGCTTTAACTTCCAATGCAATTTACCTTAGTAATGGTTGTTATATAATATACTCATGCATTTTTTATGGTAAACTGTGTAGGTGGAAGAACTGTCTAATGAAGTAGAGATCCTTTCTAAAATTGAAATTCTTGGGTTAGAGGTTACCAAACTTCCTTCGAAGCCAACCCGGCACTTTAATGAGTTGGTTTTCACTTTATAGTTTACCCATTACTTGATGTAGAGTTTCTCTTCTACCTGTTGAAATTGGTTAGAATATGTGAAATTTGTCATATATTAGATTATCCTCTGAATTAGTTATCATATTTTTTTCTTATGATGCTTTTTCTTAATCGGTTAGGATTATGATTAGTATAATTAAGGTTAGTAATTCAAGTTTTACTAACATCACAAACACGTAATCTCAACAAAATGAAATAAGATTTTCTTATTTTGTTTTTATTTTATTTTTATCTATATAGTTAGAAATTGCCAATGAATTATGTGCAAGATTTTATAATCTTCATGAGATGATATCAACATCAATGGCTTCAGTTCATAAGTACAGTGTAACAAGTGTAAGGATAAAAGGAGCAAAATAGACCATAGTAAAAATAGGTGGAGAAGGATACATTGTTGAAGATTCTTATGATCAAGAAAGGAGGTAGAGTCCAAGGTCCAAATAAACAACTCAAGGCTCAAGGGTTATGATTGGATTAGTTACTAGTATAAAATTTCTATTAAAGAGAGAAAGAAGAAATGAAGAATTCTGTACCTCTGTCTAGACCCTTGTATTTGGATTTGTTTTTCCTACATTCTTTGTATTCTGTGAGTGGTTGTTATTAGTTAATGTCCCATTGTATTAAATTCAATTGAGGAATAATAACATACAAACACAATTTTATATTTTATTTAAGTGCATTTCTGTTCATAATCTTTCACATGTTGAAATGGTGCTTCTGTCTATCATTGTGGAAAATACCTACATGAAAGAATTTACTATAATAAATTTTGGAAATGCATACTATTGGTAGTTAACCGCATTTTGGAATGTTCAGATCTCACTGTAACAAATTTGCTACGGATGAGTTGATCAAATTTATTGAACTTGAATTTTGGCCCATCATATGAACTATTTTAGTTTGGAATGTGAATTCATAACAATTCATTTGAATAAGGAAGTCATTCCTTGGTATCAAATGGTCCAACCTCTAAACTTCTTGAATTAAACATCTTCAATCTGAACTAGCATGGGTTTAAAGGAGAGATCTTCTTCAACTTTAACCCCTCTAGGCTCTAAGATATGGTTGGGTAGATACTTTTTGAGTTGGGACACGTGGAATTACATTAGCCTAGCAAAAAAGGGAAGGTAGGCTAACTCATAAGCTAATGGACCAATTTGCTTCAAAAATTTGATCAGTATAGTGAATTTAGGAGTAAGTTTTTTTGACTTGATAACTTTTCTCACTTCAGTCATCAGGTAACTTTCAAAAATACACGTGTTCTCTTGCCTTAAATTCAGAGGTCGTCTCCTCTAATCAGCATAGGAATTCTTATGACTCTAAGATGTCTTCATTCCTTCCTGGATCAACCTTACCTTTTCCTTAATTTTGTTGAAGTAACTCACGTCTGATCAGAATTTTCTCCCCAACTTGACACCAACAGAGTAGAATCCTACACTCTCTTCCATACAACACCTCGTAGGGCGCCATCCTAATACTGACATGATAGTTATTGTTATAGGTAAACTTTATTAATGACAACACCTCGTCCCAACTTCTCAAATGATCCAAAACACATGCCCTCAACATGTTCTCCAGGGTTTGGAAGGTTTTCTCAGACTGCCCATCAGTTTGGGGATAATAGGCAAAACTGAGTCTCAACTTAGTCCCTAACATCTCCTAAAGAGTCTGCCAGAAACAGGAGGTGAATCTTGGTCCCTGTCTGACATAAAGCTTAAAGGTACCCCATATAGTTTAATTATCTCTTTGATGTATAGTTAAACTAGCTTCTCCATAGAGATCCTCTCATAGGCCATGACAAGTGGGTAACAAAATTCATCGCTATATTGTTCCTCTATCACATGACCTCTAATGTTCTAACTTTGCCTTTTGACATGTCAGGAAGACAGCAACATACTGAACTATCTCTCTTCTCATATTGGGTCACCAAAAGGACTTATTCAGATCTTTATACATTTTAGTCATGCTTGAATGCAAACTAAGTCTACTTTTGTGCTTCTCTTCAGATCTTCATCAACTAAAACACAAATTCTACCTTTGAATCTTAGAATTCCATTTGACTCCATATGGATATCCTTTGTTTGTTCTATGCTAAGTGACTCTACAATGCTTTCCAAACTCTCATCTAACACTTGCTTTTCCTTGATCATCTCAAGGAAATCATTTGTGATGACCATCATGCCACAACAATGAAACTAGAAAAAACTTCAGTATTGAGACTTAAGTCTCTGAACTTTTTTATGAGCTCCAACTCATTTATCATCAATGATGTCATACTAACCATCTTTCTACTCAGAGCATTTGCTACTACATTCCCTTTTCCTAGATGATACATCAGTTGAAAACCATAATCCTTCAGGAACTCCATATTTTCAAAACAAATACCACCACCACTAACTCCAAGTCATGAGTAGGATAATTCCTCTCTAAGTCTTTTGCTGTCTAGAAGCATAAGCCATCACTTTTCTCTCTTACGTTAACACATTACAAACATCCCAGACCTTGATAAGATGCACCACAATACACTTTAAAAGGTTTTCCAACATTTGGAATGATTAGCATTGGGGAAATAGTCAACCATTACTTCAACTCTTAGAATCTCTACCCACACCTATTTGTCCAAGTAACGGCTGATCCTTCCTTATCAATTGAGTTCAAAGGGGCTACTATCCCTGAAAAACCCTTTATGAATCTTTTAGAATAACTTGCCAATTTTACAAAACTCCTGAATTCATATAGTATCACTTCCACCTTAGAAGAATTTAATAAAATCTCTTCTATTGACACCACATGCCCCAAGAACTTCACTTCTGACATTTAGAATTCACACTTAGACAACTTGGTAAAAAAAAAAGTGTTTCTCTCTTAGAATATCCAAAACTGTTTTAAAGTGTTCTCTATGCTACTCAAGAGTGCAAGAGGAGATGAGAATATCATCTATGAAGACCATAACAAACTTGTCCAAGAAGGGTCTAAAAATCCTATTCATATAGTCCATGAACACTACAAGAGCATTTGTCATCCCAAATGACATCACCAGATACTCGTAGTGGCCATATCTGAACTTGAAAGTTATCTTGCACATCTACAGTTTCCACCAAATCTGATGGTATCTAGATCTCAGATCAACTATCGGTAATCCACACACAATCTAACCCAAAATTCCCTTATATACATGGGAACCATGGTTCTCTCGAACTCATACTTCAATCCCTCCTTAAACTTCCTACACGTCTAGACTCAGAGGTCTCTAGAGGGTAAAATCTAACTAGGTGTTTAAACCGAGTAACATACTCTTGTATAGTCATATTCCCCTATTCCAACTAGAGGAATTAAGTTTCTTTGACATATCTTATTGTCAAGAAAATACTTCTCCAAGAATCTATATTTGAAATTCTTTCGAATCCATCACTTCAACTCTATCTTCCATCATCTACCTCATTCCTTGCCACAAAAAACTTAGACTTCCCAAGTAGGAATAGGTGGTAAAAATTATTTTATTGTCTTTAAAGCAAGAGGTTACCTCGAAGACTTTCTCTAGCTCCCTTATCCACTGGTCCACTTGGTCTTAAGTGGAGTTCCCATTGAACTTAGGAGATCCATGCTTCATATAGGTGACCAACCTTAGGTGCTCTTCAAGTTGGAGAGTGGCAACTACGATCTTGGCGACCTGTAACTCTTGAATGACTGCTTGGTATCGTTGAACCATTGTGGCATTCTTTATTGGATAGTGGAGGTTATAATCTTTATAGCCCTCACTATGTGGTTCAAATCAGCTTGGAGGAAGGAAAAGGAGTAAGTGATCTAGATGTTATTCTAGACAATTACAAGAAAAAGAGGTTGGAAGAAAATACCCTATCACGATATGATACATTATATCATTTACTCAACTTAATAAGGAAAACTCATTACCCCAAGTCACTTTAGAGAAACTACTACTCTAATACCACTAAATATAACGATCCCAAAATACTAATGATAACTAAATCTAGTCTTTTTGCTTGTTTGATTTTTTTTTAACTTAAAACGCTTACTACTTCTATTACATAATTCTCAAACTTCTCTAATGTAGATGAGTACTTTAAGTACTCCATTTGTACTAATTATTTATAACATGTCTATACCTACTCAACTTTTTCTCTACCATGTGGATTTCCCCTCTAAACCTGTTATTTGTTCTTGTATAAAGAACACAATAATCGTAGTTTATCAAACACACTAAAATTAATGGTAAGCTAGTAGGAAATGTAAGTAAAGTATTAGAAATTTTTAATCTTCAAAACATACAATGCAATTCACATATCAAGTGTAAGGGTCTACCTAAGGCTTTACACATTTAAGTATAATCACAAACAAGACAAACAACTTCTGGGAAACTATATGAATTTCAAATATCTGGGGCTAAACACTTGATGTATGCTCTTGGACCACGGGTCTAACCAACTGACTATTAAGTCTTTTTTACCACAGAGTCATCCCACATCTTCCCACAACCCATCTAACATCAAGGTAGTCTTAACCAATTGTCCCTAAAAAACAACTAGTAAGAATTCTATCGACTTTCATCACATGACATCTTAGTATGTGACTTAGATGATCATGAAGGTCTAGGTATCCCCTGCCATATTCTTAAATTATAAATTTCATGTATATAAGAGATAAAAAATTTTAGTTTATGTCTCATTCAAATAGACTAGATCAAGTAATTCGAAATAACTCTTCTACATAATTCAACAATCTCAAGATGATTCTCAAAGCAACTCAAACTCAATCATACCAGCCTATTTACGAATTCAACATCATATTTTCTTCTAATTCATTCAATCCATGTCAATAAATCACAAGCTCCAAAAACAAACATTAAATCGACATGTCTCAAAATAAGTTACTAAAAAAAATAGGTCATATATTCCAAATCAAAATCAAACTCCATAATAAGGTCAAACCAAGAAAATGGTTCATTCTCAAAATTTTAAATCTTCTATGATTTGATAAAAAATAACTACATTACTAGTTTTCTTTACCGGCTTGTTGTGTATTCCTTTTTCTCATAAATTTGAGTCAAATCAAGGTTGTTATAACTTGTTTTAGAATTACTTGATTATCAAATTAAATATATGACTGTGGACTTAAGTTAATGGATATTTATATTGATATTTAAAATGTCACATGCAATACAAGCCCTCAAATATAGTCTCTAAAATCACTTACAGAACATAAAACCATAAAACTTACCTAAAAAATCACTTACAAATCACTTACAGAACATAAAACTTACCTAAACGAGAATTTATGATTTTTTTTCATAAATTTTCACTAAAAATAAATAAATATTTTAAAAATAAATAAATTTTAGAAAGATAATAATTTTATAATAATAAAATATGAAATATTTAATCTACTGTTTATATATTTTTCAAAATCTTTTTTCAAAATTAGGTAGTTAAAATCTTCATCTTATCTAAACTAATTTCTATTAGGATTTTATATTTATTATAAAATTTAAAATTTAAATAATTAAAAAGAAATAAAAAAAATCAATTTCAATTTATTTTTATTTTATTTTATGTATATATTGTTTTGGTTTTGTTAAATTTTTTAAACACTATATGTTTATGCTATCAAATATCTTATCAACAAAAAATAATCTTTTATCGTCACTCAGACTTTTTCCAGGAAACTCAATAATAATATGAACTTCCATCTTAAAAACTTTTAACTTATAATCAAATAATAGGCGTTATGGTCCTAACGTATTTACATATGTGTGGGGATATGTGTAAAAAAGCATGTTTGAATAAATATATATACGTGTTATTTTTGTTCGTAAAATATGAAATTTGTATCCAAAATAATATAATTAATTACGTGGAAATTGTTATAAAAAATTATATTAAAATTAATAAAAATATTAATAATAAATAAAATTATTTTATTCTCTTTTTCTTTATTTTTTTTACTTTTTTAAATTTATTTTCTAATTTAAATAAAACAATTAATGTCTAAATATATTGGAAAAATTTTATGTAAATGTTCAATTTTTTTTTATCCTAAACCTTAATTTAATGCACATTATTAACTTTTATAAAGAAGTTTAATTAAATTTACTAGTAAGTTTGAATAATTTTATTTAAAAATATTAAGTGCAGAATGTAATATTCATGTAATTGTCTCATTTATTATTGAATTATATTTCTGATAAGATTATTTTAATTTGAACTTTTCAATTATTATAATCTTAATCTTTGATGGCCATGGTGGTAGTTTTAATAATATATTTGTTCTTATAATCTCACATAATTAAGTACTCTTACCATAGTTACTTCCTTTATTACTATAATTTAGTATGAGCATATACTAATATTAATAACATATATTGATATTTATATAAAAGTATATTTTTATTTTATTTATGTAGAAATATTAATATATTTTTTCTAAATAAATACTAAAATCAAGGACTAAATTGAATATAAATGAATAAATAAAGGACTAAACATATAACTTAGTGTTATATATATATATATATTAATTTTAATAATATTTTATAAAATTAATATATTATTAGTATAAATATTCAACATTTTATTAATCTAGTAAAGAAAAAGTTTGTATAAAAATATTGTAAGAGGATTATAATTACTCATGCCTATAAAAATAACTCTAACAGATTGTTCATAGTTGTGTCTGGGACGAAGGGGCCTTTTTTTTCATAAATATTTGAAAATAATAAGTGGAGAAAGAAAATTATATTCACCTCCTTAAATAATTAATACTTCCAATGAAAATTAAACTTTTTTACGCATAAAATTAAAATTATATTTTCCATATAACAAGGTCTGGAAAATGTGTGTGTTTTTCTTTATTCTTTTATCATAATTGCGTCTGAGAAGCAAGTTTAGCCAAACAAACGCTGCCTTAATTTGACCATGGCAGCTAAGTGTTTGGGCAGACGAATAGGCACAGCAGCAAAGGAAGAACTACTAAGCAAGGGAGCATGGCGCGATTCTCTTATGGCCGCTGCTTCTCGCGCAATAGCTGAAAGAATCCCGTTGGCGAATCTCGTCGTCGAAGTCAGAGACGCAAGGGTCCGTTTGTTACGCATTTTAACGAATCATTATTCATTTCCTTTTGTTTCTTTCACTCATTTACACACTCTCCTATTCTTTTCATTTTTTAGATTCCCTTGTCATCCGAATGCGAGATACTCAGAAACTACCCACTTCCCCGGAAACAAATCATAGCGCTCAACAAAATGGATCTTGCGGGTGCATCGAATGTGAAGGTTGGGCTTCTTATTGAGTTTTTCTTTCTTTTTTTTTTTTAGTCCTTATATCTTGGTCTAATTTGGTCAATATTTCTACATTTTCATATCCGTGTTACGTGCTGTTGAAATTGAAGTCAACATGTTTTGTTAAAATTGAAATATTAATTTACAAAAATAAATAAATAACATATTGGTAAGCATGTTCTGGGATTGTCAGAGTACCTCGGCATTTTTCTTCTTGAATGTGGTTTTTAGTGAATTTAATGCAAAAGATGGTAGCAGAGAAAATTGAAAGCGGTGAGAAAGAAAATTAAACTAAATGAGAAAAGTTGTGTGTGAACAAATTAGTAATGTGCTTCTCCACATAAACTCTCACGGGACCTAAGCTAACTAGAGTAATCAATAATGCCATGTAGGCTCACTTCCTAACCAAATTAGTAATTAACTTCTTGAATTGTGGAGTTTAACCAAACTCAATCAAATAACCATGTCGAGGGATAGGTAAAATTTTATTCCATTTAGATTTATTAATTAATGATTTGTTTTTTTGTTTTAATACATGTTTTGTGAATAGGCATGGATGGAATATTTTAAGGAAAGGAACTGCGTATGTTGTGGAGTCAATGCTCATAACAAGGAGACTATCAGACAGGTTAGCTGTATGTTCCCTTTTTGTGCATTCTTCCAACTCAGGAATGAATGATGTTATTGTAAATAACATGTTATATTGATTTGAATAAATTTTGAATTCACATTTGAATTTACATCTGTAAGATGCATCTGCAGTTTAGTCTGTAGCACACATGAAGAGTACTGAGAATTTTTTTAATTCTTTAAGCAGTAAGCTATGTAGAACAAATAGAGATTCTGAAAATTTTATTAATAGATACTGATTTTATAGTTGTTCATGAACTAAATTAATGATAAGGATTTTTGCTTGTAGATAGCTTCTAAGCCTTATACAACGCCAAGTGAGTGAGTTGAGGGGAGATGATCGATGTGGCAATAATTATACTGCTACAGTAATGCTAATTGGGATCCCAAATGTTGGTAAGTCGGCACTTACCAATGCCTTGCATCAAGTGGGGAGAATCAGTGCAGCAGGTATTCAAATTATTATTACAATTCTAACTGAACAGGGTAAATGACATGCTCAAGTTGTGAGCATGTGGATGTATATATTCACAATTTTTCTGTTTTATCTTATAGCTTTTTTGTCTTGTTCACTTTTTTATTTTATAGAAAAAGGAAAGTTAAAGCATGCAACTGTGAGTCCAGTGCCAGGAGAGACTAAAGACATACGAAGTTTTAAGGTTAGCCCTTTGTTTTCTTGATATATTATATAATTTCCATAAGGTCGACTATCAGGTTATAATTTTGCTGTTGTGCTGAAGGATACCAGAACTTTTAATTAGCCCCAGATATGATTTTGGAAAATCAGAGTCTCATTCTCCCTCGGGTCATTTTTTTCTTTTTTAACAATCTCATTTTCATCATGTTAACTGAACAACTCTTAATCAATGATAATTTTAACTCTTGATAGGTTTTTGGTGCAAAGACATGTTCCATCTAGGCATCTTATATTACCAGATATCTAATATGCTTGTAAAAGATGCTCATGTTAGGTAAGCTGGTAAGATTCTTTTATCAAGAGAAGAAATTTCACTAGAAATTGAAGGAAAAAAAGAATACAAAAGCCGGGGAAAGAATACCATTTAAACTACCAAAATCTAGAATGCAAATACTGAAACTTGTCAATGAGCAAAGCTCACTAATCAATTTGTATGACAAATCAAGATTATCAATTGTTGATAGCCGCCTATGATGGTGGCTGGCCAAAAATCTGCCATTTTTATAGAGAGGGGATTCACTTACACCAGGAGTAAGAGTTAAAGATTCTCACCATTCATTTTCTTGTAATATAACTGTTAAAATGACGAGAATGGAGAGTAAGTTACTTACTCTTGAATGAATGGATCCCTCCTTCACACACACATATGTATATATTATACGTGTGTACCATGTGCAAGTCAACTTGCTCCCAATATAAACTGTTTATAGTATATCTTAGTATACATGGTAACTTTAACATATTTTGTGACAATCAATCAGAAAATTTTAGTCAATCATGTGCATCTTTGATTTAATTTAATTTGTTAGTTGATTGATTTGTTTTTTCAGTTTAAATATTTATGAAAATTGTTCTCCAATTAATTTTCGTCCAAAATTTCACATGATAAAGTCATGTTTATTTATTTATTTTTATTTACATAAAAATAAAAAAAAATATTTTCTATGATTAGCTAAGAATCAATACAAGCTACTATTTTTTTTAATAACTTTTATTTTAAAAATAACAATTAGAATGTAACTAGTTGGTTGTTAAAATCATAAGAATAAAACTTAAAAATGAATAGTTTTTGATAGTTTATATTTACTAAAATATATTATTATTCAAGAACGAAAAAGAATACTAATGTAATTCTTTTACAATAAAACATAAAATAAAAGAATGTAAGATAATAAACTTTCAAACAAGTTAAAATTGTAATTATATTATATTTTTTATTTTTCTCTATTTTAAATAAGTGTATTGATTCTTAATGAATGATAATAATTGTATTCATTCTCATTACAATAGCAACATGTATTGATTCTGAACTAATCATAGAACTTATATTTTTATTTGTTATGTAAATCATAAATGGAGAAAATAAATATACATCTTATTACAAAATGTTAGAATAAAGGGCTGAGTTCATGATCAAATTGAACTTTGAAAACTTCTTCAAAATGAATGAATAATTTTCTGAGTCAAGCTAGGATAAAAGCAAAAATAATATTGAAAACTTTTTGGCATGGTTGCTATTTTATTCAATATGAGTTGCACCTTTGAAAAAAAGTTTGAAAGGGATAAATTTCTAGCAGAAGAGAATAGTCTGTATGTAAATGTTTAGAGAAGTTTGATGTCCATTGTGCACTTTGTTGGCCTATCTATGGTACTATGATCTCCGTACTTTTATCCTTGTTCTGCCTCTTGATCACTCATTCATCAATTAGTGCAGCTTTTATGCTTTTCTCACTTTTGAAACTTTTGCTTTCCATTTAGATTGGTAGCCATCCCAATATTTACGTGTTAGACACTCCAGCTATTTTGTCTACCGAGGTTCCTAAAGTTGCTGTTTTATCTAAATTAATTTTAACAGGTATGTTTAATTGATATTCTTTTTTCCTTATTTCTTAGCTTTAATATTGAAACGTCTGCATAAAATTTGTTATTTGTTGATGTTACTAAATAATATTGTATTTTCTATTTCTCTAATGTACATATCCAACTTTAGAGTTAGGGTTAGGGATGAGGTAGGTGGCTAACCTTTGTTTTGTACTCTCTCCTATTTAGACATTGACTTTTCAATATCCCTTATTGAAGTTGATATCAAAGCAGGTTCCCTCTTTACCTTCACCCATCATCATCCACCACGGTTTGCCATCCTCCATCATCGTCCATTGTCACCACCAGTGTTGCCATTTCATCTGGCAAAGGTAGTGTTAGTTGTGCCTTGTCAAGCACAACACAACCTTGGTGATTGCATAACCAATTGCCGTTCCATACACCACCACATGCGATTTTTCTTGTGGCTCATCACATGTATGTGTGCGTCAAGTGCCACCTTCCCATGCCTGGAATCACATTGCGCCATTGTCGTTTGTCTCATCAGCATTGTTTCTCATGGGTCAAGTGTTGTCCTTCTAGGGTTAGGGTTTCTACTTTTGTTTACTTTGTTTTGTTGGGTTTCTGGTGGCTGTTTTGTCTCTCAAATGGCTTCAAAAGGTTTTTTGTTCCCTCTTTCTGCTATACAAGTGCAAAACTGAACTGGAAGGAATTATGGTTTCTTGGTCAAATGTATCATGACCATTTGGAAAATGAAGCCTGCTCTATTTTTGAAGTAAGCATACCTCATTGGGAAAACACTGACTTCCAACTTTTTGGTGATACTTTGATCTTGCAAGTCATGTTCATTTTGGAGGAAAGCACAAGATAATTTTGTTAATGATATTCAACGTCTCTTTGATATAACTCAAAGAGTAGCTTCTGTCAAATAGTTAGTACTTGACATATCATATGTTTAACAAGAAGGTTAATAATTATGCATGGTACTGATTTTGAGAAGTTTATCATTTACATGATCAAATTTTAACTGGTGATCAAATCCCTTCAATGGATACCTTAGTCACTAGACTCCTTTGTGTAGCAAGCTTGGTGAAGGATGAGAATCAAATTAAAGTTATTGAAAGTTCAACAATGGTAACACCTCTTAGAAGAGGAAGAGGTCACAACATTCGAGGAGGAAGTGGCAGTAGAAGTGAAAGTCCTTAATGTTCATACTGTAAGAGAATGGGTCATACCTAAGAAAATTGTTATTTCTTATATGACTTTCTAGACAAGATTGCTCATGTCTCTAAATTGTCTCAGACTACAAGATTTTCAATGAAGAGTACCAAGAGATTTTGAGGTTCAAATCTAAGAAATCCAACAATCAAAGTCAATCTTATTCATTGCTAAGTGTGTCAACAACATGTATTTCTTATTTGTGGAACGTCATAGTCCATAGATTCTTGATTCAGGTGCCTCCGATCACATCTCTAGTATAAATTCTTCATTCTCCTTTATTTCTACTCCAAAAATTCCTCATTTTGTTACAGTTGCAAATGAATCTACATTTGCACCTCAAGGAGTTGACCAAGTTCCTTTGTCCCCTTCACTAAATCTAAATTGTGTTTCATTCCTCATTTATTAATTGACTCGTTTACTAAATTGTATTGTAAGTTTTGATGTTAATTCCTTTGTCATACAGGAACATGGTATGAGTTGTCTGATTAGAGAAGGATATGAATCACAAGGCATTTATTACCTAAAGTTGAGTCCATTTGTATCTTGTTTTGCTACTCCAACCCCAAAACTTTTGCATAATCGTTTGGGACACCCAAATTTATGAAAATTGAAGATGATGGTTCCTAGTCTCAAATAATTTCAAACTTCAGATTGTGAACCTTGTTAATTAGGAAAATATGTTAGATCTTCCTTGCCTAAACAGTTCGAAAAACGATGTAATTCAATTTTCTCTAACATTCATTATGATATTCGGAGACCAAGTCGTGTCACTTCTTTTGGTTTTAAATATTTTGTAACTTTAATTGATGAATTTTCTTGATGTATTTCGGTTAATTTAATGAAAGATAGATCTGAACTTTAATGTATATTGTATTTTTTTTATTTCTCTAATGTATGTATCCAACATTAGGGTTAGTTAGAGTTAGGATTGAGGCAGGTGTCTAACCTTTGTTTTATACTCTCTCTTGTATAAATACATGTACATTAGTGGTGAAATATACATTGACTTTTTAGTATCCCTTATTCATGTGTTGATTAAAATAGAAGACAAAATTAGTTAGGAATCAATAATATAGCATCCATCATATAAAATGACTAGGGAATAAAGGGAGATGTAAATGATAAGATTCACAAAGGTGGCTGAAATGGAATCTTGCTTGAGGAAAATTTCTACTGCACAAATATAACACCCAGAATGTTAGAATGTTAGGTGGTCCAGAGCCAACCTGAAAATAAACTTAATACCACAAAGATGAAAATATTATTGACTGTGGAGACACACAAGACAGGATTATGAATGAATGCATTTGAGAGTCTTAGATATTGGAGAGGTACCTAGCTCAACCTTGTAAACCGGCTTATAAGGTGAGATTTACGCTTTACTTGTATATTATAATTTAGTCATATATCTAATCGATATGGGATCATTAACACATCTTTTCATGCCGACGTCTTGAAAGCGTGAAAATTATAAGTAACCTAACCAACACATCTCCTCATGCTGAGGAATAAACATCTCGAGCATGAGACTAGATATTTGAGGATGGTCAGATAATGGTCCAATAATGCGTGGCACAATAGGCCGAACAAATCTCTCTATTAGGATAGACTTTGATATCATCTTAGAAATTAATGAGGTTTATACCTTACTTATATATATTATAATTTAACTATAGTTATAGTCAATGTGGAGCGACTAACACACTTCTCGAGAACATTTAAGTTATAGGTAGTCCCACCAATAGAGAGAAAATTTTGATAGCATCTAATGCGTAAAAGATGGTAGGATCTGGCCTTCGATAGTTTAGGCGTGTGTGGAGATGACTTGTAGAATTCCTAGTAAAATTAATTGATCAAATGAAGGGTACTCCAACAATTAGCAGTAGAGGAAGGCCAAGAATAGTTATAAGTCAAACGATAAGGATTTAGATTTAAATGGTATGCATTGCACATGATATATTAGAGGACATTATGGCGTCATGTGGTCCATGCAATTGGTGTTTTCTACAAGGAGCATTTTGTGATGGCTTTCTACAAAGTATTTATAGAAAAGTTGGCTCAAATTTTGTTATCAATGTGATGCAAGGGCATATGCAGCCATTTGGTGCATTTGATTGTCTCAAATTTAAAAAGAATAATATATTTCTTTTGTATATCAATAATGAGGCCATTGGACCATAAATACATGAGCCTGGTTATTTTAGGAAATACACAGAGCTAATTCTAAGGAAACAAATCCCTGTAACTATGGGATTGTTTTTAAATACATAATCCTAGTATTAATAGTAAGATACACCTGTATTATAGAATACAATTATTGCAAAGATGATATAAAAACTCTTAAAATACATAATGAGCAGCATGGTTTTGACAGATTGGATTGAAATGCTCACATTTTTATGGGTGTTTCTAGGGAGCTGTTATTTTAGATTATGCATAATGGGGCTTGCAGTGCATTTTTATATTTTATGATGTTCTCTAAAGTATATGGTTTGTCTTATTTTGGGGCCTTTTCTTTCTACAAAAATATGTTTACGTGTCAAGAAAGAAAACAAAATGCATACAAAAGTATAAGTTACCATCTGATCACATCGCACTAATAATTAATTACATCACGGAGAACCACTTCCAAGAATGAACTGTATACTGCCTGAAGACAATTGAACTATCCCATTTCAAACTAGTTATGTTAATAGTTGATACATGTTAAAATGGTTCTCGAATATCTTCAGTTTTGCTCTACATATTGCACTAGGCTATAGCAAATATGCCCATGCCTTGATATTTTCTTCCTTTTCTATACAATGCACTCCCCCTACTTTGCACCATCCTACATTTCTATTATTATTCCCAGCTAGTATAGAGTAATTTTCATTTCATAAGCACATCATAACTTCCAAACAAACTAATGAACAAAAAGAATTTCGAGAAAGGAAAATGTGTTATTTATGGTTAAGTTAGCTTTTGTAGTTAAAACTTTTATATAATCTTTTGTACTTTTTTTTCTTCATACCTTCATTTCAATCTTTATCCAGGAACAGTTGGGGATTGTTTAGTCACGAGAAAAGAAGTTGCTCAATATTTTCTAGCTATTCACAACTCTAGTGAACAATACAAGAAATGGGCAAGACTATCTATGAAGGATGACGATAGATCATTCCTTAACGGCACGGCACAGTTGAAGCAGAAAAACCAAATCCCTACAGATCACACACAGGTATCTGTAATTTATTGTGTACTATTGTATTATCTTAGTGCTCATCTAATGTTTTCTACTGTATGATTGAAACAATAGTAATTGTAATATGTTAAAAATAACACAGCGAGCATAAGAATGAAAGGGTAATCATAGAATTGAACCCAAACAAATGGTTCCCAGTTAAATATGCAAAAATTTGGAAACTAATAGAGGAGTCAAAAGCCTTAAAGAAATAGTTTTCATTTCTTTGGAAGTTGGCTTGTATGCCATTGGAGCAAGTGAAGAATCAGCATGAGGATTTTCAGTTTGACTCCAGAAATTGAAATTTCGATTTGGATGACAAAGTTCCATTTGTTAATTTATTTTCTTCATTTCCCATGGTTCATGATTGATAAAGATTGGTTAAAACAAAATTTCATATGATTGATTAGTCTTCTCTCTCAAAAGATCTACATGCATTTTTACTTTTGGTTTCCCAGGACTGTATAGTGCAGGATGTTCGACGGACACTTTTTGAAACAATTTCGTCTTTCGAAGGCGATTTAAAATGTGAAGATGAAATGCTAGCACTCATTGCTAGGCAGTTTAGTGCCTTGCAGGAAGCTTTCCATGTTTCAGTTGAATGTGAAGAAGATGCTCATGACAAGGTTGCTGGAAAGTTGCTTAATCTTTTCCGTACTGGCCGTATTGGACATTATATTTTAGACGATCTTCCTGGAAATATTCAATGATCATTGTTACCCAATTGATATAAGTACTTCATGGAGCTGCTCTTTTCATTTCACCTGTTTCTTTTACTTTGTTGTAACCATTTTTGGTTAGTTAGGAGTAGTGAAGTGTATATATATAGGTGTCAAGTTTTGGGATAATCAGACTGCTAGGATCTCTTGTAGCAGTGAACATGGTTTGGGTTGGGTGGATTTTGTCAAATTTGGAAGAGACCATACGGCCTGACCCAATCCAGTAACACTTGGTTGAGTTATTTGTTACATATTTATAAAATTATAAAAAATTATAAATGAAGATGGGCAAAATGGAAAAAACACAAGGAGAATTTTTTTTTACAAATTATAGAAATTGAAAGAGAATAAATATTTTACCTTAAATTCTAATATCTGAATTTAATATATAATATAGAAGTTTAAGGATAATTAAATATATTAAGTTTTATATTTTATTATTGTCATATTGGGTTTGTTAGGGATGGTTTAGTTGTAAGATTTTCTTAAAAAAAAACAAGTTTTTACTTTTTAAAGTTCAGTTTTAAATTATGAACTATCAATATTTTAGTTTGCTTTGTGTATCACGATCTAGTATCCAAAACAATGTTTTATTTGTTAATACCAAGATAATAATTAAGCTTCCGTTTTCTTTTCTTTTATTTTTAGTTAATTAGTTAGTTAGTTTTATCAGTTAGTTAGTTTGTTATTAGTTAGAACCTTCGGATGTGTGTATATATAGGTGTAACTATAAACTTTTTCTCGTTATATCTTTCATTCTCTCAATCAATAAGTATATTTGGTTTCTTTTTTTTCTTGAGTTCGAACTCTCTTTCTCTCTTCTCTGAATTCTTTTCTTTCACTTAATTTTTGTTACACCAAACTTGTTATGGTATCAGAGCTCTCTTAGGAGGGCTCTACTGTGTAACTCTCTGATCATGGTAACGTACACTTTGGAGGATATGCAGAATTCAACATGTCCATATTATATTCATCTGAACGAAAACCCAACAATGGTTCTTGTTCCGGATCTTCTTATTGATGGGAACTATCACACCTGGTCAGATCAAAGAAGATGAGTCTGTTAATTAAGAACAAGGTTGGCTTCATCGATGGTACAATTCCAGAACTAGACGCAACTAGCTCTATTCATCCTTTTTGGGAGCGATGCAACACCTATGTTCTCCGATGGCTTATTCAGTCTATGAGCTCTGAGATTGCTCGATTAGTTATATGGAGAGACAAGGCTTCAGTTTGGACAAAACTCAAAGAAAGGTTGTCTCATGCAAATCTTTTCAGAATTTCTGAGTTGCAAGAAGAAATCTATAGTTTCAAACAAGGAGATTTATGTGTAACCAAGTATTATACGGGTATGAAGATTTTATTAGATGAACTTGATGTTTTAAATCCAATACCTATTTGCACCTGTAATGCGAGGTGCACTTGTGGTGCCCTGGCCAAGCTAAAGAATCAAAGGAATGTTGGTACTATGGTGAGGTTCGTGAAAGGGTTAAATGAACAATATTTTAACGTCAGATCTCAGATTATACTTATCGATCCCCTTCCTATTATCAACAAGGTATATTCCCTCATCGCTCAACAAGAAAGGCAGTTCCATGTCGAGCATTCCGAACATTCTAAGGTACTCGTCAACATCAGTGAAAGCTCTAACCAAGAACTGAGGAAATACAATCATTACAAAGATAGTAATCATAAAAAATTTCAGCAGCAGACTGGAAAAATATGTTCACACTGTGGAAAAGTTGGACACACTGTAGATGTTTGCTATAGGAAATATGGGTCCCCCAGGGTTCAAATTCAAGAACCCCAAATACGCAAATTTGACAACTAATGTGGCGGTTTCTAACAATTTGGAAAACACTGGAGAGATAGGCAACGGTGCCCAAGAACAGAAGTTCGGGTTCGCAACTGAGCAATACCAAAACTTGCTAACCCTGCTTCGACAAAATCCCAACGAGAACCTGATTGTACATAACAACAGTGTGCAAGTGAATCAGTCCTCAGTACAACAACATAACACCATTCCTACTCATAATGGCAAAGTATTTAAAGATAAGTAGATTTTAGATACGGGTGCTATTAATCACATGCTTTTTCTTTGTCTTTTTTACTTCTTACAAGTATATTAAACCTGTGCGTGTGAATCTTCCGAATGGAAATTCTGTTGTGACTAGCGTTTCTGGAACCATATATTTTTCTCCCTTTCTTTACTTAACAGATATTCTCTATTTACCTAATTTCCAATACAATCTTATTTCTATATCCAGATTGACTACTGTTTTAAATTGTAAACTAATCTTCTCTGGTTCTTGTTGCTGGATTCAGAGTTCCAGTACCTACAAGATGATTGGTACAACCGAGATTAGAGATGGGCTTCACCTGTTGAAGGATCCTACAGACACTCATTCTTATGTTTTGATGCTACATACCGATATTGATAATTGTAATTTTGTTGCTGCTAATAAAAATCTATGGCACTATAGGTTAGACCATCTTTCTTTGGATAGATTGAATGTTTTGCAGAAACAATTTCCTTTCATCAATAATGATAGACACATTGTTTGTGATATATGTCATATTGCTAAACAAAGGAAATTGTCATATACCCTGATTGAAACTAAATCTAATAAAATTTTTTATTTGATTCATGTGGACATTTGGGGGTCTCTCTCTACTAGTTCTATTCATGGTCATGTTTATTTTCTTATTGTTGTTGATGATTTTTCAAGGTACACATGGGTTTATCTGTTGAAAGGTAAATATGAAGTTAGAAGTTTAACTTAAAATTTCTTTGCTTTAATAGAAAACCAGTTTAATACCAAAATCAAGGTAATTAGAACTGATATTGGTCTTGAATTTAATATGGAACAATTCTATGATGCTAAAGGAATTATTCATCAAACCTCGTGTGTTGAGACTCCTCAACAAAATGCTATAGTTGAAATGAAGCACCAACACCTTCTCAATGTAACAAGGGCTCTTCTCTTCCAAGCCAATATGCCTAAGTGCTTCTGGTCATATGTAGTTGGGCACTCAGCTTACCTTATCAACAGGATTCCTACACCTATTCTCAGGGATAAAAGTCCCTATGAAATCTTGCATTCTGCTGCTCCCGATTTTTCCATGTTAAGGGTCTTGGTTCACTATGTTTTGCTTCTACTCTCACCAACAACAAAACCAAACTTGCCCTCGTGCAAGGAGATGCATTTTTATAGGTTTTAAACAAGGAACGAAAGGATTTGTCCTCTTTGATCTCAAGAATAGAGAGATCTTCATTTCCAGAAATGTGGTGTTTCATGAACATGTTTTTCCCTACAGTTCTAGTCAACAGGACAGCCACAATATCAGTCAATCTAGAAATTCACAAGAGCACCACATTATTATACTCCTGTCGTCAACGAGCCAAATGGAACAACCACATCTACTGTTCAGAGTCAGAATGCAGATCAGTGTATCTCTCAGCATAATGAAGCACCTAATCACAACTTAAATCAAGCTTAGCCTGGGAGACAGTCCGCCAGAACAAGGAGAGCTCCTACCTACTTGTAGGATTATCACTGCAATTTATCTACATCATCAGTGAAGCTTCTTTCTGACTCTAAAAAACAATTGTCCTCTGTTACTTATCCTCTTTCCTCTATAATTTCTTATAACAGGTTGTCTCCTAAGTATCAGAATTTTGTTGCACACATGTCCACTATCACAGAGCCGAGAAATTACTCCCAAGCTTTTAAAGATGAAAATTGGAAGAAAGCCATGCAAGAAGAAATTGCTGCCCTACAGAGAAACGATACGTGGATTTTTGTTGATCTACCAAAAGGAAAAACCCCTATAGGATGCAAGTGGATTTACAAGCTCAAGCACAAGCCAGATGGAACTATTGATAGGTATAAGGCCCGACTTGTAGCAAAAGGCTATACACAAGTGGAAGGAATTGATTTCTTGGATACTTTTTCACCTGTAGCAAGGATGACTACACTCAGGCTAATCCTTTCACTTGCAGCTGCCAAGCATTGGCACCTACACCAATTGGACATTGACAATGCATTTCTTCATGGAAATTTAGATGAAGAAGTGTATATGACTCTTCCTCAAGGATTCTCTTCTCCAAAACCAAATCAAGTTTGTCTTCTCAAAAAATCGTTGTATGGGCTAGACAATGGTTTAAGACTCTTCACAAGACTCTCCAATCCTTGAATTTCGTTCAATGCTCTTCTGATCATACATTCTATACTAAGTACACTTCAACTGGTTTCACTGCTCTATTAGTATATGTTGATGATATCAGTCTTATAGGAAGTGACCTTGCTGAAATTTATCATGGCAAAAATTTCTTACACAAACAATTTCGCATCAAAGACATTGGAGATCTTAAATTCTTCCTTGGACTTGAATTTGCCAGATCTTCAAAGAGAATTTCATTAAACCAAAGAAAGTATTCTTTGGAACTCTTATCTGATGCTGGTCTTTTGGCCTCAAAGCCAGCAAAAACTCCCATGGATCCCTCTATTCAGCTGTCCAAAGACATTGGAAATCCTCTATCTGATATTTCTTCTTACAGAAGACTCATTGGTAGACTTTTGTATTTAACCTCTACTCGACCAGATATATCCTATTATGTCCAGCAACTAAGTCAGTTCCTGGACAAACCTACTGATATACATCTTCAAACTGCTAATCGAATCCCCAGGTACATCAAAGCTTCACCAGGAAAAGGGCTATTCTTCCTGTCGAAATCAGACTTCAAGCTTCATGCATTCAGTGACTCATATTGGGGAAGGTGCATTGATTCTAGGCGATCTATAACCGGATTCTGCATCTACTTTGGTTCTTCTCTAGTATCTTGGAAGACCAAAAAGCAAACCACTATATCCAAATCATCATATGAGGCTGAATATAGAGCTTTAGCCTCCACTGTTTGCGAGATACAGTGGATTCACTACCTTTTGAAAGATCTTCACAGCTTACCGGATACTCCTTGCAATCTTTTCTGTGATAACCAGTCTGCAATACACATAGCTCATAATGATTCCTTCCATGAACGAACTAAACATATTGAGATCGACTTCCATATTTTACGGGAAAAACTCCTCTCAGGTTTAATTAAGTTTCTGACAATTTCTTCTTCAAACCAGTTGGCTGACTTTCTTATCAAACCTCTTGCTTATACCAGTTTTCATGCCATTTTTTCAAAGCTTGGAATGATTGATATATATTCTCCAGCTTGCGGGGACTAATACCATATAATAATTAAGCTTCCATTTTCATTTCTTTTCGGTTTTCTTTTCTTTTATTTTTAGTCAGTTAGTTAGTTAGCTTTATCAGTTAGTTTGTTTGTTATTAGTCAGAACCTTCGGATGTGTGTATATATAGGTGTCACCATAGACTTTTTACATTGTATCTTTCATTTTCTCAATCAATAAAGTATATTCAGTTTCTTTCTTTTTTTGAGTTCGAACTCTCTTTCTCTCTTCTCTGAATTCTTTTCTTCTGCTCAAATCTTTGTTACACCAAACTTGTATTTGTTTCAAGTATAAGATACAAGTAGTAAAGTGTTTACTCCTTTAAAACTTTTATATATAAAATCCACTTCATGAGAACCTTTGTTATTGGCAACCTTTTCATTCTAACTACCATGTGATCGACTATACCTTTTCATTCTAACTGCCATGTGATCGACTATACCTTTTCATTCTAACTGTCATGTGATCGACTATAGTCTCATGTTTGTTGTTTGTAAATGTATCTTCATGTTTAGTAGATCTGTAAATACAGTTACTTCACCCACATATTTCTTCAATTGTGAAATGTAAAAAATGCTGTAAATTTTACTAGAGATAAGAAGATCCAACTTATATGCTACAGTTCCAATTCTGTCGACAATTTTGAATGATCCAAAATACTTGGAACTTAATTTGACATTACTCTTAAAACTTATCGATACTTGCCATAAGGGTGTAACTCGACATATACTTAGTTTCCTATCTATAACTATTTATAACTTCTATATCTATCAGCTATTTGTTTCATTCGTTCTTATGTCTTCTTTAGATGGAATTTAAGTACTTTCAAAGTCTTCTCTCTTTTTTTTTTAAACTTCTATAAAAAAAAAATTATGTTATTTTCTCTCGGAAGGTATGGAAGTTGTATGGGAGCTCGTTGAACATACATTATTTCAAACGGTGTAACTTTTATGGTTGTATGATATGATGTATTATACGACTATTTTACTAATGCGGTCAATTTTGACCACATGTGAGGGGCATCCGAACACAAATCTCAAGTATGTTGTTAGGTATCTATTATCTACTTTAGTCTGAACATCTATCTAGGGGTGATAGCTAGAAGACAACTACACTTGGACTCCTTGTAATGACATAAATTCCTGCAAGAACTAATTAAGAAAGATAGCATATGAATATGATAAGGCCATAAAATGGGAAACTTTACTCAGTCTATTCACTATTACCAATATTACTTATTTATCCCATGAATTTAGCAGTCCTTCAATGAAATCCATGGGAATGGGGATGAGTTGTAGCAACCCAAAGAAGATGCATTATCATATTTGTAGCTTTGGTAATTTAGGAAACTGAATAAATTTCTTTATATCATTACTTAGCCCTTTCCAGTAAACCATTGTCTTAATTCTCTTCATAGTCACTCCTATGCTTGAATGACCTCCTCTTTGTGAGTTATGGAGCCACTTTAATACATTTTCTCTTAATATTCTATCCTTACCAATGACCAGCTTGTCCTTCTTTCTTAATTGATTTTGTTGCCAAATGTAAAGTGTAATGATTGTGAACTACGATGTTTGTCTGAACTTCTTGTATCAATTTTTGGAGATTAACTTCCCTAGCCCAAAATTATTGAATTTTTTCTAGCCAGTTCAATTGTGGTTGATGTATTACTAGCAAATCACATTCAGAAACCTCCCTCCTTGACAAAGCATCAGCTGCAATATTCTCCTGACATTTCTTTAGTCAATTGTAAAATCAAACTCCATAAATTCTCACAACCATTTTTATTGTAATTTAGTGGTCACACGTTGATTATTAGGTATTTTAAACTATAATGATAAGTTCTTACGGTGAAATATCTATTAAGAAGATAATGCCTCCATTTTTTAACTGCAAAGATAATAATCAATAGTTTCTTATCATATGTTGACAATTTGCTACTTTAAATTTAATGCTCTATTTATATAAACAATAGCATGTTGTTCTTGCATAAGAATTGCATCTACTCCCCACCAGGATGCATCTACCTCTAATACAAATTCCTTGGAGAAATATGGTAAGGCCAATACTAGTGTGTTGCTGAGCAGTTCCTTTAACTTGTTGAACACCACTTTATCCTCTACTGTCCATTGGCACCCATCCTTTTTTAATATATCTGTTAATGACTTGCCAATTCCTCCATATCCTTTAATAAACCCGCTATAGTAATTAGTAAGACCCAAAACCCATCCTTCTATGATTAGCTATAGTATGGAATATATGGAAATGAAGGAATGCAATTTTTTTTTATGGAGCAGTTTAGGACAGGCAAGAGGAATGGAGGATGTTTCTTTTTGCATCTGGTCGTGGCTTAAAGCATCCAACAAATACTTCCAATATGCATATTCACAATGGAAACTCAACACACACGCTTGTAATGGTACCACTAGTACCTATTTTATATATAAAATATATGTTATCTTTTCTTTGCTGAAAAAAAAATAATAATAACTACTATATTATTATATGAGAGGTAATTGTACTAGAATAGTCCAATTCTACCAAATCCAATAATTTGGACCCAATAAGTTATTTTCTACAAAATAAGCGTATTAGTTAATATTACATTTGTTAGGAAGATATCTACGAGATATAAAATATGTACAAGATATAAGATATATCAGTTGAGATACGGTAATATGTTATTAATTTGTTACTAATCTGTTAAAAGAATCATATTATAAATAAGTGGTACGGGTATATTCAGACCACTCACACTCTTAACCAAATTCTAAACCCTGCACATACACTATATACTGACTTGAGCACTGGAGTTTAAACGTAGATACCCCCTTACGCGATCTTGAAAGAGTCAGGAACAAATCAAGAAGGAGACTAGAGCAGGTTGAGAGGGAGAGGAAGAGAAGCAGCAACGAATGTACTCGACCTTTGTAAGTATAGATGATGGGCTACTAAAGGAACTCCTGGCAATGCTGCATGTGGTGGGATTTTTAAGGATCAAAGGACATTAGTTTTAGGCTATTTTTCTTTATTCCTTATTGTTTTAATCAGTTTTTTATGCATAGGTTATTTCGTGGTTGTGGAAATTGCTGATAGTAAATGATGGACCAAACTTTGGATTAAGTATGATTCCTACTTAGTCCATTCAAATTCTGACAGAATATCTCCACAAGTGAATGAAAACACAGAATTTTGTGCTTGTTGATAGAGGGGAGCAATCATAATTTCATTGATGCAAAGCTGATGAAGCAAAGTATAGTAAAAGAAATTGTTGAGAAAATTTTACATTGACTAAAAATGAGACCGAACTATAGTATATAAGTGAGATGTAAATCTCACCTCCTGAGCCGGTTTTGACCCTAAACCCATAATCATTTTCTACATGATATCAAAATTCGGTTAACAAGATTGTTAGTCCTAGATTCAGCGACTTATTAATATACTGAACCTTGGTTTGCAGGTTGTTGGGTCTAGATTGAACTACATGTTAATAGATTATGATCCTCAGGAGCCCTGATGGTTAACAAAGTTGTTAACAGACCGATATGTAGAGTCTTGATTATTAATAAGATTGTTGGACCTAGATTAAATCACCTATTAACGGGTCACGTTCGAGTTGAGAATAACTCCTTGACGTGAGTTTCATTCATAATCCTTGTGATTTGAAAGGATTGGTCAAAAAATGCAAGGTTGAGTTCGAAGAGACACTATTATCATCCCATTAAGAAGAGACTTGGCTAATAAGGACATAAACAGTGTTGCGATTTCAGAACCATGGAATTAACAGACCTTAGCAAAAGAAGGATGTTCTCTTCTGACGCAAGTGATCTGTTGTGCGGTTACGAGATATTCAAATCTGTAACAATATAAAACCCCAAAACACGAATCTTCAACCAAGCATCTGATTAAGTTCATTAGTTTTCAAAGGAAACATTTACCAGTTTTTTGTTTTGATTTTTAATTTATTTTCTGTCCTCGATTTTGTCTAAAAAACACTTAAAACAACTTTTTTGTTTACTCTATTTTCTATACAAATCTTTAAAAATAAAAAATAAATTGAAAGTAGAGTTTTAATTTTGTAATTAAAAAAATAGTAATAGGAAATAAAAATAAGTATACGAGTCTCTAAAATTTTTGTCAAAGACTGAATTACAAAGATCAAAATGCCTAGTAAAAATATGAGCTGACCCAATGGAACAACAGTTTTCCAAAATATATGCACACAAGTAACCAAAAAATTAAGCAAATATAGTTATCCAAAATATAAACCAAAAAGTCACACCCCCGATGGAATCCATAACTAAAAGAGGGTTGAAAATGCCCAGAGATGAACATAAGCTCATTTAGAACCAGCATTAGGATTTGCCAATTTTGTTTCTTCCCTTTATCCTGCTTCTTGGTTCACTTTAGCATGTTTAGCATAAAAAGAAACTAAGACAAATTCATAAGGACTCTAATGCAGTGGCTTAAAATACAAACACAAATTATAATAGAATTTATTTCGGAGCAGGTGCAGTAACTATCAAACTTATCAGCCACGTTATAATGGACCAAATGCTCCAACAAACGATGAAAAGGACAAAGAATCCAGCCAAAATAGTAAGGAGAGGAGGTCCCTTAGCAGCATTGCCAATTTCATTTACATCTGATCCTTCTTTGGGAGATTTCCCATCTACAGAATTGGGGTTTGTTGCAAAAACAGTCAACAGCCTTTGATTCACTTTCAATCTCCTAAAAACTTTACACCTGGATACAATCAAAACCAGAACATATACAGTCTCAGTCTGATGTTATATTACTACACAAATAAGATAAAATATTTGTGATTAAAAAGGATTCAATTATTGAAACAATGTAGAATACACACATTGTCATTCATTCAAGTAACAAGATGAAATGAAAGAGGGGAGATGAGTTTCATTTTAGGTAGACATTTCTCTAATTTAAATTTTTTTTAAATACGAGGAACAGAAAGCACAATTAACAAGTAAACTTCCAACCGTTCCTAGTTCATTTTTATAAATACTTCTATCATTCTCTGAATTTAGAAATTAAAAGTAACCCTCTCCTCACTTTCCCTCCAAACATACCCAACCATTCGCAGTAAGGTCTGTTAAGAAAGACATACAGCTTAACATTTTTAGAATTATAAGACTCGGGCACGGGTTTGGAAGAGCTTATGAAAATTTTCAGCTTATTTTAGTAAACTTTCTGGATAGTTTCTGAAAATAACTTAAAACTATTATGAAAACAGTTTAGCCCAATTTCTTCTTCAACTATAAATATTTACCTATTCAATCACTTCAAAAGCCTCCAGGTGTTTAGCAAACAGTAGGATAATGAGAAACCTTTTTAGAAAAATAAGAATAGGATAAAATAAGAACCATTAAACAAAGCAAAGTCCAAAATTGTACAATTTGTCCAATGAAAATTGAAGAATGATGAATCCAAGCCTCCACTTATTTATTTACTGACAGCCCCATAGTTTTTCATTGCCATGCCAAACAATAATAATGGTTTGCATAAAAGATCAAAGTAGATTATCAAGTTAAAACTTTATTCTAATTGAAAAACAACACTATAACCACCTAAGACACTGTATCCAAATTTTGTCAAAAATTTAAATTAAAAAAGGACAGGCAAGGTTTATTATAAAGACTTAAACAAACAACAACCCTGCTAGTTCATCAAGTTCAACACACTGCAAATACAAACACTAGGATAAATGAGAAACCTGTTTAAAAATAATAAAGAAGATCTTTAAAACATAAAGATTTAACAAAGCTAGACTTGTCCAATAAAAATTGGAGAATGATGAACCAAAGCCTCTGCACTGTTTTTTTATTCAGTATAGCATTTTTTTTATTCAGAAAGTCTCTGCACTTATTCATTTACTGACAGCCCCACAATTTTTATCATTGCAAAACTACAAAAATTTAAAGACAAAACTTACATGCAATCCTTAATGATATTTGGTAACGTTCTCTACATCTCACTAACTTCATAATAATATTTCAATTAAAGATATCGAAATAAAACTCCATTTCTAACCAAAGAACAACACCAAAAGCTGCATCTAAGTTCTGACAAAATTTTAAATTAAAATAAAAAAGATCAAGCAAGATTTCATTACAACTATTTAAACCAACAATTGTTAGCTCAGCACACTGCAAAAACATACACTGGTATCCACCGCCATATAAGTGTTGAAATTAAAAAACAAAATTAGTAGAAAGTGTTGAGCAATTTGAAACACAAACCGAGCAAATGCAAAGAAAAATGTACAGAAAAGTACAGAACTAAGATGTAAAAATTAAGTGTGAATAGATAAAAAAGGAAAAATGAATGAAAAAGGTGAAAAAAAATGTGAACCTGAAATTAGAAGATGAGAGAGAGAATTTGAGAGGTGGAGCAACCGAGAGAAATTGAGGTGGTGAAGGAAACCCTAGTGTGAGCTGAGCCTGCGGTGGTGCTGCGTGTAAGAATCTGAGATACGCCATATCACTCTCACTCTCAAGCTCTCACACATCAAATTCTTCAATAAATATCTCTCACATTTACTTCGGTTAAATATTTTATCTGTTAACTCATTAATCACTGTCCTTTTTAGTATGAGATTTTAAAAAATATTAATTTTTACAAGAATAATAAACGTGTTTAATTATCAGTTTATCTCTTAACTTTTTCAGAACTTGATTTGAATACATTAGTAGTATTATTGTTAATTGTTTTTAACTTCAACTCACCTTTTACAATATAAATTATTTGGTATAAATTTAAAAAAAAAATATTTGTTTAAAAGTAATTATTTTTTCTAATAAAAAATTACATTTACAAAAATCAAAATTAGTAAAATTAAATCAGTTTATAAAAAATAAATATACACATTCAAAATCATATAGTTAAAACTTTTAATCTAAAAATGTTCAAATTAGTTAATAATAAATCATTTGTGATGATTTGAAAATTATATATATAATATTAAAAATTAAACATTGATTACATATGATAAAATGTTTAAATTATTCTGTTATTATTCAATAATAATATTTTTAAAGAAAAGAAATTACAATATTAGACATTAAAAAAATAAGCAAAGCAATAAATAAAGCAACTTTGAAATCATGTTCAAAATTAAAAAAAAAATAAAGTAAATACAATCATGTAATATTTAAAAAAATAGAAAAATACATAAGTATATAACAAAATATAAGAATACAATAAATAACTCTTGGTTCATACAATCATACTTGAACATGATGAGATTATTATGGATGATAAACGTATTCATTACAGTATGAAGATCTATGATGCAATGTTGTTTCATTATAGCAAAGTTAAATATTTTTATATTTGGATAATAATATATATAAAAACTCGTCTAACACTCAAATTATAAATTATTAAACACATACATTTAGCTCACACACTTAAGCATATAATGAAGCGTATAGTAAAATTAAGTTAAAAAGTGATTTTTCACTTAATACATTATATTTTTCATAAATAATATGCGCACAATTAATGAATAACACATATATCTAAAAACGTGGATATATATTTAACTTTTCCATACTTCTATATTGCATTTATCAATATTTAATAAAATAAAAAATATTGTTATGATAAATTTCTAAATGAATTCATAAAAGAATATTTATATTTATCAGATAATAGACCAAAATTTTATATTTTTTTTGTTCAAATCTAAAAACCAGAACAAGAATATGACAAAGGACTAATATATGGAAAATAAAATTAAACCAATTAGCTATTAAAATAATAAAAAACTATATTAGATATAATTTATTTTTACCTAAATCTTATATTTTTTTATTATTTTTACAATTCAGTATTATAATTTTTTTAATATTTTCTAAAATTTTGTAAAATTCTTTCAAATATTTTAAATTCGCATAAGTTCATTAAAAAGTTAAAAAAGTCTATTACAAAGTTTATAATATTTCTATATTTTCTTCTTAAAATCTATAATATTTTTTTATTTAAAGATTATTTTAAAACCTCAATTCAATATACCACGTAATATATTATTACGTAAATAAAATATTTTTTTTTCTCACATTAAAATTATATAAAAAAATTTAACCCTCCTCCACCATAAAATTCCTCAACCATGAAAATATATAAGATAGTCTAACAATGATACGAGAATAAAAAATTTATAAATAATTTGATAATGATAATATTTAAAATTCATTCATATAACATTATTATTTCAAAAATTAAAATTATAGAATTGCAATATCTATAATTGAAATTGAAATATGATAAATTAAAATCAATACTTAAATGACCTAAAGTATCAATAGAATCTAAAACTAAAATTATAATTAAAATAGATAAAAAAAAAAAATTTATGTGAACTTTGTATCTTTACGATTTACCATCTTTTATTTTTAACTCTTATTTTGAATTTCAATAGTTTTCTTAAAATAATTTTTTATACTTAATAATTTAAATATACTATTTATCATAAGTTTTAATTAATTAATTTATATATTAATAAATTTATTACTATAAAAATTAAATTATATAAAAATAAAAATTTACCATAAAAAATAATAAACTTAAATACTGGTTAATTAATAAAAATCAATGAAACGGAAAAACAAATCATTACTAATAAACTGAACAATACCATACTTCGCACAGAACCATCTCCATCATACACAATCTAAGGAAATGAAATTAATATTCTTTAGTGTTATGTTAATTTATTGATAATGTAACGAAAAAAAATGAAATTAATAATGCTAAGTAAAATCTTATGTTATTTTCAATTTTTGTAATCGACATTTTAAGATAGATACTAAAAGCATACAATGCACATATTTTCGATTCTCGAGAGTAAGGGCCATATATAATTCGACGGTTTTTATTTATATATTTAAATTTAATTTCTTAAAGTTGAATTAAAATTAAGTTTATAACGTGTAAAAAATATTTAATAAATAATTTGAAAAAAAAATATTAATAATCATATTTAAATAACTCTTGAAAATAATGTTGAGAATGAATTAGATTTTTAAAATCTAATAAAAATAAATATAATTTAAAATTTAAATTTATTTAATTAAATTAAATTAATTTAGTTTTTTTTTTCTTAAAAAATTAAATCTATATTAATTTAATTATTAAATTTAGATAAAATTTACTTTATACATTAAATTTAAATAGATAAAATTTAATTTGTTAAAATTTTGAACTGATATACCTATATCTAAGTTGGATTTAAATCCAACTCATTCAAACTAAAATCTAAATTTGACTTTCTATATTTAAATTAAACTTATTTGAACTCATATCTAAACTAATTTCATTTGGACCTAAATTAAATATGTTTATATCTAAAACTGACATACTTGAATTTAAATATAACTTATTCAAATCCAAATCTAGATCGTTTCAATCCAAAATAGGTTTGCCTAAACATATTAGTACCCACCTATCTAAACCAAGACCTGACTTAGCTCGAATTCATACCCGAATTGTTCGAATCTAGATTTGATTTTCTTATACTCTAACTCAAAACCAACCCTAACTTTCTCAAACTTGACCCCAATCCCAACTCACCTAAACCTAAATCTAACTTGCTTGAACACAACCTATCCTGCCTAAACTCGAAACTACTAGCTTAGACCCAAACTTAACCAAGTAAGATCCTGGCCTACCCTACTTGAACTTAACCAACCCCAACCTATATTTGTCCAAATCCGAACTCAACTTCCTCAAACTTGACTCGAAGACTTAAATTTGATTTTTTGAAACCTTAATTTCACCCAATACATGTTGACTAAGACCAATAAATCCTAATTTAAATTGATATATCCTAATCTAGAGGAGTTTAATCCCAATTTTAAATTTTAATTTTGAATTTTTAAAATTTAAAAAATAATTCAATGTAAATGGATTGAACTTAAAATCCAATATCATAAATGTAGATTTGAGATTAATCATAAAACAAATTTAAAGCAAACTAAATTAGATTATTATGGATTAAAATTTAATATTTGATATTTTTCCCACCTTATTCATAAGCAAATGCATCGAGCTAATTTGAGAATACAATCTCGAATATGATAAGACTTCTATAAATTTCAGCCGCTAAAAGTACCAAATAGTGTTAAAAAGAGTATTGGGAGAATACAGTGCCAAATTTTATACGGGAAAGTTACATTATTTATCCACAGGTAAGACTGAAAGTAAATAATTGCTATGGAACATTAGTCAAAAGCGGTAATTCCAATAAAAAAGACAAGGGGTTAACCCCAAGACAATAAATAAATGCCTTATTCTTATATATGCTCCCTCGAGCCTAATTCATGCAGCTCATTAAAAAATGTGGAAATACAACTTGAGGGTGGAAAACCACCCTTTACCTAAATACCAAAATCTTCTAAAATAGAAATGATGGGGGAGAGTAATGAATGTTGATCATTAAAATCATAGCAAACTTTTTAACTCAACAACACCACACATCTACCGCAGTGTGTATTAGCCATTATTAACAGAAAAATGGTCCTTTAAATTTCAGGATGATTTGGCGCATAATTGCTCGAGCTTCTCCAGTGTGACACTCTTCGGCCTTTCAAGTGGCATTCCCAGAGCCCGGTCCCATATCAACTGAATCCACCAAAAGAGAAACGTTAACCAAGGTAAACAAAAAGAGAAATTTCAACTAGAAAACAAGGGGGGACGACAGACCTGAGGGCCAACTCCAAAGCTCCTCGATACACCAAATAGAACAGTATAATAGCTGTCAACAACAATGTCACAGATCATCAGATTCAGTATTCACCCTAAAATAATTGCAAAATAAAAACTATTTCAAGTCGAACAGGCCATACTTTTCCTCAGTTAGACCATAGTAGTTCAGTAGCACTCCACTGTGAGCATCAACATTAGGCCATGGATTTTTAACCTACACCAATGAAAAAGTTCAACCACATCAGCAATAAATTCCTACTAATAGGAACAGTATAACGAGTACATTTAGTATTCGGTTCAAACTATCAAATTAAATCCGGGACTCTACATGAAAACAACATGTGGCAAAATATAAAGCAAACAGATCCAACTTAGAATGTGAAAGATCAGTTCCAAATCGATGTGAAGAAATAGTCACTGACTACATAGAAAAAGGTCAACACTTGCATCATAATTAATCAAAGACTAAGACAACTTTACAAGCATGGTTCTCTTCCATGCTTCCCCCCTTTTGAATCTTTATCCATAATATTTTCTCTTTTGAATTTAAATTAAGGGTATGGTAGGACAAAAATTTGTTCATAAGAACTTCAATAAGAGAAAAATATGAAGAAAAAATGAAATTAATTTCTTCAAAAAGTTAAAATTAACTTGTGTATATATATAAACTAATTTATAGAAGTTTCCTGTTCTATTATTTTTTTTTTAATTTAGAGATAAACTGATTTTAACTTACAGAAAAATTCGTTTCATTTTTTCTAATTTTTCTTCCCTAGAAATCCTTACATAAATGTTTAATAAGTGAAATTCACCATGATTTGTTAAGATGATTGATGTCATTAAATTAAAAAAAAAAAAAAAAAAAAAAAAACTCCATCAACTCAACAAACAACTTGATTATCTAATGAGAAATGTTAGTATCAGAGAACGAACTTCGGTAATTACTGAGATCTACTTTACGTTGAAATTTACCCAAATAATAAAGAAAGCACCAAATACTATATTGCTACCATTTCTCTATTCTAATTTCTAGCATGCAGTTCTTATACCATCTTCCTTGCACAGTGCTTAATTCAATGTCGGTGCCAAACCTAAGAATACGCCCTGTTTAGCTCAATATCTGTGCCAAACCTTAAAATCCTATAATCTTACCACAAACATGTTTTCATAAAAGACTGGCATTTGGCAGTACATTCATTGAGCATACATAATTTTGAAGTTACAAAAAGATGAAGTTGAGAGAATAAAAATTCCATAGAAACGTATATTAGAAAATGAAACCACAAACATTACCTTGCCTAACTTTGTAAGAATGGGTGGCACAACCTCTTTTATTTTAGACACCTGAAAGGGTCACAGTCTCATTAGATCATTAAGAAATTAAACTACAAGAATAGAACTTCGGTTGTCATGCAAAAAAGCACTCCAAAGTAAACACAATCTGGAATTGGGAAATAAGTGATTACCAACTGGAAAAGTGGATCATTAGGCAAATGCTTCAAAGCAAACTCCCTCTGGCACGTGTATCTTGGATCTGTCTGGCGCAAAACCCCATGCCCGTATCCAGGCACAACCTGAAAATCCAAGAGTCAAAAGCCAAAGACCATATTAGAAGTTGATGGTGCTATTCTTTCGAAAACATTTGATGCAAAGATATACATATTACCACATTAAAATAAAACTTACGTTATAGTAAAACATAATATATTCATCCTCCCCCCTATAATTTTCTCTAGATACATATCCCTTCTTTATTTAGAAGTCTACAAAAATCTCGGTTGAATTTTCTAGTAGAAACTTCCTGTTAGGGAAGGCTTGTATTGTAAAGGAAAAAATTGTGGGTGGGTGTGTGCATGTCCAGATACATAATAGGGAACTGTAGGAACCATAATGCCCTCCAGCCAACATAGCAATTTCATCAGGACGAAAAGATTTGAACATAACGCATTGGACCCAATGGCATGCTTTGTTCAATCGATTTTCTTCTCATTTTTTGAAGTGTAATTCGTATCCACAGCTCTTCCATTGAATATTTCATTACTTAAAAGTTTAAATAAAAAAATCATAATTGAGCAAAACATGTAAAAAATCATAATATAGCATCTACATTCATATCAGTTATGGCATTACCTGGCCTTTACTCAATGTTTTATTAATGTAGTCAGCCAATTGTTCTGTACTTATGTTGGGAGTTCCAAATTCTGCAACTATTGACCTGATCCATCGGAGAACCTCCTGTAGCATCATAATAGAAGTGAACAAAACTAAAAATAAAGGTATCTGCCTAGAATCTAACTGTAGTAATCAAAACAGAGTATAATGGTAAAGCAAAAGTGTTATTTACTAAAAATGGTAAATATGTAGGTATGAGTAAACATTATAACCAAAACATGATTTCTAAACAGAAAGATGAACTATAGCAAATTTTATATCAGATAAACAGAAAACTGATAAAAAGGGAAAACCAACTACAAAATAACCTGATTGGCCAAACCATGCAGGGGACCAGCTAAACCATTCAAAGCAGCCGCAAATGCAAGGTAAGGATCTGATAGAGGACTAGCAACCTGAGGGGTAAACATAGTACAATACATTAAAACAATAAATATAATAAAAACACAGGCATATACCAAAGCACAAAGGACGTATATTAAAATACATTGTATTAGTATTTTATTATGCAAAATTAGTACAGGATAGAAAGTGCTTAGTAACTTACTAGGTGGGCTGTGTGCGAACTAACATTTCCACCTTCATGATCACTGCAAACAAAATTTATGAAAAGAATCAAACATTAGAAACTGGGGTTGCTGGTAATTAGAAGAGAATTAAACAACGACCAAAGAATGATTCATAATTAGCAATAACTGGGTTGTTGCTGTAATTACAGGAGCCATATACAATTGATCATGATCATAGAACAAGCCATCATTAGCAATGGAATGCAAACCTGTGGATGGAAATATACAGCCTCATAAACTCCAGCATTTGCGGATCATCAAATCCTAACATATGAGCATAGTTTGCACCATAATCTAAAGAATCATCCAACGGTATGATTTTTCCATCCTTGTATTTCCTTTAAAATAGAATAACAAATTAAGTCAGAAGATAGGATAAATCTGTCACACTTTTGATCACTGTCATCCCACTATATATTAGATTATGATATATTTCATTGTTCTTTTATATATTTAATATAACAAACATCCCATAGCATATCAAATGTGTAATTTTAATTAGGATGGATACGCTTTACATACCGTCGATAAATATAAGCAGCAATGGCTGGCAAACGTGCAATTAAATTCAAGGTGTCCTCATAAGTTGGCTCCCAATACCTAAATCCAAGCAGTAAACCAGCTAGAGTAACAACATATAATGTTGCAAATAAAACAGCCACCATTTAGAATTTTACCTTGCTTTAGCTATCCCACCCTCATATGCCTTTTGAAACTCACTCTGCACCTGAAAAATGTAACGAATTGATTGTGAATCATTTGTTTCTATTTACAAGAAAAGGTGAAGAGAAACAAATCTCGGAGAAAAAAAGATTAAGAGCTTCTTAAACTTGTAAAGTGAGTGTAATAGGTAAAATCCTCTGATCTCTCCAGCTTTGCAATGATCAGATAGAGCTCTCAAGGTGACCAGTGCGGAATGATGTGAGGAAAACCCATAATATCCCAGACACAAGATTTGTGTTCCCCTAGTTTAACAGATTCATGTAATCTGGCTTTATGAAACAAGGCATTAATTGTCTGATTCTAGATTATTGTGCAATGTAGTTATACACTCCGAGATGTTAAAGGTGGCAGACAACTTCAGCCATTTCTTGATGGCACTAAAAGGGTCAGGGTTCATAGAAAGGATATAGGTTCCATTCCATTTAGGCATAAATCATTTCTGGAGTAGGATAAGTATAAGAACATCTTTTCTGTTATATTATCTAGGTACAACATGGAATTTGCATCCCATCTATAGTTATCATGTCCCAAATCTTGAGGTACCTCAAGAATATCCTCCATTCATCTTCCAAAGCCCGGCTGCTTGTTGATTCAGATTTCCCACCCTCTGGAAATCCTTCTCATTAAGTGTAGGCATCATCCCAGCACATTGAACATACTCTGCTGTTACTGTTTTATTTTAGTGGTTTAGAATTTTGTTAAGTTCAAATGTAACTATATTCAAGCACCACAATCCTTAGTGACAACAAATTGTCAGCTAAATCTGTCTTCATCTTCCTTTTCATTTTGAGGAGAAAAAATCTAAATCTAGATTTTGAAGATTACTATCTGATTGATAGAAAAAAATTGTGTTACTATTCAAATGTGTTTGGTAATTTAGACTATAATCATAATAGCTTTATACACAATTTTGGAGCTTTAAAGCTAATAGTTTATTTTTGAGTTAACTTTGTTTTTCCATTGTATTCACATCAATTGATTAATTTAAATACAAAGCCAAGTACAACAACTTCATACCCATTATTTATAATTTTACTATAAAAATCAAAATAGATTATCTTAAAACAACTTTTCACCCGACATACCCAAAATTAAAACTTGTTTCATATATAGAAGTTGTCAATTATATCTATAATTAATTATTGAAACAATTTATTTTTCACAAGTAATCCTAACTAATGTTGTCAAACTTGAGGATCGGAAGGGGGATAAAGGAACAAAACTCTACTCGAAAGAGTATGCATATAAGAAAATTATATTTACCAACAGACACATAAAAAATAACAGGCAAAAACAATAATTCATAATAAAACATAAATATTAAAATCCAATATATAACACATCTCAAAATAGGTTCACAAGTAATAAAATAACTCAATAACTAATAAATTCATAATGAAGAACATGATAAAATATTAAGAAATAATAGAACAAAACATCACAAGAAATATCAAATCAGAACACTTCCAACAGCTACCGCCATGTTCCTTAACTTGGGTCAATGAAGTGTTTCTAAACTTGGGTCAATGACCCCAACATGGGAAGCCAAAACACGATTTGTGTTACTTGTTTTCAGTTAAAAATACCAAGCCCACACAAGCTTTGTTCAGGATCGGCACAACCCACGATCCTCTGATATTGTTAGCAGAGAAAACTCACGATCTGGCAACAATTCACAAAATCTCCATGCCATCCACCAAGTTTGCTCGTGTAGTCACCAAAACTCACAACATCATGCGAGTTTACAAGTATACTCAAAAGTTTGACAACATTGATCCTAACACACACTAATAGTAGAAAGAAAAACAGTGATAAAAGCAAATAGCCAAAGAGGGCACCACAGTAAAACTGAGTAACTACATAGTTGCCCTGTACTTATAAAAAGCATATTTCAATTTTTCTTCTTGTGCAACAGCAACCTAGTAAATTCTCTATCTATAATATATTATAGATATAATATGCACAAAATAACAACAAAATGCAGATATTAAGCAACTATAGTGCAGAAACTAGACATATAAATCAACCAAAAATGATTTGATTATACTCGAAAGACATATGCCAAAACCCAAGATATTATGATACCCTTCAATTACTTAAGCTTCTGCAACAAACAACATCTTGCACCCGCATTCCTCTTGATTATATTATCTCAGATGAGAGGGATGCGAATAAAAGAAGCACCACATATGGTTTATTGAAGATTATAGCAGCTCTGATTGAACCTTGGATACATGTTAGATATGTTAATCAAGAATTTCTAGTCAAATATTGCTTACAGTTATCAACTGATTTTCCTCCCATTTTCTGCTTTTTCTGAGCTAAAATTTGATCCATTGTCTCCCTAATGAATCTTACTCTATAAAATTCTTTACCCGAGTCTTGATATTAATAAAGTATTAGCAGATCAATCAGAACCAATTGAGTTACAGAAGAAAAATTACAGCTAAAAAATACAGAGAGAAAACTAAATAAATTACGAGTTCATGAAAGAATCTGTTGCTCAACCTGAAGTGCCATGACACCAGTTGTGAATTGAGTCATTGGATGAGCAGAAACAGGCAATGCATCAATTGCCTTATAAGCATAATCTGCAATAAAAAATAATAATAAGTCCAAGAATGAACTCAGACTCAAGTTCGTCAGAAACAAACTAGCAAATTTTATGTTAAAAACTTCTAGACACACCATGAGTGACATTTGAACAAGGACAAGAGCAAACAAAAATGCAAAAAAGCATGCCTATATATTTTAAGCAACAAGCACTTACAGATGTACAATTCCTCAAACAGGAACCATACATATAAAAAAGGGACCATTGAGATGCAAGCCATAAAGTTCAATTGTAGCAATGGTTCTGAACAAAACACGGGCTACTATAAGAGACTACATGTTATAATTATATCTATGATCCTGAAAATATTATCATGCACTATTTATCTTGCGTCAATTCACTTAAATGAGTGAGACCATTGTACCACAATGAGTAAAACATAACGTCAAGGTAATTATAACCAAGGTATGACTACTAAAAGAGACAGGACCTGGTATAGTTGCACGACTTCGTAATTCCTTGGATAATGAGTCTACTTGCTCTTTGTTGGGTATCTGTGACAAAGTGTATGAATCAAAGATTATAAAGAAAAAATCTGAACTGAGTGCAGATATTAAAACACTTCCATACAAGGATTGTGCTATATTACATTACAACTCAGCAAAATTCAAAATAATTAATTCAATTTAATTTTCTAAAACTATTGCATACCTTTCCCGTCAATAGAAGCCACAGTACAGCCTCAGGCAAAGGCTCCCCACCAGGAAAAGCACCTGGAAGCTTTTTCTGGCATTCAGGAATTGACATGCCCCTAAAGCGAATTCCCTGTAAGTTATAATAAACTGTTCTCAGAGAAACATTTGGTAAACAGTAAACATTAACAAAAAAATGCTACAACATATATTTTACAAATTGATCAAATCAGTCATTAGCAAGAGCTAATTCACTTTGCTAATTCACTTTAATAATTCAAAGATATATGAAGTGTGAAGACTAAGTTAATTTAGATATGTACCTCATCGGGGTCAACAGCTGACCCTAGCCATACTAAAGCTGTCATTCCTCTCATTCCACCAAGTACCTTTAAATTGTGACAAAGGGAGCTCAAAAATAAGTAAAATCACAAGCTTATTGATAGGATAAGAGGACAGCTTTTAGTGCCACTAGTAACATTAAAAGATATATATCTGCAAAATGATAATATAATTACCATATCAACAGTGATTTTTCCCAACTCAACACTTCCATGATCTTTCTTCAGCTTCTTAACACGTTCCTGTAACCAGGATTTTATGTATAGATCAAAGCATAAGGCATAGAGGGGTATAACATTTTTTAACAAGTATCAACTAATGTTTTGCAAGTTACAAGCTAACAAGAAGAAACAATGAAACGAAGGAAAGATTGTTTATTAAATCAGTCATCACTGAGAATTACATAAAAAAAAAAAAAACAATACAGACAAGAATCTCAGACTTTTAATAGCACATGCACAGCACAAACCACTGCAACTAAATTGTGCATTGAAAGTTGAGCACAACAAGAATTTAATTCACACTATCTATCACCCACCAAGTCCAATTATTATACTAAACCAAAAATACAATATAGACAAAACAAAACTATCACACACTTGAATGGGAACCAGACACAATAAACCCAAAGAAATATGAATTCACACATTAATGCAACCAACATAAAACAATACAGACATGACAACTATCACACACTTGAATGAGAGGCAGACAAGAAAATTCACAATAAACCCCAAGATATATGGATTACACATTAATGCATCCAACATAAAACAGTGCCACTATGAAAGCTTAAAATTGCAGACAAACCTGATACTCCGGAACCAGTTCCTTCAACTCAGAATAAAGATCCTGCAAAAGAGAAAATAACCCACATAAAAAATAAGTTTAATATACATAATCAACTTCCCGCTATAATAAACACCAATTAGTCTCAGGTGTCCTTCATTTCCAAAGTCCAACGAAGACAAACTATACTAGAATACCCAATTCCAAACTTCACCACGATAACAGTAACAGTAATAGCAACACCCTCCTCAGATAAAACAGAGCATCTAACACTGTTCAGTGTAAACTTTTCATGAAGCACAAAAGACACAATGGTAAGGATAGAGAAAGAAAATACAGTGTTACTGGAGCTCGGAGTTTGGAGCCATCTAACTGAATTCGCGAGATTAGATTGCTGACCCTGCCATTCCATTGCAAAAAAAAAAAAACAAAAACAGCAAGTCACATAAACAATAATCTAATACAAGCAAATGCTCAAAACCAATAGTAAGTTATTGCTTTTCTCAGTTACCACGCGAGAGCGAAGCCGAGAAAGCGCAGAAACGCTTCTGAAGAACGCCATTTGCACCTGCGCAACAACAACCTGTATCAGCTCCTCAGTGTTAGGAACTCATAAATTAAGCACTAAAAGTTATTCATCTAAAACCGGATGAAGAAGCTACAAGGAAAGGGATCGTGAATCGGAACAATGAGCGACGAAAAATGAAGAACGAAAAAGGAAATGGAAGCGAATAAGTTAGGGTTTGTAATCGGAAAAATAGCGCACCGATAAAAAGTCAAAGAAAAAGGGAAGAAAGATCGCTGATCCAGAAAAATTGCTAATAGAATTGGTCTTTATAAAGACAATGATACACTGAAGCGTGCTTTCTTGATGAAACAATAACAATAATAATAGTAATAATGTGGAGCTGCGTGAAAATTGGTATAAGCTGTTCCCATTTTATTTTTTTGTCATTAGTCATAGACGGTCGTGACAAAAGACCAACATTTAGCTGTTTTTTTTTTTTTAATAATTAATTTTTTCTTTTTTTAAATCATTAAGTTTTTGCTGTATATTTTTCTATATAAATAAGATAAAAAAATCCACAAGCCCTTAATAAAATCTTAAATCAAAGTTTGTGAATGAAAAAAATATAATCACAAGATGAAAAACTTCAATAAAAATGGTTAGTTAGGTTTTGCAATAAATAAATTATTAACATCAACACTTATATAATTAAGATTTGTTAACATTAAAGTTTATATAATTAAAAGAATTCGATCTGATAAAGTTTATATATTGTGATTTAAAATTGAATCATATATTTTAAGATTGAAAGGTAATTCTTCGTTCTATATTAAATATTCGAGGTAAATCATATATTTGAGTAATTTTTTTAATTAGATATTAGATATTACCAAAAGTATTTATATATAAAAATAATTTTAAATTCCAACTATCTCTATCTATAAATAAATTGCAATAATATTTTTGAATTTTGGTTGAATACAAATAGGTTATTTTTGACAGAAGGAAACGTCAACATAAGTTCCTTTCTCTGACCATCTTCTTACAATTTTCTTTGTAAGATTTGTAAAGATTTTATAAAAAATTATTTAAGTAATTTTTCTATATTGGTATTATAAAGGTTTGATATGAAAAATATTGTTAGAATGATTGTCTTGGAATATGTAGAAAAATTAACCTAGAATAATATTTTATTCGAATGTATATCTCTTTTAATTATTTTTGCTTTTAAAAATTATAATATTGTGCTTTGATAGTAAGTACTACAAACAAAAATTTTATTATTCGTTAAATATTTTTCACGTATTCTTTTTTTTAAATTAATTATCAATTAAATATTTTTCACAAATTTATTTTTATAAAATTTTTTTATAAATTTATTTGTGAGAAATTTTTTATAAATTTATTTATGAAAAAGTTTCTCATGTATTTGTTTGTGAAAAATTTCCCATGAATTTGTTTGTAGGAAATTTCTCATGAATTTTTTGTGAAAAATTTCCTACTAGCCTTTTATCTACAAATTTGTGAATAAAAGACTAGTAGGAAATTTTTCACAAAAAATTCATGGAAAATTTTTCACAAACAAATTCATGAAAAATTTCCCACAAACAAATTCATGGGAAACTTTTTCATAACAAATTTATAAAAAATTTCCTACGGATAAATTTATGAAATTTTCATAAAAATAAATCGGTGGAAAATATTCCATGAGTAATTAATTTTTTTTTACAAAAAATTTCATGGATAATATTTTTTTTTTAGTTATAAGATAGAAAAAAAAAGTCTAATGATTAATTCTTTCATTTTTTTTTTAGGTTTTATTTACATTTTAGGAAATATATATACTGATAAATTAGTTAATGATAATTTTGAATATAAAGATAATTTTATTTAGTGAAAAAAATGTAACATGTGATTTTTTTAAAAAATAAATAGAGTCTATTTGAATTTAAATTTGCTTAATTTTATCACGAATATTAACCTACTATTCTCATGAATCTTGTATTTTATTTTATATCATAATATTTTATGTACTAAAAATAATAGATAACTTTAAAAATGTCAACCTAATTGAGTTCTCCAATTTTCACAATAATATTTTTACACATCTATTTTTAATAAAATTCTAGCATTATTTGAACCAACTTTTTATGATTGCTTGATATATATAAATAATACCCTAATTATTCAATAGCTTAGGTAGTTTTTATAATCTCCATATAATATTATTATGTTATACGTTAAAATGATAAATAAGAAATGAAATATTTGATTTATATCTATTACCATAATTTAGAGATTGTATTATAAAGTTATGTGAATATTTTATTTATAAATTATATATATAATATTGTTAGACACATATTTTTGTCACGAAGAAAACACTTGTAAAAAAAATGTAGCTGCATTTTGTTTGTAGTTGTTTGTTAGAGTTCAATTTTCCTTGAAAGTTCCAAAAAGATGGCAAGAATATAAGAAGGTTAGTTAGGTCACACGAAACTGGACTAGTGTTTTTGTTTTGACCTTTCTAAAATGGTTGGCTCCTAACACAAGCGCACGTGCTTTTAAATTAATAAAAAAAATAGTACAAAACTTTTTCTTTCATTTTTTTTAGTAAATTATTATTAAATTAATTGTTGTTGCATATATAATTTATTCTCTCGTGAAAAAGTAAGAACCAAATTCGCTCATTCTTTTCAGAGGGAGGGTGTCGGGATTCGATTTGGGTATTAGCATCCGATTCTTTTGTATTGATAAATTTTCAATTTCGCTTCTTGTGCTTTTACACTTTTTACTTCTGTTTATGAAAATAAATAAAAAATACATGAAATTCTATCTCTTTGTATAATTTTTATGTTTATGTTACATTAAATTTAACTGGCATATAGATGTTGTGAAATAAGGAATTATATGGTAATTGTTTGGTATTATATTTGTATGGCAATGGAATGCTGTAAATTTAACTACTGTTACACATTCAATGGATATCGAAGACCGAAAATTTGCTTTTGTAAAATAATAAATCGTACTATTAGACCAAATTTGATAAGAAAATTGAAATAACAATCATATTACGAAACACTAAGGTTAAACCTACATCTAAGAAAAAAAGAATGATACTCTCTAAATACTAAATTATATACTAAGTATTATTTTCGGTGTTTACTAATTTACGCTTAACGTAAATAATATGTAATAAGCGAAATCTTTATAAAAATTACTTTTCTTAGGATTGTTTTTATTAGACATTCTTTTAGATGTCAATGATATATATTAAATATATTAAATACAAATATATTGTAGTAAATAATTTATGAATATTATATAGATGTCTTAAAAAATATGAGTGTACCTGTATCAACACTCATTACAAAAACTAGTGATAGTAGTTGATAATAAAGTGTTTGTGGTGCGGTTTGATTTGATTTTTTATTAAAAATATATCCAAATTAAATACAAAAATTTTATAAGGTTCAAATTAGAAAAAAAAAATCTGAATCAATTCAAATAAATTTTAACGATTTGGTTTTGATTGGTTTTTACAATTTTTACGATTTTTAATTTTATTTTATTTTTTTATTAAAGGTGAACTTATTTTTACTTTTAAAATTAAAACATAATTATAGTAAATATGTTACTTAAAAGTTAAAAAATATACTAAATAATAAACTATTAAAAACATAATCATTACTACATGTTATATAAGTATAACATTAGTTTATGAATGATTCTAATAGGAAAAAAAAACAAAAAATTATAAATCAAGAATAATAATATTATATAAGAATGAGTGTAAGTCAAGTAATTTTAATAGTTTAAAAAGTTTTTAAAGTTATTATTTCATTACTTAAATTTTTAATATATTAAAAATTGAAATCATATATTATTTTAAGATAAAATACTAAAACTCTTATATCTCGCACTATTCGTTCATAACAAAATTTGATTTATTTAGAGACCTAAATAAATAATATTATAAAGAAAAACCTCAACTTTATAAAAATATAAAAAATAAAATAAAAATAAGCCTGATAAAAATAAAATTAATTGAAATGAACTTAATTTCAAATCAAAACAGAGAAATAATAAAATATTTATCCATTGAATATTGAAATACATAATAAAACAAACAATAAGTATGGAATTAAATGAAATATAAAACAAAAGCAAATAAAAAAGTAAATCAAATTAAGAAAATCATATCACTTGAAATGAAAAAAATGATTTAAATAGAAGGTGAGAATGTGTAATGATTTAAATAAAATGTGAGAATATGGTGGTGAAGATGAATTAGAATAAAGGTTGATGATGTGATAGCGAAATCATAGTGATAAGATTTATCAAGAAAATGGATCTTAAAACGAAAGTTGTAATAAGAAATATTAGATTTTTTTCTTTAAAGTAAAATAAAAAATATAATTATATTTTAATAAAGTATTGCGGTTTGGTTCAGTTTGGATTGGTTCTGAAATGTCAAACTGTAATCCGAACCAACTACGCGGTTTTAGAAAAAAAAATCCCAAGTAATTCAAATGTTTGCGGTTTTAATTGGTTTTCAGTTTTTTTGAATCGGTTTTCGGTTATTTTTTTGGATCGATTTGATTCTGAACACCCCTAATTGACAAATCTAAAGCCTTATGAGACACTTTTTCCAAGTGAGACACCAATCATAAACCTTACAATGATCCTAAACATCTCATCACATTTTGTAGTCTCATGTCCTATATAGGTTGTTTGTGTCACCTCCAAAGCTATTCCCAAGTTTGGATGTTAAGTTTTCATACCAATTAATGTTTGTTCACTCACTTGCCCTTCAAAACTTGAACCTTTTCATGAATACACAATCCAAATTTCTCATTAGTTAACACTCTCCCCGGTTTATTCTTCAATTTTTTTATATAATTTTGAACAACTAATTATATATTTTCGTATAAAATGAATATTTATAAATTTAATGTAATTGCTACCCGTGCAAAATATATACATGCTTGCTATTCCCACAAAAATTTACAAGTTACATTGATCAAAAAATGAAATAAATTAATTATTATTTGCTCATAGTTGGCACGATATTATAAAATAAAATATATTTCCTAAAACATATCAATATTCATATTTAACCGTATTTCTTTTGTTACTTATTTCGAAATAGATCAAAGATATGTAAGATGAGTCACAACTGGTATAAGAATATAAAGTGAAGATACAAAAGATTTTACTTTTGAGTCCTTATCTTTTCATCTTGACTCTATACATGATTACAATAGATATTCAATAAGTAGTCACGATATATGTTTTTTGAATTCTACCATAATAAAGTCTTAGTAGGAGAGTTGAGATAAGAAATAAATGGAGAGATAAAAATTTAATACCACAACTAACATATTTTAAGTACCTTCAATCCATCATACAAAATATATTGGAGAGACATAAAGTGACCTCTAGCATGATATCCAAGCACGATGGATGAAATGGAGGATGGCTATAAAAAGTACCACTCTAAGCTTAAAGGAAAATTTTACCACATGACTATAAGACCTGAAATTTTATATTGGATTGAGTGTTGGGCATTAAAGAGTCAATAAGAAAATAAAATTACATAGCAAAAATGAGAATGTGACCATGGAGGAGTGGATTCATAAGATAAGATAGCATTAGAAAGTGGTGGGTAGGCCCTATTCTAGAAAAAATGGTAGACATGTGAGGAGAAGATCCATAAAAGAACCAGTATGGAAGGCTAACTAGATAGAAGCAAGTTCAATAGTTAAGGGAAAAGGGACCTAGAGAAAACTCTAAGTATTAGGCTATCGTGGGGAAGCATCTAGATCGGCTTCTAACCATTGCATTGCTTCTTCTCCATAATTAATCAAGAATAAGGTACAATAAAGGTAAACCAAAGGACACAAAGGAAGGCACGAAATGAACGAAATCAAGTTGCATTTTATTACTATAAGATGGGATACATATAGGAAAAGAAATAACTGAATTGAAACAAATAAAATAGAAGAAACGAAAATTGAGAGTAGTTGTGCAGGTAAACGTGAATAGTAGCATGAAGTGCAGTATTAGAAAACTATTTTCTGTAAGGAATTTTATGAGCCCCCCTCAAGTTGAGGATATATATTGATGGTTCCCAGCTTGTGATTAAGACCATGAAACATGGTAGGATCTAAAGGTTTGGTGAAGATATCCGCAAGTTGAAAATATGACTGTATGGGAAGCAATTTGATGATTCTTACATTTAGTTTCTCACACACAATGTGACAATCAATTTCAATGTACTTAGTTCCTTCATGGAAGACCTGATTAGAAGCAATTTGAATAACAAATTAATTGTCACAATATAAGAGTGCAAGCTTTTATATAAGGTATATAAAGATCATACATGAGGTATGTTATCCACTGTACTTCATAAGCGGTTAAGGCCAATGCACGATACTTAGCCTTTGATGAACTTTTTAAAATAGTTTGTTGCTTCTTGGAATGCCAAGCAATAAGAGAATTTCCAAGGTATACGGAATATCCAGTGATTGATTTTTTGGTATAGATACAACTGGCCCAATCAGAGTCACTATAAGCCTTTAATTGAAAAATGTTTTTACTATCAAGGAAAATTCCCGTGCTAGGTGCATTTTTAAGATAATGTAGTATTCAAAAGGCGGCTTGTTTGTGATCTATGGTAGTAGCAGCTACAAATTGACTAAGGTGGTGAACAACATATCATATGTCTGATCAAGTGTTAGTTAGATAAACGAGTCGACCAATAAGTCTTCTGAATGTAGTGACTAAAGTATCATCAAGTTTGTTAGTAGATATAGAAGAACGAAATGTGTGTGCCATAGGTGTGGAAGCAAGAGCACAACCCAACATCCTAGTTTCCTTTAAGAGATCAAGAGTATATTTTCTATGTGAAAGATGAATTTTTGTGCCGTTTCTGGAAACTTCCAAACCAAGAAAGTAGGTTAAATTTCCTAAATTCTTCATTTTGAAAGTTTGGTCAAGAAGATGAGTGATTTGAGCTATCTCATTGGAATTGTTTCTAGTGAGAATGATGTCATCTACATAAATGAGAAGGGTTGTAGTGGTTTTCCCAGTAAACTTGATGAATAAGGTGTGATCTGCAAAAAAGTAATTATGTCCATGGGAGATGAGAAAAGCATATAGACGAACATACCATTGTCTGCTGCCTTTTCGTAAACCATATAATGATTTCTAAAGTTTGCAAACTTGATTAGCATTGCTTGTAACACCTTGAGGAGCTTCCATATATACATCTTTATGCAAGTCTTCATGGAGAAAAACTTTGTTTACATCTAGTTGCTTAAGCTGCCAATTGTTGATGGATGTAGTTGTAAAGAGGAACCAAATAGTGCTCGATTTAGCTATAGGAGAAAATGTATCCAGAAAAATCAAGTCCCTCAAGCTTTGTGTAGCCCTTTGCAACCAATTTGGCCTTGTATCTCTCAATGGAGCCATCTGCTTTATACTTAATTTTGTAGACCCAACGACAACCTATGATAGTTTTACCAAGAGGAAGGTAAGTTGAAACCCATGTTTGATTGGCTTCAAGAACTACAATTTCTTCATTCATTGTCTTGATCCAATCTTTATTCTTTGATGCTTCTTCATAATACCTCGGTTCATAATTGTCAGATATAGATAAAATTGTGTTACGAAAGGAATATGATAAGCAACTATAGGATATAAAAGATTCTATAAGATGGTTTTTACCTCTCAAGTTTGAGTTAATTATTAAGAGAACAACTTGAAAATCTTCCAAATATGTAGGATTTCTTTTGGCATGAGAGGAACGTCCAGGCTCTAGATTAGTTTCATTGTTATTATTATTATTAGTGTGAGTTTGAGCAGTAGGAAAAAGAGAGGGATCATCATCATATACATAAGCAGAATTGGTAGGTAAAGAAGTATCAGAATTTTCATTGAGTTGAATACTGATATAAGGAAAATGGTTTTCATGAAAAAACATTTCTAGAATCTTCAAGTCCATGAATTAAAAATTAGAAACCCTTTTGTATGAGATTTAAAGCCAAGAAAAACACAAGAATTGGTCCTGGGATCAAGTTTCTTAAGCTGAGAAATCAGAGTACTATTATAGTAGAGGTAGCCAAAGATTCTAAGATTAGAAATATCACATACCTTTTCATAAAGTTTCTCAAAGGGAGAAATGTTTTTAAGAACAAGAGTGGGTATACAATTAATGAGATGTGTGGCAAGGATAATGGCAAAATTCTAGAAAGTTAAAGGAAAATTACATTGAAAAAGAAAAGTTCTAGCAACATTTAAGAGGTGTTGGTGTTTTCTCTCCACTATTCCATTTTGCTCAAGATTTTCCACACATGTAATCTGATGAATAATCCTTTTAGTAGAAAAATATTGATTCATATTGAAATCCAATTCATTGCCAATACGGATAATTTTCACTTTCTTATTAAACTATTTTTCTATGAGTGTAATGAAGTTAGTAATATGCTCACAGGTTTTAGTTTTATTGTGCATTAGAATAACCCAAGTTTAGCGGCTAAAGTCATCAATGACAGTAAGAAAATACCTATGTCCATTCATAGAGATTTTGGAGCAAGATCCTCAAATGTCTATATGTATAAGGTCAAAAGATTATAGAGAACGAGTGCTGCTAAGAGAGAAAGAAGATTTCTTTTGTCTAGCAAGATGATAAGTGTTACAAATAAATTGTTTATCAAAATAAATATATGGATAAAACAGTTTCATTGTATCTATTCTCTCATTAAACAAATGGCCCATTCGAAAATTCCAAAGATCAATCTTTTTAATAACACAATATGGTTTAGTGATGATGGAGTGTGTAGTAGCATGAGTAACAACATCTTAAGTATGTACAAGTCAACTTTCATTTCAACTATATCAATCATTTCTTTTGTTTTCAAATCTTATATGATACAATATGTTGAGGAAAAGATAAGCTCATATTGTAGACTAGATGTTAGCTTTGAAATTGAAATCAAATTAAAACTGAAATAAGGAATATAGAGTACATTAGTGAGAATTGGTTTTATAGTGATCATTCAATCCCCTTAAAAACTGCATTACTTGATCTTCCCTTTTTTGTGACTTATGTTGAATGCAGTGCCAACACATTTGGTTGGACAAATGTAAACAGAATTCAGCCTGAAATTGTCCAATTCATCCCATATGATCCTTAATTTTGAGAAATACTTGGTGACAGTCATGTTTCCTTACTTTAAAGTAGAAGCATCAAGCTGTAAATATGAAATTTGTAGAAGGTCTCCTTGATAGTATCTTGATTTTAGGTCATTCCAAATTTCATCAACCTTATTCATCCACAAAATGCTTTGGCGGATGAATAAAGATATGAAGTGTACCAGCCAAGAAACCACCATGTTGTTACAACGATTCCAAGTTGGCTAGGTATTGTCATCCTTTGATGGTTGTGATGCATTCACATTGATAAATTCCATATTATTCTTTACACTAAGAGCAGTAATCATGGATCTAATCCATGAATGATAATTTCTCGACTCAAGAACAAGGGAGTCTAAAGAGTGGCAAAGTTTTTGCTTGGATGTAGATAAAGAAAATTATGCACTGAAAAGATTTGTTCCTTAGACATGATGAATAAAAGCAAGAAAGAAAATCAAAGGTTTGAGAAAGAGAGTACGCAATAGAGCTCTTCATTTAAAGAACTCTGATATCATATTAGAATTGCTAATAAATTGCACTATCATAGTTGGAAAGCATCTGGATAAGCTTTTGACCATTGCATTGCCTCTTCTCCATAATCGATCAAAAACAAGGTACAACAGAGGTAAACCAAAGGACATGAAGGAAGGCATAGAATGAAGGAAATCAAGTTGCATTTTATTACTATAAGATGGGATACATATAGGAAGAGAAATAACTGAATTGAAAAAAAAAAACAGAAGAAATGAAAATTGAAAGTAGTTGTGCGGGTAAACCTCCTGAACAATATCATGAAGTGTAGATGTGAAGAGTGAGATGAAGTGCAGTATTAGCAAACTGTTTTCTATAAGGAATTTTATGCTAAGTCAAATCATTAAGAGGGATTTCGAGTAAATAATTTATCTACGTTATAGTAAAAGAAATTTGGGGCATCATATGATCCATGTAGTAAAGCAACTTAAAGGGAAATATCGTAATTATTGTTGTTATAAGGCATCATAATATATATATATATATATATATATATATATATATATATAGAAAAACCTCTAGCTAGTTTAGGTTGATCAGACTCTACTAGTTGAATTTATGTTAAGACCTAATTAAGTACTTGAGGCTTTCTTCACCTTAGACTATGCCTTCCCCATAATGGTATCCTTTTATGTAGAACCTACACAGGCTTTAGAATTTTAGTTAATATTCATTATTGGTTACCAAAGAGCAGTTGAAAGGACCTAAACTATTAGTGTGATTTTCTTATAAAAGTTTTTTTTTTCTAATCGACGATGTTCTAAAATTTTTAATTATAAAATTCAAGATTTAGCTCCAAAATTATGTGCTATGGTAATATAAAATTAATTCGTTTTCGACTGTCAAGGAAAATATATTTGTGTATTTTATAACAATTTATGTTGTAAAAACTTCTTTTCTCACTTTTATATATATTATATTTTTGTTTTAAATATATTGATATTTTACAGAGCATGCGTTTAAACTCTTTTATACTTTGATATGTATTAAATAAGAATAGTACTTTTATTGAATCTTCTTTGAATAAGAGAAAAAAATTGGGAAACATTACAAGAGTCTTTCTCTAAAATTTCGAGAGTTCCAGACTCTTCCTCCCACGACAACTAATTTCTCCTAAGATACTCTCCCTCCCTTTCTAACTAACTATTTATAGGGCATGAAACAAATTACAGCTATAATCGCAGACATTTATGATTGATAATTCAAATCCTTTGTAGTTGTCCTATTCTTAAGCTTCCTTTGATAAACCTTTATTAAAGGAGGCATACGCTTATTAATACCCAGCACCAAAAGTTTCACCTTGTCCTCAAGGTGAAAAGAAGGAAATGCCTCTTGCATCCTTGTAGCAGACTCTCAACTATTCTCACAAGAAGGTAAGCCTTGCCATTGTATCAAAACTTCCACATCACCCATAGTAGATTCTCTAACTTCCAAAATCGCGTGTGGACAGACAAGCAATTTCTAATCTTCCGACAATATTTCTAGAAGTGGTTGTGACTAGACTAATGAACCCACCATTTTTTTCAATAATGAAACATGAAACACCAGATGAATCCTACTAGTTGGAGGATATTCTAGCTTGTATGCTACCTGTCCTTTCTTAGAGAACACCTTGAAAGGTCCATAAAATTGTGGACTCAATTTTCCATTCACTCTTTTAGTCAAATACTTTTGACTATAAGGTTGAAGTTTCAAAAAATTCAATCACCCTCTTGAAACTCCATGTTTCTTCTATGTTTATTAACATGTACCTGCATCACATCTTGGGCTTTAAGAAGATTGTCCCACAATTCCACCAACAACTCATCATGGCTTTACAATAGTTGATTCACTTTTTTCATTCGAGAAGGAATTACAACCCCCTTTAAAAGCGTTTAGGGTCAACCCCATACAAAGCTCGAAAGGGAGACATTTTTTTAAATGTATTATAGTTAGTGTTGAACCAAAACTCAGTCCAAGACAAAGAGATTTTGGGTCTTGTCCTCGTTAAACACCTTGAGTAAACTTCCTCATTCCTATTAACCACTTCCATTTGACCATCTAATTGTGGATGATAAGTGGATCTGAATTTTAGTTGGGTGGCCCATTTCCTTAAAACTTCTCCAGAAATTTCTCATAAAAATCATATCTCTATCCGACATAATATAGCTAGGGAAGCTATGTAACTTCACAATTTTCTATACAAAAATAGTTGCCACATCTCCAACAATGTAAGGATGATTGAGCGACAAGAAATTGGCGAACTTCATTAATCGATCCACCATGACTAGAATAATGTCTTTCCCTTTGGATTTTGGTAGCCCCTTAAGAAATCCATGGATTCCATACCACTGTAGGAATTGGCAACGACTGTAACAATCTATCAGAAGTTAAAATAGAATACTTGTTTCTCTAACACACATCACAGGCAGTCACAAACTCCTTTATATCACTTTTCATACCTTCCCAATATATCACATTGGAAATTCACTTTAATGTTCTAAAATAACCAAATTGCCCTTTGATTAATGAAGAGTGAAATTCCTTTAAACTAACGGGATTTTTTTGCAAAAGCTTTAGATAACACCAAACTCGTTTTTATAAAATAGTTTTGATCTTTCAAACTATACCCTTCGTGAGAGGTTGGGTTTAGAAATAAATCCTGTATAATACCTTTTAATTTAGCATCTTGTTGAATCTCCTCTTGCCACTACTCAAAATAATACATTTTTATAATCGAAATTGAAAAATAAAAGTTTCGACAAGATATAACATAAGCTATTGTATTATCTTTGCCTAGTGTATACTACACATCAAAATCATATCCAAACACTTTTGAAATCCAACAAAATTTTTCCTCTATCTACAATCGTTGACTAGTGAGAAATTTCAAACTCTTGGTCTGTCCGTTTGATGAAATGACTGCCCAACAAATAATGACACCATTTTGCACCACTTTAACTACCACCATCAACTCTCTCTCATGCATTGATTTTTTTTCTGATTCCTGTTTGACAAAGCAGTGCTTTGAAAAGCAAGAGGCTTCTGATCTTGAAGCAAAACAACACCCAAACCCATTCTTGAAGCATTAGTTTCTAAAACAAAGGTTTTAAAAAAATCTGAAACAGCCAATGTGGGCAGTAAGGTCATGGCTAACCTGAGCCTATCAAAAGCAACTTGAGTTTCCTCACTCCACAAGAAACTATCCTTCTTTAATAGTTGAGTAAATGGTCTAGCAATAAGACCATATTGCTGCACAAAACACCTATAATACCCCATTAAACCTAAGAATCCCTACAAGCTCTTCACGTCTTTAGGTTGTGGCCAAAGCCACATAGACTCTAATTTTTTGAAACAACAGCCACAATACATGCTGAAATAATATGACCTAAATATTCCAAAGTAGACTGGCCAAAGATACATTTTTTTTCAATTCACCTTTAAATTATTCTATTGTAAAATATCCAATACTACAACCAAATGTTGTGCATGTTCATTATTAATTTTGTTGTAGATCAAAATTTTATTAAAAAAATACCAACATATACTTCCTCAATAATGGTCTCAACACTTCATTCATTAATGATTGAAAGGTTGATGGTGCATTAGTGAGCCTAAAAGGCATTGCTACAAACTCGTAGTGCCCCTCGTGAGTACTAAACATTGTCTTCTCAATATCCTCATTTCTCATATTGATTTGATGATATCCAGATCTCAAATTCAATTTTGAAAAAATTGTGGCATTACCTAATTCATCAATAACCAAAATAGAGAATTTGTTAGGAATAGTCACCTTGTTAAGGGCCTATAGTCTACACAAAACCTTCAACTTCCATCTTTCTCCTTTACCAAAATAATAGGACTAGTATAGGGACTTAAACTCGGGTTAATAATTCCAGCTACCAACATTTCACTAACGATCTTTTCATTTCAGTTTTCTAGTAATGAGGATACCTATAGGATCAAATGTTGGGAATAACAGCTCCCTCCTTAAGATTTATGGCATGATCATGCTTCCTTATCGGAGGTAATTTCTTCGAAACCTCAAATAGCTCAAAATATTGATGTAGAACTGTAGCCAACACTAGGGGTAATTATGTTGTAGCTTCCTCAGACTGTTGAATCACTCGACACTCTAACAAAAAACCTTTCCCTTTTTTTCTGTATAGTCTTAATCATAGAGTTTAGTGAAGTTTTTCCCTTAGTTAACTCTGATTCCCCCTTCAACGTGACCAATTACCCTTCTACTCTAATTTTTAGAGTTAATTACTCAAGATTTGCTCTGATTTCTCCTAATTCAGGCAACCATTCCAGTCCCAAAACCATCTCTACTCCTTCTAATTCAAACAAATAAAAGTCTTGTTTGATAGGCACCCCTTATATCATCATAGGAACTTCAACACATTTACCTTTACATCGAATCTTATGTCTATCATCCACCTCTACCACATAGGAAGGAGTATCTCAAACTAGTAATTGAGCTTTGCGTATCAATTCATGGGAAATGAAATTATGGGTAGCCCCACAATTAATTTACACTTTCACTCTCTCTTGACCAAGCTCACCCCACACTTTAAGGGACCTCTTGGAGGTAAATCCAATAATACTATTCAAAGATAATTGTTTGCATTCTTCTCATTTCTCCTCACCTGTTGAATTGTCCTCCTCACTCCCATTCATACCCTCCATTTCCTCCAACAACATCATTCTTAACAATTTATTTTTACAAATATGATTTGGCTCACTTAGAAAACACTCCCCCTTTCTTATTTTTCCTGCATTTCCACATTGGAAACCTTTTGAACTCACCACTTCGTCCTCTACATCCAGACCCACTTCCATTACTACTAGCTTAAGAGGCAACTAAAACAATTTCAGCACAATTCTGACAATGATTAATTTTATAGCAAGTGAAAAAGTCTCAAAGTAATAAATGCCTTCAATTTGTGTGAAACCCTTGGCAACAAGTCGGGCTTTAAATCTTTCAACCAAGCCATTGGCTTGTGCTTTATTTTATAAACCTATCTGCAACTAATGGTCTTCTTGCTAGGAGGAAGAGAGACTAATGTCCAAGTGTCATTTTTATGAAGAGCATGTAATTCAACAACCATTGCCTCTTTCCAACAATCATGTTGAGCAACCTCTTTATATGAAGAAGGTTTAACTTGAATCGAAAAGTTATGGCAGAAAGAAATATGAGGAGGAGAACATTTTTTATAAGAGAGGAAATTACGTATAGGATAAGGAGTAGAAGCTGAAAAATCAGAGATTGAAGTAGAGAGGTCTAGTTCTTATACGAGTAGAAGGCCTATTGTTAGTAGCTTCAATTTGAGAAGTATAAAAAATAATGTTTTGAGTTATTATGTTCTATTCTTGACGCTGAAATATGAAATAGGTAGAGTATAATCGAAAAATCATTGTTGGAGGAATAAAAATCAGTAGGAAAATCATATCATGTGCTTTTGTAAAAGAAAAGGGAAAAATAGTTTCATGAAAAATTACATTCCGAGAAACTATTATAGATTTTGATTGAATATCATATAAAACATATCCTTTTGTACCAGTTTTAAAACCGAGAAAGACACATTTGAGACTTCTAGAATCTATTTTTGTTACGTCAACAGTAATGAACTTGCATAAGATGAACATCCAAAAGTTTTAAGATATGTAAAATCTAGTTTATTGTGGTGAAAAAGTTCACATGGTGATTTATTTTTCAAGAATGGTGTGGGAAGCCAATTAATGATATGTACAACAAATTTAAGAGGGTAAGACCAAAATTGATTAGGAAGTTTTGACGGAAAAATGAGACCTTGACAAACATTCAAAAGATGTTGGTGTTTTCTCTCAACAATTCCATTTTGTTGAGGAGAAGCAACACATGAAGTTTCATGTAAAATTTCTTTAGAATTATAGAAATCATTTAAAAGAAATTCCCTCCCATTATCGGATCTTACTTTCTTAAGCTTCCATGAAAATTAATTTCAATGAAAATAATAAAATTCTGAAATGAAGATTTGACTTCAGTTTTTGTTTTAAGAAGTAAAATCCATGTGAACCTGCTATAGTCATCCACTATCATTAAAAAATATTTATAACCATCAAGAGAAACAATTGAAATTGGGCCCTAAATATCAATGTATATGAGTTCAAAAAAACTAATACACAGTTCTTTCCATATAATTTGCAACCTAGTATAGTATTGAGATACTATTTAATCTCCTTGTTTGCAGCTCTAAAAATCTTCTTGAAGATCAGCAATTTGGAACCTATCACCATGTGAAAACCTTTGATGAAGATCATTCCATATTTCTGGTGCAGAATCCATCACATGATGGATTGTTTGATTTCGTTAGACATGAAACGAGTAAGCCAAACAATTACCATTTTGTTACAGTGTTTCCATGCTTCACATAATGGATCAATAGATGGTGGACATGGAAGAGTGCCGGGAATAATCTTTTCTTAATTCTTGGTTTTTAAAATAACAAAAACATCTCGTTTCTAATATTGGTAGTTATTATCAGCAAGAGGTTGAGAGACAAGGAGAAGAGCTGGCTTTCTTCTAGATGTAGAAAAAGGGGGTTGACTAGATTAGTAAGGCAATCTAGCGAAGGAGTGGTTATTGTAGCGGATGAAAGCTTTATCACTGATACCATGCAAATAAGGAAGTAAGACGAAATGAGAGAAAAATATAAACACTTCATTATTTATAATAGAATATCCAACTGAAATTTAACAAAAATCAGTTTTAACAAACTAACAAAATCAATTTTAACAAATTAACAAATCAAGACTTTATCCATGGATATTATAAAACAACATGATCATATAAAAAATTCTATTATCACACCTTTAATTATATCAAAAAAAAATGTCTCAATATTATTTATGCATCTATTTTATATAATTAATTTATATTATTTAAAAATTATTTTTCTTTTATATATAATGTTCCGAATAATATTATTAATAAAATTTTAATTAATATCATTCATTAAACATACAATTCAAATTTAATCATTATTTTTTATTTTAATTATTATTTAAATTAATTTTTAAATACTATACTAATATATATATATATAATAAATATTTATTATTTAATATAATAACTGTTATTTTAAAAAATATATATTTAAATATATATATATATCTAAATAAAATAATTAATTATATATTATTTTATTATAATATTAAATTTTATTTAATTTAATTTTAAATTTAAATATTTTTTTATATTATAACAAAAATTTATTTGGAATTCGGCTGCAAACTGAAATTGAAGAGAATAATTCGTTTTCCGTAAATCGAATTTTAAAGATAAATTAATTTGATAAATAAAGTATGGTCATATACATTCTGTAATATTATATTAAAATAATATTATTTATTAAAAAAATCTCACAAGTTTCTTATACAAAATACATAACCAAATTCTCATTATAGATACGAAGAACTAACAATTTAGTTTGAACTATTGTAGAATACTCTAAGAAACAAAAATAATAATGTAGAAACATCCCTATAACCCACAAAACTAATAATCTATCATCCAAAATTTTAAAATCTTGTATAAACCACTCATTTAATAAATATATCTAATAATGAGATATATTATATTCAATGATAGATAATCATGAAACACTATTAATAGTAGTAAACACCATTAATAATTTTTAAATTTTTTTGTTACTTTAAGCATAAGAAAGTGAAATTGAAAAAATATATGATATTTGTAACTTTTTTTTATAAGATTGAAATAATAGTAACTGAAAAAAACCTTATCTCAAAATATAATTAATAATAATTTAATATATTTTTAAATTAATAATTAATAATATATTGATAAAGCCAAAAAAAGAAAATAAATAATGTAAAAAAATCTAATCCGATAATTTTACTTTATTCAAATCTAATGAATGACATGCATGATTAAGTTTCTCATCACCATAGTCTTCACCAATATTGTGTTTGTATATGTTAATTTACTATACTTATGTAGAAAGAAAAGTGAAGAAAGTGAAGGATTATTTTTGTACTTTCTTGTGTTTAAGAAGAAGAAAGATAATTTCTCTAAAAAAAAATGAAAAACTAGTGATATATTTCTTAAAGGTATATTTTAACATCATAATCTATTATGAGTATTTTTTTTTTATTTTTTTAATAATAATAATAATAGATAATTAAAAAATAAATTAAAATAATACTTTTCTTATTATAATTATAATAAATAATTAAAATAATATTAAAAAAAGTAATAATAAATAAAATTATATTTTTTCTATTTTTAATTTTTTTTCTTAATTTAAATCACTTCAATTTTTATTTATTTTTTCTTTATTTATTTCCTTTTTCCCTTTCTCTACAACAAACAAATGTTAAGTGATCATATCTTCAATTGTTTTATTTGTATTAATTTTATAACTAATATTTCAGATTTTTTTCATTCAAGTAATCCTTTTATAGATCAATTATTAAATAAATTCACCTGACAACAACCTTTCAATAAATTCGCATAACCTACACAATTAATTTTCTATGACAATATGAAAAATTAATTAAAGTAAATACAGTTTCAAGAATTAAATTAAATCAATAGTTCGAATCCTTAATTAAAAATGACCTAATACAGCACCCATCTAATAAATTAATTTAAACATTAAAAATGTGGAAAAGATAATCTGTGGTGGATATTTAAAACTGGAAACAACTAATCCCTTAGGAAAAATGTTTTTGGGGCCATAAGGCCTTTAGAAAAATATTATTTTAATAGTGTGGATAGAATAGAATAGAATATGTTACGATAGAGTCGGCATTTTGCACTCTCGGGTTTCTCTGTCTCACTGTCTGTTACATCACCTTTCGATGTTATTTTCAAACTCTCTCTCTCTTCCCTTCTATAGATATATATCTTTTGAATCTTTGGTTCTTCATCACCTTCAAGTGTCCCTCAAAAAAAATTAGAAAAAAATAAAAACTTTTCCGGCCCCCACTGATTAATTGTGTCCAAATTCATTGTTCCAGCGTCAACTATGAGGCGCCACTTATCAAAATTCTTTCACTTTCCAATTGGGTTTAGCCCATCAAATTCCTTTCGGGTGAGACTCATCTCTCTCTTTCTCTCTCTCTCTGTCTCAGTTTGTTTTAGCTTATTCTTTTGGTGATGATTGGTCAATCAAGCTTGGTTGTAATTGATTGAAAATTGGTCTTTTGGGACACACCCACATATGAAGTTAACTGAACTGTCCACGCCATATTAAATTTCAGGTACTAACTTGTAATTCCCCTGTTCTATAAGGAACACGTAAAAATCCATCATTGTTTTTCAATAGAGTTATTTTTTTTTTTATCTTTTTTATAATATGTTCACCTTAATGATTAGTTATAGTGATACCGATTTACTTGCAGATGAGAATTGTTATTTTATTTCTTGTCCTAAGAGTACTGGTTAGCCTGTGCTAGATTCATGCTGTGTGTGTTAATCTGGAGTGTGGTGGTGGTGATGATATTTGTTCAAATTCGGTAATAAACTTGTAATCCCCCGATTCTATACAGAAAAATGGAAAAATCAATTATTTAGTCGTGCCGTTTTAATATCAATTGAGTTTTACGTATGCTTACTTGAAGGGTTGATTATATTGATACCCAGATGAAAATTGTTAGTTTCTGTAGAGGGATTATGTGTAAGAATTTTAGTTAATCTGGGGTTTGGTGGGGCTAATATGTGTTCTAATTTTGTTTATGAAAATGTGGCTGGCTTGTGACACAAATTTTCTTGAAGCAGTTGAATTGTGATATGGGGTCGTACTATGCTGCTAGAAGTACTACTCGTCAAGCTTTGTTCAGTGCATACTTGAATAAATATGCCCCAAGAGCTTTTGCTACTTCATCTTGTGCTTCTGTGTCTGAAGATCTGCCAAAGGATAATTCCGTCTCTGATATGTTGGTAGATTCATTTGGAAGGCTTCACACTTACTTGAGAATATCCTTAACAGAGAGGTGCAATTTAAGGTGTCAATATTGTATGCCAGCAGAAGGTGTGGAACTTACTCCTAACCCTAAACTTTTAACAAAGACTGAGATTCTGCGATTGGCAAATCTGTTCGTAAGCTCTGGGGTAACAAAAATACGTCTGACGGGTGGGGAACCAACTGTTAGAAAGGATATTGAAGACGTATGTTTGGAATTATCAAACCTGAAAGGACTGAGAACATTGTCCATGACTACCAATGGTATTGCCCTAGCGAGAAAACTTCCAAAGCTGAAAGAGTGCGGGCTTACTTCTGTCAACATTAGTTTAGACACTTTGGTACCGGCAAAGTTTGAGTTTATGACAAGACGCAAAGGGCATGAGAAAGTAATGAATTCAATTAATGCTGCCTTGGACCTTGGATATGATCCAGTTAAGGTATTTCTTGGTTGTATATATCCTTATTTTTTGCAAGTGTTTCTCATTGATCACTTCCCGATGTGCAGCTACCTTTTTGTCCAAATTCATTAAGTTATTCAAATGAATTTTACAGAAAGAGAATTATTCTTGTAGCTGCCTAACCTCTGATAAATTTCATGTCACTGATGAATGGATTTGAAAGTATCTTGTATGTTTCTGTTGCATTTCAGGTCAATTGTGTTGTAATGCGTGGGTTCAATGATGATGAAATCTGTGACTTCGTTGAGTTGACCCGTGAAAAACCAATTGATATTCGCTTCATAGAGTTCATGCCTTTTGATGGAAATGTCTGGAATGTCAAGAAACTTGTACCCTACTCAGAAATGTTGGACACAGTGGTAAGGTAGACTTCAGACTGGAGACCTAACTTTTATAGAATCATTTTTTGTTCTCTTATAGTAGAGACCCTTTATAACCATCATTACCAAACAGATGAAACGGTTTACAAGCTTAAAAAGAGTTCACGATCACCCTACCGATACAGCCAAGAATTTCACAATAGATGGGCATGAAGGTAGAGTTTCGTTTATCACATCAATGACTGAGCATTTTTGTGCTGGTTGCAATAGGCTGCGACTACTTGCTGATGGAAACTTTAAAGTCTGTTTGTTTGGTCCTTCAGAGGTAAGTTATATTCAAATCATCAAAGTTCAGTATATTATGCATGTCATGTAAATTTGATGATGATGACAATTGGGATAAACCTCGTGATGTAAAATATTTGGAGTACATAATGTTTTTGGTGAATCTGTGAGGCTAGAGTTGATGATAATATATGAAGGTTGATACTTAGTATGAGGAATTAGTATTTAAGGCCTATAAATTTTTTTGGCAAGTAAAATCAGGACTAATGCTCTGCAAAATTTTAGCAGTCTGGTTTTATAAAGAGTGTGACTGATTCGTTGCAGTTAGTTAGCTTGGGTATAAAGGGATAAAGAATGGGCAGCACCAGATTAGAACTTCGAAACTGTGATGTCTTCTGTCAGTTCTGAATTCTTGATATGGTCTATGCTCAATTATGGGAAAAAGGGAAACTATCTGATCAACTTATAAATTGACAAACATAACTTCAAATATTTGTTTTCAGATGTAGAAGTGCCCTGCAGAAAGTGGGTTCCTGTAGTGAATATTGATATTTGTTAGTAAATGGAAGATTTGATACACATTAGAGCATGATCTATAAAAACATGAAAATATGGCTCTACCACGTACAAATTTTTCGATTGAACATGCAATGCCTTGCCCCTTCTTCTACTCCCTCATTCCATTACACAAGCTATTTCATTTGATATTCCATTTAGTTGATGCCTTGTAATCATTTCTTAGATGCACTAATGTACTATCATCATTCTTTTGAATTCTTAATCATTTCATAAAATATTCTATTCATTTAAAACGATAAGCATTTTCCTTATACAAGACATGCTGGTCATTATGGATGTTATCTATACCATTATTTTGTTCAAGTTAAAGGTTCTTTATGTATTCTGGATATTGACACTGATGTGTAGCTTCACCAAAAGATTTCTGAGATTTTCTTATATGGTCTGTGTTACAGATTAGCTTAAGAGATCCCTTGAGATGTGGTGCAGAGGATCATGAACTTAGGGAGATAATAGGGGCAGCGGTATGCTCTTCTGATTATTATTGCTAAAACTCAATTGTGTTATAATGATTTACTATTTTTTATTTATTGCTTTACCAGGATTTATCATCCTCTTTAATATGATGTTGCCATATAATTTCATTTGCTGCTATTTTAATTAAGTATGATAGTGGACCTTTAATAAAAAACATCTACATTAGGAATAAGAGAAGCATATCAGGAGACAACATACCCCACAACCTAACTGATAAGGAGTTAGTTTGAGATTCTGCATTTTGGGAGAAAAGGGGTTGTAGGGCTTGGAATATAGTTAGGTAAAGTTTAGCCTCATTTGGTAGTTGGGAGAGATAAGGGTCTCTCGAACACAGTAGAAAGTAACTATTCGTATCACCTTCTACCTCTAGATCACATTACACTGTGCATTTGCATTGAATAATACAGTACATACTCACTTCTTTTCTATGATTTTCTGTCGGTCTCTGGTCCAGTCCTAGTAAGCTATTTGATTGCTTTCAAACAAAATAGTCAATAGTGGGTCATAGACTAGAAATTCTGTAACTAGCTTTAGATAAACTATATTATGGGGTCTTGGACTAACCTGTTTCTTCATGTTGTCCTTCTTCTCTTCTAGGTGAAGAGGAAGAAAGCTTCACATGCTGGTATGTTTGACATAGCAAAGACTGCAAATCGGCCCATGATACATATTGGTGGATAAGGTCTCTTATTCTTTCTATCTTTTTCCCTATAAAGGTTATCCATTAAATCTCTAAAATATATTTTTTTTACAATTTACTGAGGCACATCATGATTTGTCTCAATTTCAGGTATCATAGAGTGATAAAATTACTTGTATATCAGGAAATCAGAGCAGCCCCAGCCAGAAGCACCCTGAATTGAGCATTATCTGAGATCTTCATTGATAATCAATCTATCTCCATGTAGGGTGATAAATTTTTCAACTTTACCTAGCCTCATATATTCTGTTCAATGATTGTGCCTTTAAACAGTTGCAGTATCCGTTAATAATGCAAATTTGGGCTCAGATTTTCAGTTCATGTGCAATTCTTTCTCCATTGGTGGGTCGTGTGTTAATCTTTCTCCTCTGGTAGTTTGTTTACCATTCAACCCTAAATTTCAGCATGGCACTGTATTTCTTTCGTGGTAGACATGGCGTAATGGAATTTTGAGAAGATTGGTTATGCCCTGTTACGATAGAGAGGGATAATATTGTGTTTATCATGCTTAGATTTTCGGCTACCGTTGGAATACATCATTGAAATTGTAAATGAGGACGTTGGCCAGGTCTCATTGTGTTGCTTCAGGTTTCACACAGCATTCCTGATTTTCTTAGTTTATACCACTGCCCGAGAATCAAAGTAGCAACACTAATTTATAAAGCTCAACTTTTTTCATCTATTTTCTTCCACAATTCCAATTTCATCTCCAATCATAATTCAATTTAATGTCTAAACGATCTTATTTCACTTTCAAAGTGTAACGCTGTTTTAATTCTGAAGACCATTACTTTTGAATAGTCTTCATAAAGATAAATATGGAAAGACACTTACTGATTATATATATATATTTTTTAAATGGAGTCAATTGATCTGTGAATTTTTAGCCTATAAAAAGTGCATATATCCTTGATGCTCCACTGGGAATGATTCCAAGAAGGAAAAAAAATATTTTGAAGAGAAAAAAAGGCTGAACTAGGCACAACTGGTTGTGTAAAATTTTACAATTGCTATCTTAAAGAGTTAATAAGAGAAGATGCAATATAAGACAACTATTATACACAACAAAGTTTTATGGCAAGTCCCCTCGTAATGTACCATTCTTTTTATTTTAATGTTATCTTGATAAGCAAATGATAGATAAATATGGAAGTGCAACCTCTTTAGGATTTCCAATTTAAAAATGATGTCTATGCAAATTAATATGGCAAGTTATGATAATGAATACTCACTGTAACCCTTGTGCACCAAAAGAATTAATTAAAATTAATATATAAACACACATGCATGCATTATATCAGGACCATAATCAAGGTAATTGTCAATACTTAATCTACAGTTAGGAAGGATTAGTTCTTCAGCGATTCATTTTCATGATAAGTAAGCACACATTAACAACTATACCAACAATAACATATCAAAACTTGACTTTAATTTCGATTCACTTTAGACACTTAACTTTTCTAACAAATAATCAAATTTTGAGAACTACCAAGGAAACAATTGAACTTCTCGTTTGACTTTAACCTCTATAGATCATCTTGAACTTCTTTCTCTTCATGTTCATTTTTTACTCTTATCCCATTTTGTAGACTCATAAACTCTTTTTGATCTTGAATGATCAAGGCTTCCTTGGGATGCAAATCCATTGGATCTTTGCTTAGTGTAATTTTAGACTTGTTATTGTCTCTCCTTTTTTCTGATTTTCGTTGAGTTTTGAACTAATTTATTAAAATCCGGACGATTTATTGGATTACACAATATATTTTTATGATAATAAATAAAAATAAATTTTGAATAAATTAAAAGTTAATAGAAAATTGTTTATAAAATAATTATGTTATAATTGATAATAATATTAAATAAATTGTCGCTTATATAATATTCTATTTATACATATATAAGAACAACATATCTTATAACAACTAGTTGACTTAATAAGGAAATCAAATATTGAATTTGTTTACATATCTTATAAACTTTATTCTTAAATATTTTTATGAGACTGATAATTAGTTTCTCTTATAAAAAATCAATCATCTAATATGATATTATTTGAAAAAATAAAATAAAATATTATATACAGATTTAAATCAAAAGCTATAATATTAAATATATTTTGAAATATGGTATAAATATATAACCAACCGATAATTCAATATAATTAATATATTATCTCGTAATATGATATAAAATTATATTATATATTATATGAAGATTAAATCTCTTTAATTCAAAATAATCAAAAATATCATTTTGTAAATAAAAGGAAATATTTTGGTTATTTAAAATATATATAGTGTATTTGAATTTATTTCTTTTTAAAAGGTATCATCTGATCAAAAGTTTTCAAAAAAGAATTATTGAGAGTAAAATCTTAATAATTTGACACATTAAGATATTAGAAAATTATCATTAGAATATTTAAAGAATATTAAAGTTGAAGATTTTTCTACAACAGTCATATTTTTTAAAGCCTATAAAAGCAGATGATGATAAAGGCCAAAAAAAAAAACTACAACACAACAATTATAATCATACACAAGCTGTTAGAAAGTTTAAAGAGAAAATCAATGTTATATTCTTCCATAGTGAAGTTAGAGTCTCAATCAAGAACATCTTATTGTATACCCTCGTGAGTTTTCTTATAATATTTTCTTAAACACTATTTTGTTTGTAGTTAAAAGTGACAATTAAGAATACTCGTAGTTCTTAATCTCAGAGAGAGATTAGAATAGTATGACATAGTGTACTCGTTATAGCTAAGAGTGATATTGTGTACTCATTTTTTAATAGTGGAACCCTTTAAGAAACTCTTAAAGGAGAGTTGGACGTAACTTAAGAGTTTAGGGTGAACCAGTATAACTCGAGTTCTCATAACCTTACTTCTTTACTTGCATTGTTACTTATACTTTAGAATACCTACATAGTATCCAACCACACAAAAAAATGTGTGGTGACTCTATTCAACCCCCCTTCTAAAGTTAAATTGCTTCTTCAATTGGTACCAAAGCTAGTCTCTTGGAGTTAGTTCTTTGCAGAATAAGAGGAAAGATCCTAAAAGGCAATGGAGAACTAAGAGCAAGCTGTGAATAGACCTCCTCTATTCAAAGGTGTGAAGTTTGAATATTGGAAATAGATAATGATTGCATTCTTTAAATCCTATCGGTTTGATACTATGGATGTTGTGGAAAATGGAATTTACATTCCATGTGATAGTGAAAAGAATCCTCTTCCCAAAAACAAATGGACAGATGAACACAAATAGAGATACTTATTAAATTTTAAAGCTAGGAATATTTTTATGTGTACTCTATCAGAAGAAGAATGTTTTTGCTCTCCTTTTATAGATGAGCACAAAAGTGTTTTTGCTCCACTTTACCAAGCAAGGTTCCTAGTGCTCTAAGTACTTTATTCACAAATCAACAACACTTCTAAGAACTTAAGCTAGCATATAGCTATATTAAGGAAGAATATGGCACATGCAAAGGGTTCCAGATCTCCATGTAGCAGTTCGCAGTTTGTCTAGGAGGAGATTGTGAGTGCGGAAAAATTACCCAAAACAAAATTTCAATTAGTTAAAAATGATATACTCTCGAATCTTGAAAATGATAAATGATGAGGGAAAAATGTTAGAAATAACGTAGAAACTTTAGAGAGTGAAACTTTAGAGAGATAATAAACTTAAAATAATGGAAAATGAAATGTTTAGTTTTTCTATTTAAAGTTTTTAAAACTTAACTAAATAACTTTTCACCCTTCACTACTTAAACTTTCTTTCTCACTTGAGTTTTCTCCCACTAGGTCCTTACAAAAAGTTAAAAAATATATTTTAATTTTTATTTTATCTTTAAATTTTTTGTTAGACATAATTTTACCCTTAATTAATAATAGTGAGATATATCATCTCATTATTATTTTTATAGTCTTTATTTATTTATATATATATATATATTCAATATTAATAAGATTATTTAAATAAAAAATATGTAATAAATCAAATAGCATACAAAATTATGAATCAAATTTTCAATATATTATATTATTGATAACGAATTTTTAACCATAAAAAAAAATTAGAACCATATCATATTATAATAAATACAAGATTACATAAAATAACATAAAGAAAAATAATATATAGAATTAAAATAATGAAGGGAGAAAATATTAAGAAATTCTTAATAAAACTTTCCTTGACGTGTAAATTCAGCAAGTGAATTGAATTACTCTAATATATATATATAAAATGTCTTATCCACAAATATTTGAATAATAAATGATAACCACCTTAGAAATAAAATATATTTGGATTTTCAATAAAGAAAATAAATAATAATTAAAAATAAAATCTTTTTAGGATTTTTAATAAAGAAAATAAAAAATAATAATAAAAGATAACTTGAACAATAATAATAAATGTATTAGAATTAAATTTCATCTCTCTCATTTTTCTATACTTCTTCACTTATTTTTACCTATTAATCAATGTCATATGTCATTGAAGTTCACTATTTTCCCCTTGAGCAATCTCTTCTTGTAGGGTTTCTAAGAATAATTATTATAATAATTGATTATTCTAATTATTTTAATAATTACCTCACATTAATGCCAAGATTATCTTAACAAATATATTTAAATCTATTCCTAGCAATTAAATATATAAGATATTTTAATTCAAATCAAACTTAAGATTTATTTCCCAATAAAATCCCACATCATAAATCAATTGAGTTATCATTTCCAAAATCCGCAAAACAATAAAGTAAAAATAAAACATTAACATTGAATAAAATAAAATAGAATAATAGAAGAGTTATACAAAAAAAATTGATAAACTACATTTAATTCCAATAAAAAATTTAACTACTCATAGTTATGAGTAGTCTTGACATAAAAATAGATGATAGCAATGAAGAATAAATCATGAAATTGTCTTCCTAATTACCCTCATTTTCTTGATGTTATTTTTTTCTCTCTCTAAAATCACCACCAATACTCTGTGTGTTTATGTTTCATGCTTAAACTCTCTTTTTATAGATAAAAATTAGGTTAAATCTTCCTTTGAGCTTTGGATCTCGAAGAAAAATAGAAAAACAGAAAACTTATTCTGTTAGAATTTTTTTTTCTATTTTTAATAATTGCCCTGCAAAAAAATAAACACAAAGTTTCTCCATTTTGAGAGATTATTAATGTTTTAATTAAGTAAAAATAGATAATTAAGTGGTTAATATATAGTATATTTTACTAATATTTGGTGAAAGACCATTTACCAAATATTTCATATCATATTTTCTTTTCTCCCTTTCCCACCTAGATAACTCATGCCCTAAACACAATAACGCAATTGATATTTGGTTGGTTTCTTTGGTCTAATTGTGTTCATTTCCATCATTTTTAGATCTTTTATCATTCGTCTATTGTTATTAATAAAAAAAATTTCTCATGTGAACCGACAAGACTCTTTATTATCTCATTTTCTAGATCAATATATTGTGATAATCCTCTCGAGTTAGCCCTTCATAATACCTTTCCTTTTGAAAATCAACCCTATCTTTAAAGTTGAAATTAGGATAATATTCTTCCAATTTTAGTGTCTTTCAATATAATACAACATTGAAAAATTTTATGGATTACAAAATTGTACCTCCACTATATTAAGGAATGATAGAAGAATGTAAGAAGTAACATAATTTTTCTTGAATAAATTTAACACAAAAACAAGATGTATCTTCATTGTGTTAAGTAATTTGAGTTTGTAAGCCACCTTGCCAACCTTCTTTATAATAGTAAAAGGTTCAAAATATTTCATTCTTAACTTATGATTCTTTCTGAAAGTCAATGACATTGTTTGTATAGTTGTAACTAGCACCATATCTTTTATATGAAATTTAATATTTCTTAGTTGTTTTTTTATTAGCTGAACACATGATGTGTTGTTGTGCTCAGTTTAAATTCAACTTCAAATGATGCAATATAGTGTCTACTTACTACAACAACTCTTAATTTGAAGGAGGATCATTCTCATTTGCTATATACTTAGATAATAATGGTGAATCTCTACCATAGACAACTTTGAAAGTTGTCATCCTTAGGCTAATATGAAAGATAGTGTTGTGCTTGTATTCAATCCAAGGCAATACATTGTACCATTTATTAGGATTTTCTTTTCAAATTGACCATCAATTGAAAATGAAAATGGTATTACAATAAGTTTAATTACCCATGAAATATTTTTCATGAATTTTCTTTTTTGTGGAAAAAAAACTAATTACCCATTAAATATTTTCTACAAATTTATTTTTATGGAAAATTTTCATAAATTTATTTGTAGGAAATTTTTCATAAATTTGTTTATGAAAAAATTTCCCATGGATTTGTTTGTAGGAAATTTCCCATGAATTTTTTATGTAAAATATTTTCTATATTTCCTACTAGCCTTTTACCCACAAATTTCCTACTAGTACAACATATTTCTCAAGGTTATATGTTATCAATAAAAATATTTTCCCTATCATTGTTAGTCTTTCTTTTCTATTTTGTGTAAAGTGTTTATGGGGGTTGTATTAGTGGTCTGACCTATCAGATCCTTGGACGGTGGATGCCACCTAAGAAGAAAAGGCAGATAATAAAACCCAGATACAACGAATGCAACTGCACACAAACGAACAAGAAAGAAGAACGAAAAAGGAAAAGAAAGAAAGAAAGAACCACACAGAAAAAAGGAAACAAAGAATCTTTTATTGATAGAATCTGATTCAAAAGGTAAAAAGGGAAAACCATATATAGGAAATAGGCGAAATAGAAAACTGTTAGAATAACTTATTCCCCTTGATACAGGGATATACAAAGAGGTGAAGCGGAATCAAAACGACGAAGGGGGAAAAAGAAACGATGAAGGCAAAAAAGGTATTTTATACCAGGTCAATACTAGAACCAGTTGAGTTGGAGATTAGAGATCCAATGATGGATTTGAGACTTTAATGGAGGCGATGTGTATCTAGGCTCATGAACTACAAAGAGCAATGGAGACGATGAGGAAGGAGAATGTCGAGACCCAATCGAAGATTTTAAAAATGCTTTTGAAGAATTCAGAACAACATAATAGGGTGTCGGGGGACAAGGGAGAACATTCCGAGAACCACAAGGGCCTAGATAGCATATCACTAGAGAAGTCGCAAGGGACTAATGCACTACGAAAATATCCTATTTCACATGGAAGAAGTTTGTGGGTAATACTTAAGATCAGTGGGAAATGCAATTTTTCCCACAAACTTTCATATCCAAGAGACTAGCGATCAAGTGCGTATCAATTTAGCACAACTTTGTATGGAAGGAGGGACCATACATTTTTTTCAATTTTCTGATGAACGAAGAAGAGGATATGACATGGGAACAATTTAAGAAAGCATTGTTGGATAGATATAGAGGTTTGGCTAATGAAAATTCTTATGATCAATTGACGACACTTCGTTAGGTAGGGGATGTTGAACAATACATTCGAGATTTCGAATTCTTAACTCACAGGTGCACAAAATTTCAGAGCAACAATACTTCACTTACTTTCTTCATGGCTTGAAGGAGGAGATAAAAAATAGAGTGAGAAGCTTACATGCGTTTGGGACATTCTTTAGATCTCGATTAATGAATGTGACGAGGACAGTAGAGATGAAGTTGCAAGTGAAGGGCAAAATAGTAAACTCGTATGGGAAGGGAGAGTCACATGTGGAGCTACAAAGGTATGTGACATCCAACAATACTAAGGGTCCAACAGGTTGGGACTGAGATGTAAAAAGTTATGGGTCTAGAATGGGGATTAATGAGCCTGGTTCTAATTACAAAAAAGAATTGTTGGACAAACCCACACATGGGCCAAAGGATAGGGGCTTAAATATTTGTCATGTGGTGATTTGATGGAGAGAAAAAAAAAGGGTTTGTGCTTTAAGTGTGGGGAGGGGGGGGTATCCTCCTTAATACATTTGTCCTAAGAAGCACTTAGATGACATGGAAACAAAAAGAAAGGATATTGTATTTGAGACACAATACACATCTAAAGAAGAAGAAGAAGAAGAAGAAGAAGAAGAAGAAGAAGAAGATGATGGGAGTGTAGTGTACTCAGTTTCTAATTAAAAAAAGAACAATCTTAGATGCTGAAATTGGAAGGTAAGGTCCATGGAATCCTATTATGCATGCCCGTTGATAGTAGAGTAACACAAAATTTCATCTCTTGAAGGCTTGTCGAGATGCTAGGATGGAAGAGTCGACCAAGAACATGCGAATTCTTATGGGTGATGGACGAAAGACGGAAACGAATGGTATATGTTAGGGAGCATGCACTGTGTGGTGGACGCTTTGCTATTCGACCTCGAGGACATGGATATGATTTTGTGGATTTCTTAGTTAGCATCATTAGGGGAGATGATAGTGGATTGAAAACTCCAAACAATGAAGATTAATGTCGGGGGACCTTAGTCCTATTACAAGGAGTGCAAGATGTGAGTTCAGCCCAAATGACGTTTAAAGGTGTCACAGTTAAAGATTCTGAGTAGAGCGTTGGTGGAATAGTGGTTGCAAAAGACAATAGAACCAAGGGGAGAGAAGCAAAGTTAGAAGAGGTGAACCCGCAATAGCAGAAAATATTAGAAAGGGTTTTGAGAAAATTTGAAACTATTTTCCAAGAACTTAAAGGACTCCCTCCGAAGACGGTCCAATCTCATCAATCTCCTACCTGACTAAGGCCCAATTAATGTGCGTCCATATCAGTACGCATGCCACCAGAAAGATGAAATAGAGAAGCAAGTAAGAGAATAATTGGAAAGTGGGATTATCCGTCCCAACCAGAGTATTATCTCTAGTTCGGTTATATTGGTCCGTAAGAAGGATAAGTCATGGCGCATGTGTGTAGATTACAGAGCACTGAATAAAGTGACCATTTCAGACAAGTTTCCCATTCCTGTAATAGAAGAGCTATTGGATGAATTGCACAGAGCTAAATTTTTCTCGAAATTGGACCTTAAATCTGGGTATCACCAGGTGCAAATGGAGGAGAAGGATATCCCAAAAACAACTTTCAAGACACACGAGGGACATTACGAATATCTCGTAATGCCTTTTGGGCTAATGAACGCACCTTCCACATTTCAAGCTTTGATGAATAGCATATTTCGTGGAAGACTCCAAAGTTATATGTTGCTTTTTTTCATGATATCTTAATTTATAGTTCATATTGGGAATTTCATGTGAAGCAATTAAAGGACGTATTGGAGGTTTTGAAGACTCACTAATTTTTTGTTAACCAAAAAAAGTGTTTGTTTGCTCAAACAAGTGCTGAATACCTAGGATACATTATTTCATAATAGGGAGTAGTAGTGAATCCTACGAAGGTCCAATGAGTGTTAGATTGGCCCAAACCGCAAAATGTGAAAGGAGTAAAGGGTTTTCTTGACCTCACTAAATACTATAGAAAATTCATCAGAGATTATGGGAAGGTGGCTAAACCATTAACAGAACTTACCAAAAAAGACTCATTCAAATGGAGTGAGACAACTCAAGGTGCTTTTGAGGAGTTGAAGAGAAAGGTAATCACAGCCCCAATGTTGACCTTGCCAAATTTTGTTGAAGAGTTCACGGTAGAATGTGATGCTTCCGGATTAGGAGTGGGGGCAATTCTTATGCAAAAGCAACATCCAAACACAATTTTTAGTAAACCGTTGGGGGTAAAGAATTTAAGCAAGTCAGCTTACGAAAAAGAGTTAATGGTCATCACTTTAGCAGTCAACTATTGGCGGCCATATTTGTTGGGTAGGAAATTTGTGGTGGCTGCAAATCACAAAAACCTTAACAATTACTTAAGCAAAAAGTGATAATGGGAAATCAACAAAATTGGATGATTAAACTCTTGGGCTACAACTTTAACATTGTGTACAAGCCGGGAATTGAAAATAAAGGGGCTAATGCATTATCAAGGAAGGAAGAGGAAGGCAAATTACACTAATTAACATACTACCCAATGTGGCCAGATATCCAAGAAGTTGTGGCAGAGATGCACAATAATGATAGGTTCAAGGAGATAATTTAACATTTAAAATCATGAGGAGGGGATTATACAGGATTCAGTGACAAACAATGTATCCTATTTTATAAGGACATACTAGTTATTCTAGAAAAGTCTCTGTAGATTTCAAAGTTATTAGATGAATATCACTCAACGCCTCAAGGAGGGCATTTCAGGTACTATAGATATATCGGAGGATGGCAGCCAACTTGTATTGGAGAGGAATGAAAAATACAATACAACACTATGTGAGATCATGTGTTACCTACCAAAGACAAAAGTATATGGCAATGTCACCAGGAGGTTTGTTGCAATTGTTATCTGTATCAGAGTAGATTTGGGAGGATATTTTGATGGATTTCATAATAGGGCTACCACGCTCTAAGGAGTATGAAGCTATTTTTGTAGTGGTGGATAGATTATCTAAATATAGTCATTTCATCCCATTAAAACATTTGTATACTACAAAGGTGTTAGCAGAGGTGTTTGTGTGTGAAGTAGTGTGGTTACATGGAGTACCCAAATCAACTGTGAGTGATAAGGACCCTATCTTTATGAGTCAATTACGGAAGGAGTTTTTTCAACTATAAGGAACTATGTTAAGCATGAGTACAACTTACCATCCATAGTCGGATGATCAAACGGAGGTAATTAATAGATGTTTAAAGACTTATTTGCGTTGTTTTATAACTTATCAGCCTAGAGAGTGGGGTATAACACCACATTTCATACTTCTACTAAAGTCACTCCTTTTGAAGTGGTATATGGCAGGAAGACCCCTCATTAATTTGGGGGACTCAAGGAGAAATAAGAGTTGATGTAGTGTAAATAAAACTACTAGAATGTGACGAGGCATTGAAACAGTTAAGAGAGCAATTGCAGAAAACATAAGAATGCATGAAACCCAAAATCTTTGCAAGGTATTATAGACCTTTCGAAGTAATTGGTAAAGTGGTTAGCCTACCATTTGAAGTTACCATAAAAAAAGCATAATACACCCAATTTTCCACGTATCCTTGCTTAAAAAAGCAATAGGGAATTATCAGGTGTATTCAGAACTACCTGTAGGGTTAGGGGAAATTGGCGAAGACATCTGGATTCCTAAGACTATGTTGGCCTCAAGGAAAATTGATAAACATGGTGAAAAGGTGAACCAATGGTTGATTCAGTGGGCAGACAAACTGATAAAAAAAGCTATATGGGAAGATGTGACTAATATTCGGAGCCAATGTTCACAACTGCATCTTGAGGGCAAGATTTGTTTTGATGGAGACAAAAATGATGAGGACCCAAAAGGTAATGTTGGACTAGAAGTAATATTGTATTACTCCAAGAAGCAGTAACGCAACCCAAAAAATGACATGTGTATGTGAAGAAAAAGAAAAAAATCAAATAAAGACAAAATAAATACTAAGTTGGAAAAGTTACTTAAAGAAAGAAAATAATATTTCAAGATAAAAATCTGAGAAGAGAGGGAAGAAGGGATAGAGAGAAATTTGTACTTGTTAGAAGCATTTTAAGATATTAGGAGGTATTATCTCCTAGTACAATATATTTCTCACGATTATTTGTTATCAATAAAAATAATTTTCTTATTATTATTCGTCTTTCTTTTCTGTTTTGTACTAAGTGCTTGTGGAGATTGTATTAAAAAAAACTATATATTAAAAACATCGTAAAAAAATTACTAATATACATTTCCCCATAAAAAGACTACTAATACACATTTTCTTAGAAAAATTAATTCATCAAATATTAAATTTTGCGGGTATTTGTGAGACTAAATACCATTACAGATTGTTTTGAAAATAATTTTCAATCTATTTTTAAGTTTCACCAATACTTAGTAATATTCATATCTTAAATCCAATCTAAAAAAATATTAACATTATTAATTTCATATAATAATTCTTCAACAATTTACGTAGTAAAACTATCTTTAATTATTATAATATTTAGAACCTTATAATTAATGAAAACCAAGACTTAATTTTCTTTTTCACCAAAATAATTGGAGAGGGAATAAAACTTGTGTAGGATTGAATAATCCTTCTTGTAACATATTTTGTATAATCTTCTCAATTTGAGCCATTTAACTATGAAATATCTTTTAGGTCTTACCTTGCCCTGTATAATAAGAGAAACTCTATGATTTTAACTCCTATTTTTGTTCTAAATCTGCTAGCAACCCTTATAAGTAATCTTTTACAGAATATGGAGTTTGTAACTACAATATGAATATTACATAACCTTTTTAATTGGTGAAATTTAGTTTTCTTAACTTGTTTTGATTGCTACCCAAGTAAGGAGACAAACTTCCAATTCAGATAAAACTTCAAAGTCAAAGCACTAAAATCTACAATTGGGACCTAAGGTAACATGCAACTCTCAAAACTATATCGCGATACTGGCTATAGGTAACAAAAATATAGGTAATTTTAATACAAATTCTATAATTTTACTTATAAATCGTTGATCCATCCCTCTATCAGTATAATGTTACCATTACCAATTAACACCTTAAACCGCCAAGCTAGTTCAATGGGAAGTTTTAAGAAATGAGTCATTCAGTACAAAACATATGACATCAAAACAAGGAAAATCTAGGTTCATGTTCCTTACTTGAAATGGTTTTACCATTATGAGATTTGTTGTTGATGAATAGAACCATTTGCTAAACCTAGCTGCTCAAAGTGTTTGGCCATAACCATGAAAAACTATTTGAAATTTGCATCGGTGTCTCCATCATCTTCGTTATATACTTCTCTATTATTTTGCAACTCTTTCAAATGAGTATTATTCATCATGTAGTGGATGGAATAATACACAAAGTTATCAATGGAATTTTTTATATGTTGTGTTAATATGTATAAATATATTTTATTATTTTTTATATATTTTTAAGAATTTATTATGTCTGAAGGCTTAAGAAAGGAAAGTTGAAGAACAAAATCAAACTTTTTTTAAAAATCATGTCTTATATAATATGTTTATTTTTGTCTTAATATTCTAATATGGTATTCAGAGTTAGGTTTGTGATTAGAGTTGTGTAAGATAATAAAATTTTTCTTGACACTATTTGTCATTTAACCTAAAAATTTGGTTCTGCTGTGCAAATTCAGAAATTTTATTTTACTGTACAATTTGGTGTGTTCCCTTTAATGGTTCATTTTAGTGGTTCGTTTTAGTAGTTCTCTTGATATTCCTTTTAATGGTTCCCTTTAAATATTCTTTTTGGTAGTTTCCTTTAAGGATTTTTTTTAATAATTTCCTTTAAAAATTTCTTTTGATAATTTACTTTAGAGGTTTTTTTAATGGTTACTTTTATTCTAATTGTATTACTTATAGTAAGTTTCTTACCATAAGGAAGGTTATAATCATATATTATACCACGTAGAAAATTGAAAAAAAGAAAATGTTCAAAATCAGAATAATATATAAAGGGAGATGAGACTCAGACTCAAAGCGGGAGAAGAATCGTTCACCAAATACTCCACACCCTTTTCTCTCTTCCCTTTGTTCCCATGTTACTCACATGCTCCAAATGTGTATTTTATTCTTCAGAAGGGAAAATTTGACTGAAACTTAATATGACATTGTTGAATTCTTCAATTTCTTTTATACCTTAAATAAGTAAAAATATAAATAAATTTATTAATTCAATTTCATAAAACTAATTTATTATATTAAATTTATATTTATTTTATATATTAATTTGATTATATTTATTTTATATATATTAATTTGATTATATTTATTTTATATATATATATTAATTTAATTATAATATTAAGTAACGTAAGATTGTACTATGTTTTTTATAGGTTTTTTTTATACCAATTAAATATTAATATGAATATTTTATAGTTTTAATAATTAAATAACTCTGAATTAATTTTTTTTATTATTACTTGAAAGAAATCATTTCCCACAGTTTATAAGAGAAAAAGAATTGGTTCAAAATGGAAAAATCCTAATCTTTTCAAATTATAGTTCAGAATGGAATATCTTTTTTTTTTTTCATGTCTTGCACGTATCAATATGAACTATTCAAATAAAACCATTACAGCTTTCAATTTTGGATAAGGTAGTTATCGAGAGAAATTTTAGTTGGAATAGTGCCCAAAGGTTAGATTTATGCTGTGTCCATACTTGTGCAAATACCTTCCAAAAAGATCAATGACTTGTTCAAACAAATGTTATAAAGATTATTAAAATGGAAAAAGATAGACTAATTTTTCTAAAAAGTTCATTATATTTTTTTTCTTGATTTTCTTTCCTAAAAATATTTGCAGAGAAGCTTGTCAAAATAAATTCTATAAAAATATAAACAAATGAAATCATAAAAAATAAATCACCTTTAACTAACTCAGTTCACAATTTAGAGTTGAGATACGCTACTTAAACATTAATATTATTATTGATCCAAAAAATTCTTTAAGGTCACTCTATGAAAATAATTAAGGGACATGTTTGTAGAAAAAAAAATAAAAGAAAATTGAAATAAATTTATTTATAAGATAAAATTAATTTATACATAAGTTAATAAGTTAATTTGTAGAACCTCGCATGTACATAATTACTTTTAATTTATTAAAAAATTTATTTTGATTTTTTTTTCTTAAAAATATTTATAGAGAAATATACTAAGATAATTTTTTAAAGTAAATTAGTGAATAAGAGGTATTATATGAAATTTAGTTATTTTGTGAATGTTTTGTTGTTAAAATTGATTCGATGAGTTAAAAAGGAGAAAAAAAATTATATATAAATTGTTTTTCTTTTCTGACTATTAAACTATATATAAAATAGAATTGTATCGGATAAGGAATTTGTACTCGAGAACATGTTGTATTCTAATTGACAGGTTCTCAGTCATCAACAGGATCGATAATATCTCAACTTGAGCTTGACCTCAAAGTCCTTATGACGGCATCCCGAGAATCTTGGCGTACCATTATTAATAGAATCTCGAGGATCTCAGTATTTAATATTATCCCAAAGATCTAGGTATTTAATGGTATCTCGAAAATCTCGGTATCGGTTATGATTCACCCAGGTAATCTGTTAATATTGTTCATTATAAATATTAGGTCTCACTCCAGGTAGGAGGCACGCAATCTGAGTCCTACTCTCTCAATACTCCTTATCACATATCTCATGCTTAACACTACCTAATTCTTATTGACTTGAACGTCAAACTGTCTTCGAAAGTATCCCTTCCATTCGGTTCAACATCTAGAATGAAGATCAAGGACTAGTGGCAAGAAGGTATTTCTGACTAGTATTCAACTCGTATCAAGTACTACCCGTGTATGTAGAAGAATATATCAAATAAAATTTTTAATTAAGGATAAAAAGATAAAAGTGACTTAAAAAATCTTTTATTTATATATATATATATAAATATAAAATGTAAATATTTAAGAATTATAATTAACATAATGATGCTTCTTAAGAAGTATTTCTTATAATATGAAAAAAAAATTATAAAGAGATAGCTAGAATTTAATTTGAAATTCAAATACAAATTTATGTAAAAATGAAAAAAATTAAGTAAAATATAAATTAAAAATATCTATAAATTCATAATCTTAATATTCTTTCATTAAAGATTATGTTCTTTCATATCTTTTGTTACCATTTTTCCAATATTTTAATACAATTTTGTTACCAAGTAGCATCAAGAGGGGGTGAATTGATGTAATAAAAATTAAAACTTTAATGTTTAATTAATTCAAATTTCAACCCTCTTGATTTATTTAGTCTAGCAGATATATTATAAAGCGCAACGGAAAAGTAAAGAGATAAAGGAAAGAGAGAAATAACACCAGAGATTTATACTGGTTCGGCTTAAACCTTAACCCTACTCCAGTTCCCAATCACCTCAACCTGAGATGATCACCCACTCTCACTATCTTTAATTTATCACAATTTTTCAACCACTAATCACAAGTGAAACATGCAAAATAGAAAATTAAAGATAAACCTCACTATCTCTTGAAACCCATAAGAGATTACCAACCATTCCTTGAGTCACACAAGGAATGAAAACACTTTCCTTGAATCACACAAGGAATGACAACACCTTCCTTGAATCGCACAAGGAAAGATAATACCTCCTCTGAACAGCCTCAGAGGATGAACACAAAAACAATATCACCTGGAGTGAAGATCTCAAACTGTAGCACCTGCTCTGCTCAAAGTATCCTCAAGATAAAAGATTGAAGCACAGAAAGATATTCTCCCTTTCAAATCAAAATTTCTTGGCTCAAGATACTCATAGAAAAATGTAAAGCTTTTCAGAAAAGAATATTGCTTAGAATGTTTCAGTCAGGTGTATTTCTGAAAAGTCCTGATATGTTTCTTAAATAGACAGAATTCTCAAATATAATGAAATCTTTATTTTAATTCGAAATCAAATCTTTTACTCTGTTCAGAGCCTCACAACGTTCAGAAAATAAAATCAAAGATTCCTTTAATTGTTGGAGGACAAATATTCCCAAATAAAATAAAATCTTTATTTTAATTTGAAATCAATATGATTTACTTTTTCAAAACCTCACAACGTTCACAAAAACAAAATCAGATATTCCTTTGTTGGAGGACAAATATTCCCAAATAAAATAAAATCTTTATTTTAATTTGAAATCATGTGTTTTACTTTTTCAAAGCCTCACAACATTCACAAAATCAAAATCAGATACCCCTTTAATCGTTGGAGGACAAATATTCTCAAATAAAATAAAATCTTTATTTTAATTTTAAATCATATATTTTATAGGTTTTCCAAAAATAGTTTTCTAGAGAAAACACTCTAAGCTGAGTGATGATTACCTTTTGATATCATTCACTCCCAACTATAAACTAGATCTTCTATGTCTTTGAGTTTGCTTCCAACTTGAGTTTTCTTGTAAATCTTTGAGCTTCCTTTAGTCTTCTTGAATGATCTTTAATGTCCTGATTCTTAATTTTCTTGATCATTATTAAAACACTTGAATTACATAAATAAAGTTGTCCAATCTTCAAATAGTGATAACAAATTTTTATAATTAAAATATAAAAAAATTCATAAATCTTATAATCAATATATATAATAATAATTTAAATATAAAAAAATCACTAATCTTATAATCAATACACATAATAATATTATTTATTTTTCATCATATAAGAGTTGAGTATTATATTATATTTATAATATTGTAATATTGTTATAAAAAATATTATAAATCTAATTTATTCTTGAAAAATTTATTTTAAGATTTATATTATATTTATAAAATAAAATTTATATTTTATTTATATATTATAATTTGATTTATTTTTAATAATATAAATTTTTTTCATTATTTTATTAATAAAAAATATAGTAATAATCAAGTCTAAATAAACTAGTGCAGATTACTTCAGTTTAGTAATCTTATGTTTGAACTTTTAATACATAATTGCATTAAATATTCAGGAAAAACAATTTTCATCTGCACTTATGTTTACCTCATCATCCATTCATGTATCTGCAAATAGGCAAAGAGTAATTATATGTTTCAAATTAACACCAACTCTATAAAAAGTGATAACCCTATGAAGAATATAATAACAAAAATTAATTGATGGAATCGGATTTTGGATTCTCTAACTAGAGGCACAAGAAGAAAGTCCAAAAACCAAAATTAATGAATCAAACCCACACCACCAAATGTGTCTGTTATGAATAAAAAATAATCAACATCTTTTCTTCTTGCATTTGCATATTCTTACAAGCATATATACGACAACAGGGACTTCTTACTCTCAATGTAGAAGTGTTTCCTAGCAAAATTTTTCACATTGTCTATATTAAATTTAAAAATATATTTATTTTTATTAAAGTGAACTATGAGCCTAACTCAACCTCATAAACTAGCTTATGAGATAAGATTTGCCCTCACTTATATACATTAATTTGATCATACGACTAAATAATGTGGGATCTTTAATAAATATTTTTAAAGAAAATATCAATAAAAAATAATAAATAATAATTATATAAAAAAATACAATTGTATTTACTTAAAATATTAAAATTAAAAATTTATGTTTAAATTATAATTCATCTTTTAAGTCCAACCATTTTAATACACTTAATGAAGGATATTAAATACTAAAACGGACCATTGTCCGGTTATAGTAGTTTTAACAATGTCAGAACACAAGTATCTAAACAAAAAAGTCTAAATCACTTTTATTTTATCCCATAATTAACCTCACGTATGCAATTTATGTTAAAAAGTTTCTCTTCGTTTAGAGCTTGAGATGGAAAGAAGAGATAAGAGTAAATGAATATCAACATTCCATTCACAAATACATAGTACAAAATTAATAAAAAAATAAATGAACAAAAGAATTCAATACCTACAACAACCCAATAATTTTGGACTGTTTAACTATTTCTGCAATACCATAGCCTCTACACTAAGAAACAGAGAAAGAAAAATAGTTACATACAACTTGGTCTAGTCTAAGGTTTTAATTTACACTCCATAACCACAATTGCAATCACAAGATCATGATTTTGGAGGTTTCTGAACCTTAATCAGGCCACCCCATAAGCTTAACTGTCTCAACCTTTAGCAATTTGCAATCTTAAAACCTTACAAATGAAGATCCCTTAACTTTGAAATGATGGTGATTTAGGACCCTTTGGAGAAGGAGAGGGTTCTCCTTCAGGTGGAAAATCAGAGATCAAAGCCAGCATCCGACGAATGCTCACGGATCGTGCAGGCCTGAAGCTGTTGGATCTCTTGATGTTCTTGGAGAAGATGTTTGATGAATTGGAAAGGATAAGGTACACCAAAGCTTGAACAAGTAAGAACACAGCAACCTTAATTAACATGTCTCCTAAGCTGCTATCCATCTTTTCAGGTTGTTTTGTGCGAACACAGATCGATCGATGTAACAGATATGACAGTGATTCGAAGTTGATTTGCAAGTGAAAAATGAATGGATTGAAGAATGAATTGTGGAGAGAAGTGGCATGCATGCGTCCTTTTATAGTTTTTAATGCGTGGAAGGAGTTGGAACATGTTGGAGCAGTCATTTGAAAAAGGGAACACCATGCAATTTTGACCCCGTGTTTCACGTTGAATACGTACGAAGGTGGAATCTTCTTTGTTATCTAGAATTTGACGTCTGTGAATACGTGTTGAGGGTGTAGTGGCAATTTAAGTATCATATTTGAAGGGAAAACCCAATGAAGGAGGAGATTACATGTTGACCCTTTAGGAATTAATAGGATAAGTTGGGCACGTTTTCGGAAGAAATATAAAAACTTGGTCAATTAATTGGAGCCTCTGATCGAAGGTGCTGATTCATCATCTCTATCTACTACGCAATGTTGTTATAAGTTAATCATTATTTAATTGCTTTGTCTTATAAAGTTAAGAATTTTCTCCTTACCTCTTGCTTGCTTAGCCATCGGGTGACAACACACAGATTTTATCTTTAACCCGGATCTTGTGGACACGATGTGATGTTACTCTTCCTTCTTTTTTTTTATCCATTTTTCTAATTCAGTGAATTAGGGTTAATCTCCCTGATAAATCTCCAATTATTATTAGTTTACTCAAATAATATTTTTAAAACATATATTATAATATTGATAAATTCTACCAATTAAAAATAAAAAATAAAGTCAAATTATAATATATTATAATATATAAGTGATGAATAATTAGTTTTAAAAATGTGTTAAACCTATAATTATTTTCTATATAGTATACAAGTCTGATTAACAAAATTATTAAATCTAAATTCGATCATTTATTAATATATTGAATCTTAGTTAAGAAGTCATTAGATTTAGATTAAATTATTTATATATTAATTTTATTTTATTTTTAATTTATAGGAATCATAAGTCTAATATTTTATATTTTTATATAGCATTAGAATTGAACACATTTTATGGGCAAAAATTGAATGATTTATGTTGGAAAAAAGATGATGAATAGATAGATTGTTGAGATGAGGGAATTGATGAAGTATTGATTGAAGGGAGAGATAACTTGACTTGCACCACACGGGTGCCACCTGCTTGCGTTTCAATTCAAACAAGAAAAACAAAGCCTGGAGGTGGCTGTCTTATAAAGTTGGGAAGCCTTTAAAGAGATCTGTAATGAAGCGTTTTGGGTGATTGTAAACGCTTCTGGGGAATAATAATCGATGTGGGACATCATGGCCCAAAGCTACTTTACAAAATGCAATTCGTCAAAACCTTCTTTATCTTTCAATTCTTCGGACCTTCACTCCATCAATCAATTAAGGCCTTGCCCACCTTAACAACTGCCTTTCCTAGTTAAGCTATTAATCATTCCTCTTAGGATTTTATTCATCACAATCAAATATTTCTTTTTTAACTTATACATAAATTATAATTATAAATTCTTAAATTCAGAAAATTTATGAGAAGAATTTTTTAAATTAATTTTGACTTCTTGTGAAAAAGTTTATCGCTTTTTTTTTTCTTCTATAAAACTCTAAAAAGAATTTTTTACAAGACTACCCTTATTTTCTAACTCATAAGTTAATTCGTATAAATTTAAATTTTAAAAATTAGTTTTAATATATTTTGAGGATGATATTAAATTACATTTCAAAATCATACCTAGTGCCAAATTTAATACCCTATTATCAATTAAAAAAATCTCAAACATATTTTTAGTTTTTATAAAATTAACAAACTTTAATTTTTATCCCTGCAAACTTTTTTCTTCATTTTTTATCTTTAGAAAAAAAAGTAAAATCACTCCTTAAAGTCCTTATAAAATGTTTAAATTTTAAATTAACCCTTAATTATTATTATTTTACTTTTATTCCTAAAGGAATTTTAAATTATTATTTTTAATCTCTAATATTCATTTTAATATAGATAAGTAACATTTATTTTACACATTTTAAGAATGTTTTTTTATAAATAACGCATACCAGCATTATATTACCCATCACTTGAAATGGTCATATAACCTTTTATTTAACAAAAATAATTAATTAATGTCAAATATAAACTAAAAATAACATTCTTTTAATTTTTGAGAAAGAAAAAACAAATTTATATGAATTAAACTCAAAACTCTTATTTTTCATAAACTAAGAACACATTTAATTCTTTAAAAAAAATTCTTCAATAATTATGTATTAAAAATAAAACTTCTTAAAAGTAATAGCTTTGTATAATATAATATTATTATACCTATTTATTTTAAAATATATCCATAATTTACATTTTTTTAATTAGACATTTATCTATACATTGTATTATGTTAAAAACTAATTATCCAATTCTATTTCATATAATAACCAAAAATTGAAGTGGGCAAATTCTTCTCAGACCCTCTTAACTTGAGAGGACAAGGCCAATGAGGTTAGAAGATGAAGGATATCATTATTTTTTCTTTCTCACCCGCTAGCATCAAATTCAATCACAATCATTAAGAAGAAAAGAGGTTGATGTTCAGTTAAGCAGTGACTATATAATCAACCAACTGCATCCATGCCTTAAGTATAGATCACAACACAACTTACACGCAACAACAAAATATGCATTTTAAGGCTTTTCCATGGTACACACCCAGCCACACTCAAATAATTCAATCCTTCAATAATCTCTAACCGTAACTACAGAAATATCGGCAGGAAAAATATTATCCATTGTAAGGCCAAAAAAAAAAATGATTCAGTGGGAAGGATTCATCCACTTGAGCAATTCATACACACAAAAGAAAGCTAAATTTTACACAAGATTTTATTGCCTAAAATGGAGGGGAAATTTGGCTTAAGGAAAACCAATTCCTAGGACCAACATAGATAGTGGAAGACGGGAAGAGAAGTGCATATTACTCGTGCACTCCATCAATTTATTGTATTTTTGGCTATAACACTACAACTAGCTAGATGGAGATTCCCAAAAAAGGAGGGAAAGAAAAGAAGCAGCATAATCGTCGGTGCAGATTTACACTTGAAAAGACGATCTATGGTGATACAACTTCAACATTATTTTAATACACTATATACCTGCAATTGCATAGCATAACAGCAGCACCATCAGTTTATAAGCAACAATTGAGTCTCTTTCACAATAGAATGGTAAATAAAAGTGAGTGACAATGACATTAGAGTACGCTTATTATCTCATAAGGCATTATTAGTACTTACTGACTAATCCTGCAGCAAACAGAAAATGGTTAAAGTTGCTAAACTTACTTTGAGCTTATTTAAACGAGTAATGATACATGAACACTCACTTTTTCAAGACATCCACATAATGTCCATAATCCGCATAATCCGCTAAATGTATCATATTTACGCTCAGCAAATAGATTTCTGCAAAGAAATTAACTAAGTGCAGCCTCCTTGCGTTGAGTACAATTCACTGAGTACAAATATGATGCACTCGGCACACGGATTATGGGTGTCGCGTGGGTGTTTTGAAAAAAAAAAAAAAAAGTGTCTATGTATCTATCATTTTTGTATTTAAACTCATGTTTTAATATAAGTATTTTTGTGAGTATTTGAGAGAATTTATGAAAATAACGATATTTCTGGGCAAGCTGTTCTTAGTTTATTTCAAGCTTTCCAACATAGCTTACGAAAAAAAGAAAACAATATTATAACTTCTATGTTAACATTTAATGCATCTAGAATTTATTTGAATAAATTTCAATATAAGTACTATTAAAAAAAGAAGACAAAAAAAACATGATGGAAAGAAGAATCAAGCTACACTTGGCTTTTATAGATGTTCTTTACGGCTCCTATTTGGATAAATTACCCATTTAACACCTATAGGAACACTTATGAAAGAAGAAAATCAGCAGAAATTAAATAAGGTTATCCCATAATCTAAAATTAGCTTATCTAAAAGTTAAAATCAAATTTTCAGAGAATTTAAATAATTTTAGCATTCTCTCTGAAGAGTTTGTTTTAACTAATACATAAACTAACTTTATCTTATCATAAAAACTTTTTTTTTTCATTCTTAATTTTTTAAATACTTATAAAAAAATCTTATCCAAATAGGACCATTCAATGTCTCCAAAAATTAAGGTGCATAAAACTCAATACATTTTATCCTTTTCTTTCTTCTTTTACAAGTACTAATAAAGAAGTTTATCCAAACAAAGACTTCAGTATTCAACTGAAAAAACAACTTATAAGTACTTACATACCAATCACACTCTAGTACATAAACATAACATCCCATAGAATCGGCTATACTCCTGACACTCCTCCCCTTCCCCAACCCAATTTGAAGGGAAAAAACCAGCTTCAAGTCAGCTACAAACATCAAATTATGCAAAAATAAACCACCAAAAGAGTCCAGTTTCAGCAATCTTGAATCATGCAATATCTAACGTATTCCCACCTTCAATACAATGCGGAAAATAAACCTTCAAATCTCAAGATCCCAGTTGAAAAACGCAATTAGGGTTGGTTATCTCTTCAACACTTACAATACACACATTAACCTCACCAAAATTCTATACTCTCTCAAATGATCATCTCCAACCAAAATTGTTTTCACAATTAACACAATATAAGCAACTATAAGGAAAAAAAAATGGAAATCTGCTTCTCTATAAGCTAAACATAAGCTAATTTGTAGAATCAGTCTCCTACATGTTTTCTAAATTTTTTTATTTTTAAGTTACGTAAAAACTAATTTAGTTTATGGAAAAAATAATATTTCATTTCTTTCCTTCTCATATTTCCTTTCTATAAGAGATTATGGAGAAATGATTATGAAGAAGCTTGATTGTTCAGACCCTGAATTCTAGTGTAATTTAGCATTAAAAGCAATGAATCTAAGGCTCTGCGTCTAAATTCTGACAAAGAAAATGAAAAGAAAAGACAGAGCACCTTATAGCAAAGGCGCTTGGCCACCTCGAGGTTCCCCAATTTGCGCGCGGTTCTCGTTCTCTTCGATGAGCGCGTGGCGCGAGGCAATGTGGCTGAGTGTGGTCCTCAGCCCGTAGAAATCCTCCTCCGTCAACTCCGTCAGCCTGGCGATCAGTTCCCTCCGGATCTCCGTCACCACGCCGTCACCTTCCTCTTCTTCCTCCTCGGCCTCTTCCTCCAGGCGCAGCCGGCACAGCGGGCACGACGCGTGGAGCTCGAGCCACGGCGTGATGCACTCCGCGTGGTAGAGGTGTTTGCAGGGTAACTGTTTGGCCTCCACATCGAGGGCAATTTGGTCTTTGCACACCGCGCAGAGAACGACGCCGCTGGGGTCGAGAGCAGAGAGGAGCGAGGGGGTGACGTGGACGGAGGGGAGAGGGCGGGGTTTGGAGGGGAGTGGCTTGGGGGAGAGGAGTAAGAGCGCGTCCTGGAAAACGACGTCGAATAGGGGGGATTCGGCGTCGTTTTGGGAGAAGGGAGAGTCCATGAGTTCGAGGAAGTGGGTGTGGCAGTGGGGGCAGAGGAGAGGCGAGGGTGGGAGCGTGAGGGACACGCTCATGTCGCATTCGTGGCACCAGTAGGTCTTCGCTTCTGGCTCCGCCGCCGTCGCCATCGGAGGAGGTGGTGGTGGTGGTGGCGGTGGCGGAGGGAATGGGGGTGAGAAGCACAAATAATAATGAGAGTGTGAGGTGTGAGTTGGGTGAGGAATTTAGAGAGAGAAAAATAAAGTAGGGCCCGCACCGACTTCAATTGTTCGTTTCCCTATCGCATTTTTCTTTATTTTTTTTTTTCTTTGTTTCCTTTCATTTGGTACCTTCTCAAATGCAACCTTTCAACTATAAAGCAAACAGTGCTTAGTTTTTTAAAAGTTTAAATATTGACAAGTGTGCTTCATTTTCAACGACGTCGCTTTGGCCGAGTGGTTAAGGCGTGTGCCTGCTAAGTACATGGGGTTTCCCCGCGAGAGTTCGAATCTCTCAGGCGACGATATGATTTTTTTTTTCTTGCATTTTATTATTAAATATTCAGAGAAAAACAATATGTTCTTTAAAATAGTGTATATTTTTAAAATTCTTATATTGTGTTAAACAATGACTGCAAAGACTCTTGTCCATGTTTTTGACTTTTTTTATTGCTAATTTTTTATTTAAACAGAATGACTTATACTGGATCTTTTAGTCATTTAATAATCAATTTGTGCCTTTTTTTTAATTTTTAATTTCATCAAATAATTATTTCATCAAAAATCAATTTGTGCCCTTTAAAATAATACAGTTTATTTCAGTTAGGAAGATAAAAAAATGTATTGTCACGTTAGATAATTTATGTTTTCTCCCAAATAATGTTTTAGACATAGAATTGCTTATAATTGTTTATAAACCATAATTATAATTCTAAATATTATTATATGTCAAATTCTTAAATTACTTAATTACAAATATATTTAAATGCTCTAACTCATAACATTATTGTTATTATTGGTTTTCATATTAAAAATATAATCATTATAAATTTAAATAAATACAAAATATAAAAAAAAATCATAATTATAATATATATATATAATATGTATTCATAATTTTAAACCTTTAAGATAATATTAATTACATATTTATAATATTTTATTTACTTAAAATTTGTGCACGAAATATATTAAAACTGAGAATTTAAAAAAAATATATATACAAATTTTAAATATAAAAAATTAATTAATTTATATAAAAATATTTAATTATAAATTGATATTTTGAATCTTTATCACATTTATTGTTGGTTACGTAGTCTATTTTCTTTAAAACAATTATATATCAAGGTAGTTTTTATCACTTGTGATGACTCTATCTAATATCTAATAACTATTAAAACTTTCATTGATTTTATATAAATAAATTCTTCAAAGTATCACAAAAATTTGGATATTCTAATTAAATATTTCTCTAAACTCATACTCATTTATTATCAGATACATTTAATACTTTCTAATAATTGTTTTATATATATATATATATATATATATATATATATCATTATAATAAATACTTACTCAATCTTTTCACTTATTATAATTTCTATAATTCTAATAATAGTTTAATATTATATTTTAATTAAATAAAATTCAATTCAAGAAATTCATATTCAATTTTCAAATTAAAAATTCATATTTTAAATTAATGATTTTATTTAAGTGAAAATCAACTCAAAATTCAACTCGAGAAATCTCTCTTTTAAATAAAAATATTCCCTGAACAAACTAACTTTCTTATACCATTGCATAAATGAAAATAACATGCAAATATTACCATAATTATGATTTAATATTATTTTCACAAAGTTTCTAAAAACAAAAGCTATAAGGTTTTACTATACGTGATCATAACACAATTCCTATAAAAAAAATTTAATAATCTAACTCATTTTCATATTTCAAATTATTCTAACTTAAAATTTTATAATAAAATTTAAATAAATTAGCTTCGTTTATTATAATCTTAATTTTTTTAAAATTAACTTTATACAGTAAAATTAAGTCAAAGATATTTTATTTTTTTCTAAAAACAAAGAAAATTATATTACTATAAATTTAAATTTATATATAATCATATTTAAAAAAGAAATATTATATGCAAACACAATTACTAAAGAATAAAAAATTCACTTAAAATCAAATTTTAATTAAATACTTTTCAAAAAAATTTATTTAATATTCTCTGATTGTAAAAAAAAAATATTTCAAAAAAAGTGAAAGAATTTTAAGAAAAAAAAAATATTTATTCTTAAAAAATAATCAATCCTGTATGTTTTAAGATGTATATATATATATATATATATATATATAGATAGATATTATTAAAATCAAAATTATATATATATATATATATGATAAAATATTTTTAATATGAAATTAAATAATTTCTGATTTTACTCTTCCTTGAACTCAAAAGAGTGAAAAAAATAAAAATAAAGAATTTGTCATAGTATGAAATTTTGTCATGATTTGGAAAAGAAAAATAAAAATCTGAAAAAGTTTCACCCAATTCTAAGGGACCAAAAACCATACAATTCTAATTATCAACTCTTTTCTTTGTTATTTCCCTTCTCTTGCACGATACCAAACATAGCGTCAAATTTCAACTCCTCCACCTTAACAATCACTTCACACCATCAGAATTAAGTAGTATTTTCTATTATGAATGAGAAAGGGAATATTTATGATAAGAAAAAGAAATGTGCAAATGAAGATGATGTTTTAAATTATTTGAAGTGCTAACTAAAGAATGGTTAAATCAAAGATGGGATATCAACATCGAACAAAAAGACATCAAATCAACCCAACCGATTCCTAATATTTGTAATATTTCATAAGAAAACAAAGCCAATCCAACTACTTCATCACTAATCACTAAAACAGTGCACCATTGTTCTGTGTTCATCAACTTGGATCTTTCACCCCACTACCTTGCAACCACTCTCACCACGATTTCACACCAATCATTTCTATATTGGAAAAACATGTTTATTCGAGGCAAAAAAGGAAACCTATTGCTTTTATCTCACTATCTAATTATGGTTAGATGTGATTAGGTTTTTTCTTCAATTTGTGATTTTTTTTAACCTAAATTGATTAATTTTAAGTGATCTGATTTTAAGAAAGAAAAAAAAAGGTTTTTGATGCGAATCCAATCAATATAACGATGATTGAATTGATCTCGATACAATAATCAAAATTTATTATTAAAATAAAAAAAAATAGAAATTTGACTTTAAAGTATAAATTGTGAAAGTGAAAAAAAAATGCATTGGACCTAGCGTTTAAAAGTTAAAACTTGAAACTTTAATTTAAATAACAATGCAAAAAATAAAACATATTTTATAATCAAGGGATTAAATAGGTTCAATAATCAAAATCAAAACCCCCACATTTTTTTTTTTTATTTCACCGAATTATCTGATTTTTTATTTTGTATTATTTATTTATTTAGTATTTTATGTTTCGTGACTCCTGTATGCGTCACTGATAACCTCGAATCTATAAAAAGTTTTTATTGGTTAAAATAAAATAATTGTGCTGGAAACAAACAATAGGTATTGTTACATTATTTAGAAGTGGAATAAAATGTTAGTTCGTAAGTTTTTTAGTTTAGTATTTTTATTTGAAACTTAAAAAAAAAAAACAAAAAACTATCAGCATAAAAGTTGTATGAGCACAATTAGAATAAACATGTTTGAATTAATAATTACGACATAATTCGGAAATATTCTATTTAACATCTAATGTAACTGTTACCATGGCCAACCTCATTAAATTTTGAATTAATATAAAATTAAGAAACTGTATAAAAAAATTTACCCTTGAAGTATTTAAAATTAGTCTCTTAAGAAATTTTTATGAAATTTTTATAGTTACAATTTTATCGTTTCTTATTCAATTGGTTGAATAAATTATTAATTTATATTTTGTAGAAATATAGCAATTTTGTGTCTTAAGTATGAAAGTGTGTACTTGTCAAATTGATGCCGTAGATTTTAGTTTGATTTTTATGCATGAGTAAAGCGCAAAAAAAAAAAAAAAATTACATCACAAAAAAAAATTAATAGTGTAAAAATGTTGGCAAAAGTTCTATCCACCAATTTTTTTAATTAAAGGTGTAATTTAAAAATAAAAGTTTAAAAAATATTTACTTAAAAAATATAAGGTGAGGTAAAGGTGTACTAGTCAAATTATGTTGATTCAGATTCGATTTAGGTCAAACTTAAGTTACGTTAAGTGAAATTGAGTTAGATGAAGTTAGATCATACTGAATTAAGTTAAATTAGATCACTTGTTAGATTAAGTAAAATAAGATTAAATTGGATTGAGTAAACTTGAATTGTATAAGATTGGGTTAGAAAAATTTTAAACAAACCAAATTACGTCATAAGAAAAAGGAAGTATCCCTATAATCAACACCAAAGGTTTGACTATAGTCTTTAGTCACCACACCCTTCCCTCTTTAAGACGTTATAAAAATATGGAAAATAAAAGAAAAAAAGATTCACATATATTCACTTTTCTAAATAAAATTTAAAAAAAATAAAAAAAATAAATATTTGAAATCAAATATTTTTAAGCACTAAAATTTAAAATAACCTTTATAAGTTTTTAATAATAAATCATAATAAATTTCAAAATAAAATTTTCAAAATAAAAAAAAAAACATATAATTTATCTGTCTTATATCATACATAATCAAAACATCCCACAAAACAAAGACATGAAACTTAAGTTTCAAAAATAGTCACCCAACTCATCTTCATCCGTATATCATATATAATCACCCAACTCATTTTTGTCCTTATCAAATGCATGTTCACTTATAAAAATATTAAGCCCAAACAAAAACACCAACAATACAAAGAGAAGAGTGAAGAATATATTTCACATATGTTATATGCACATATAAAAAAATAGGTAGAACTAAACACACACAAACATCAAATGCACCCATACATACTGAATCATAAACTCATTCTATTAACTAAAATACATTAATTCTCTTATGCTCTTATCTTTAAATGTATGTGGTACCATACCACAAAACATGCATACGAGTAGTTTAGAAGTACATGAACCAGATTATAATACCCTTACAATTACTCTAAATTAGAACGAGTCTAATATGAACCAATTGAGATAGCATACCTGATTGTGGTTGTCCTTTATCCCACTCTTAGATGAGAGGTTCCCTATTCTAAAATTCTAAAGATCAAAGTAGAAGAGTATAAAAATCCTCTTTCATAAATCACATCTACCTCCAAAAAAATATGAATGAATGAAACATATACATGCAACTGCATACATATACAAATGCATAACTAATCACATATCCAAAATGACAAAGCATAACTTGGATTTTCACATTATTAAGTCTTTGCTTAGACTTCTCAAATGACCAAGCTTAACTTGAATTTTATATTACTAAGTCTTTACTTAAACATCTCAAATAATTAAGTATAACTTGAATTTCATCCTACTAAACTAAAGTTAAGACTTCTTAAAACACACAAGTAACTTTTAAACATATCAAAAACTCATTACGAACATTTTAAAACATAGCATAAATTATCGCAATATCACATTTATATTATAATTTATCATCATATATATTAAATATATCTCCTTCATACGTAAAGCACTACACCATTTTTAACATTAAACAACAATTAAAAAACCATTGCCTAAAATTAAAAAACCTTTGCTTAAACTTTAAGCAACAATTTGACAACGAATTTCTAACTGTGGAGTATGCAGTCGTGAGATTTGCTTAAACGTAACAGTTTCTTTTCCTAAGACAACACTTTTATTTAAAACCGTTACCTTAATATATTACAATATACAACAATTTTATAAACATTTATACCACGGTTTTATTTGTACTTATTACCACATTTCTTTAAATGGTGTCATTCCATTTAAAACTGTTGTCTTAACACATTACAATAGGCAATGGTTTTATTGATACTACTCAGACAATATTTTCTTTAAATGTGGTCATTCCATTTAAACCATAGTGTTCTAAATATTTTATTTCTTCATTGTTTTGCAATCAGGTTAGTCATCATCATTTTCTTCTTCAAGATTATCTTCAGATGCAACATGTAAAAATGTAAAAAATATACAATGAAAATCATGTTTAATTAATCTATAATAACTAAAAAATATAATGATAAATGATTTCATAAACTTAAAGGTTAAAATTATTTTATCATAATCAGAAAGATGAGTTGAAGCAGAAGTATTTCCTTTCCATGATGAACCCAAATATCATAGCCTTGTAATTGTTATTAAATGATCATACACCACATTTCTTCTAAGCCAAGAGCAGTTTCAAGGACATAAAATCTCATGACCTTGATGTCTTCTTTAATGTAAGAAAAGTATAAAAATAATTCTAACACCATTTATATATTAGTTCACTCTTTGTCCATTACCTTTTAATACAATATCAAAGGAACAAGAACAATATTACTATTACGAATAATATTACAAAAAATATTACGAACAATATTACAATAAAAATATTATAAGAACAATATTAGGAAAAATATTATAGAAATAATATACAATATTAGAAAAAAATATACAATAATATTAGAAACAATATTACAGGAACCATATACAATATTAAAAACAATATAAAATATTAAGAACAATATTACATGAACAATATACAATATTAGGAACAATATTACACAAATAATATACAATATAGAAACAATATACAACACTAAAAACAATATTACAAAAACAATATACAATATTAGAAACAATATTACACAAACAATATATAATATTAAAACCAATATTACACAAACATTATACAATATTAAGAACAATATTACACAAACAATATACAATATTAAGAACAATATTACACCAACAGTATACAATATTAAGAATAATATTACACAAACAATGTACCATATTAGGAACAGTATACAATATTAGGAACAATATTACATAAACAATATACAATATCACAGAAACCATATACAATAACACATGAACAATATCACAGGAACAATATTAGGAACAACAATATTAAGAACTAATAACAATATACAATATTAGGAACAACATTACATGAACAATATACAATATTAGAAACTATATACAATATTACATGAACTATATACAATATTACATGAACTATATATAATATCACAAGAAACATATACAATATCACAAGAACATAATACAATATCACATGAATCATATACAATATTAGGAACAATATACAATATCAGAAACAATATTAAATGAACAATATACAATATTAGAAATAATATTAAATTAACAATATACAATATTAGGAACAATATTACATGAACAATATATAATATTAACAACCATATACAATATCACATAAACCATCACTACTAGAAAAAACACATTTTACATCGTTAAATTTAGATCGGTTATTAGGTAAATCGATGTAAATATGAAAACGGTGGTATTTTTGTAAATAAAAGAAAAACTAATCGCATATTTATATCGGTTCATTTAGGACCGATGTAAATATGCACATATTTACATCGGTTCTTTCAAAGAACCAATGTAAATGTGTTTTATAACCTTAACTCTTTCCCGTACTGAGTCCTCTCATTTCACATTCGTCCTATCTGTCTCTCAGGCCACGACGATCACTGGTGCTCTCTCGTGCTTGTGCTTTGGAAACCCCCGTGACGGCATCTACATGTTCGATCCAGAGCCATTTGTTATGGCGGCGGACGATGATGTAGTTCTTCGGGAGGAGGAAATGGCGGAGACGGTCACTGATTGTGGGGAGAGTGGTGAAAACGCAGTGTTGGGTCTTGTGGTTTTGCCAGACGCGGATCTTGGAGTCCTGGTGAGTGGTGAGGACGAGGTTGTCGGTGAAGGTGATGACTTTGGTGGAGTTGGAGGCGGGTTGGGTGTTGAACGTGTGGAGGGTGGTGCAGGTGTGGCGGTTGTACATGTTGATTTCGTGGTCCGTTGCGGCGTAGAGGAGGTTGTCGATGACGACGAGGGATGTGACAGGGCGAGAGGGGTGTGGGGTGAGAGAGTTGAGGTAATGGTGGGAGATGGAGAAGGTGAGGGTTTGGTTTTGGAGAGAGGGAAACAACCGATGTAAATCTGGAAGCAAATTTACATCGGTTATTTTAGAACTGATGTAAATTTGTTTTTAAATTTACATGTTTTTAAATTTACATCGGCCTTATTTACATCAGTTCCATAATCGATGTAAATAATCTAAAATAATCGATGTAAATTATCAATTTTCTAGTAGTGCATATACAATATTACATAAACCATATACAATATCATATGAATAATATACAATATCACATGAACAATATACAATATTAATAACAATATCACATAAAAATATACAATATTACATGAACCATAGGAACAATCTCACAAGAATAATATACAATCTCACAGGTAGTGTTATCGATATTGGATAATGAAAAATATTAGAAGGTCAAATACCCGATATGAAAATAAATCGGATATTATAACAGGTTATGACGTAAGCATGACGAACAAATATAAATAATAATAAATATATATATAAAATACAGTAAATGTTCTTAAATTTTTAATTATCAGTGGCAACGGTGGCAGCGATGGTAGCGAAGGCTGCGGTGTCAGCGGTAATAGCAATGGCAGAACCGGCGACGATGACTGAGGTAACAATAATGGGCAGCAGGTAATAGGTTAGGTTTTGTTACTCTAGGTTATGTTAATTTTTTATTTTGGATTTAAGTTATTTTTTGGGTCTGTAAAAAAATACCTAGTTGTCCGGTCCAATAAAAATTTTTACCCTAATTTTAAAATTAGGTCTTCTTTCTTCACTTTTCTCGCAGCCGCTCTCACTCCCCCTTCCTCCCGCCGCTCCTCACTTTCTTCCTTATATGCTGTTGTCGTTGTGATTGCACCTCCAATGCCATGACATGCGATACCGCAACATGGAAAGCAGCTGTCATGCACCGCCATTTAAAATCTGATTTGTTTCCGCCTTCCCAATGGTGGTCGGCAAAAAAACCATCTTCCGTCATGATGATGCCATTGCAGATATTTAATAACACTGCTCACAAGAATAATATACAATATTAGGAACAATATTCCAGGAACAACATACAACCTCACACAAGAACAATATACAGTCTCACAAGAACAATATACAATCTCACAGATAGTGTTATTGATATCGGATAAAGGAAAATATCGGAAGATCAAATACCGATATGAAAATATATCGGACATTATAACGTGTTATGCATAAGTATGACGAACAAATATAAATAATAATAAATATATATAAAAAATACAGTAAATGCTCTTAAATTTTTAATTATCAGTGGCAACGATGGCGACAGAGGTTGCGGTGTCGGCGGTGGTAACAATAATGGGCAATATGTAGCAGGTTAGGTTTTGTTACTCTAGGTTAGGTTAATTTTTTATTTTTGGATTTAAGTTATTTTTTGGGTCTGTAAAAAAAATACCCAATGGGCCAGTCCAATAAAGTTTTTTACCCTAATTTTAAAATTAGGTCTTCTTTCTCCACATATCTCGCGGCCGCTGTCACTCCTCCTACCTCCTGTCGCTCCTCACTTTCCCCTTATATGCCGTTGCTGCCGCAATTTGTGCCTCCAATGCCATGGGACGTGATACAACAACATGGAAAATGGCCGTCATGAATTGCCATAAAAAATCCAATTCGCCACCGCCTTCGCATGCCAACTGGAAAAAAAATCATCTTCCCTCATGAAAGTGCGATAGCGGATATTTAATAACACTACTCATAGGAACAATATACAATATTAAGATGCAATATTGCAGGAACAACATACAATATCACAAGAACAATATACAATCTCACAAGAACAATATACAATCGCACAAGTAGTGTTATCGATATCGGATAACAGAAAATATCGGAAGATCAAATACCCGATATGAAAATATATCGGATATTATAACGTGTGATGGCGTAAGCATAACGAATAAATATAATATCACAAGAACAATATACAATCGCACAGGTAGTGTTATCGATATCGGATAACAGAAAATATCGGAAGGTCAAATATCCGATATGAAAATATATCGGATATTATAACGTGTTATGGCGTAAGCATGACGGATAAATATAAATAATAATAAATATATATAAAAAATACAGTAAATACTCTTAAATTTTAATTATCATTAACAACGGTGGCAGCGGTGTGACAGAGATTGCGGTGTCGGCGACAATAGCAACAGCGGAAGCAACGACGGTAGCTGAGGTAACAATAATGGGCAGCAGGAAGTATATTAGGTTTTGTTACTCTAGGTTAGGTTAATTTTTTATTTTGGAGTCTATAAAATAACACCTAATGGGTCGGTCCAATAAAGTTTTTTACCCAAATTTTAAAATTAAGTTTTTTTTCTCTACTTCTCTCGCGGCCGCCGTCATTCTCCCTTCCTCCCGCCGCTCCTCACTTCCTCCCTTATAGGTCGTTGCCGGCGCGATTTGCACTTCCAATGCCATGGGACACGATACCGCAACATGGAAAGCGACCGTCATGTAATGTCATATAAAATCCGATTTGTCTCCGCCTATCCGTGACGGTCGGGAAAAAAATTATTTTTTGTCATGACGGTACCATGGCGGATATTTAATAACACTACTCATAAGAATAATATATAATATTAGAAAGAATATTGCAGGAACAATATACAATTTCACACAAGAACAATATACAAACTCACACAGGAACAATATACAATCTCTAATAGGAACAATATACAATCTCACAGGATTAATATACAATCTCATAGGTAGTGTTATTGATATCGGATAACGAAAAATATCAGAATGTCAAATACCCAATATGAAAATATATCGAACATTATAACGTGTTATGCGTAAGCATGATGGACAAATATAAATAATAATAAATATATCGGACATTATAACGTGTTATGCATAAGCATGATGGACAAATATAAATAATAATTAATATATATAAAAAATATAGTAAATGCTCTTAAATTTTTAATTATCAGAGATAGAGTAGGGGTTATAGAGGCAGTGGTGTCGGAGGCGGTAGCAACGGCAGAAGCGGCAACGGTGGTTGAGGTAAAACTAATGGGCAGCAGAGAGTAGTTTAGGTTTTGTTACTCTAGGTTAGGTTAATTTTTTATTTAATTTATTTTTTAGGTATGTAAAAAAAAATACCTAATGGCCTGACCTAATGAAGTTTCTTACCTTAATTTTAAAATTAGGTCTACTTTGTCCACATCTCTCGTGGCTGCCGTCACTCCCCCTTCCTCCCGCCGCTCCTCACTCTCTCCCTTATACGCTGTTGCTGCAATGATTTACGTCTCCAACACCATAGGACGCGATATCGGAGCATGGAAAGCGACTGTCATGAACCGCTATATAAAATTTGATTCGCCCCCGCCGTCCCATGGCGATCGGGGAAAAAATTGCCTTCCGTCATGATGGTGCCATGACGGATATTTAATAACACTGCTCACAGGAACAATATACAATATTAGGAACATTAATGGGTAGTAGGGAGTATGTTAGGTTTTGTAACTCTAAGTTAGGTTAATTTTTATTTTGGATTTAAGTTTTTTTTTTTTGGTTTGTAAAAAAATACCTAATGGGCCGGCCCAATAAAGTGTTTTACCCTAATTTTAAAATTAGGTCTTCTTTCTCCACTTCTCTTGTAGCTGCCGTCACTCCCCCTTCCTCCTGCCGCTCCTCACTTCCTCCCTTATATGTCGTTACCATCGCGATTTTTGTCTCCAACGCCATGGGACGCGATACCGCAACATGGAAAGCGGCCGTCATGAATCGCCATATAATCGTCTCAGCCTTAACATGGTGGCTGGCAAAAAAACCATCTTCCATCATGACGTCGCCATGGCAGATATTTAATAACACTTCTCATAGGAACAATATACAATATTAGGAACAATATTGCAAGAACAATATATAACATCGCACAGGAACAATATTGCAGGAACAATATACAATCTCTCACAGGAACAATATACAATATCACAAGAACAATATACAATCTCACAGGTAGTGTTATCGATATCGGATAACGGAAAATATCAGATGGTCAAATACCCGATATGAAAATGCGTAAGCATGACAGATAAATATAAATAATAATAAATATATTTAAAAAATACAGTAAATGCTCTTAATTTTTTAATTATCAGTGGCAACGATGGCAGCGGTGGTGATGGAGGTTGTGGTTCCGGTGGCGACAAGGGTGTATAAAATCCGATTCGCCCTCGCCTTCCCATGGCGGTCGGGGAATAAATTGTCTTCCGTCATGATGGTGCCATGGTGGATATTTAATAACACTCCTCACAGGAACAATATACAATATTAGAAACAATATACAATATCGCAGGAACAATATACAACATCGCAGGAACAATATACAATATCGCAGAAACAGTATGCAATATCACACAGGAAAAATATATAATATCACACATGAACAATATATAATATCACAAGAACATAGGAATATACAATATCATAGAAACAGTCGGTCTCATAGGAACAACAATAATATGAGTTAATTGAATTCTTCATACAAAATTAATAAAAATTTAGTATAACATTTCAAGTTTTTGTTTTTGCATTCAATTGATTTAGTTTTTTTTTTTTTTTTGCATTTTATTGTTTCTTGTCTCTACATTCAATTGCTTTTAGTTTCTGCACTTTACTGTTTCTTGTCTCTGCATTCAATTGCTTTTAGTTTCTGCACTTTACTGTTTCAGCAATTTATAGTTGGCTGTTTCTACATTTTAATGATTTGGTTTCCTGCATTCTAATTGATTTGAATTTCTAGATTTCATTTTACTGTTTCTGCAATTAATATTTTCCAGTTTCTGTATTTTAGTGTTTCTGGTTTTCTGGATTCCAGTTTTTTCTATTTTTGTTTCTGCATTGAATTTATTTTTCTGAATTTTTGTTTTTGCATTTTAATTGTTTCTAGTTTTGTATTCAATTGTTTTGTTTTCTGCGTTTAATTCTGTTACTGTTATTGAATTCACTCATAAATTCAAAAGGATGATGATTTCAATGATCTATATATCTCAAAATATATTAACATTTTGAATTGATGGGTGAATTTGTGTTATTTCTTCCAACATATTTTATAATGTGAATGTGTGTAGAGTACTAAACTTAACTTAAGACATACTTTGTTTTTTGTTGTTGATGTAATTATTTGTATAATAGTGGACCGCGTTAATATATACCTTTCTCACACAACATATATGCCTTACTTCACACTTTAATATTTATGTAGTTCTACATGAAAACTGGAAAATGTAGATATGGTGCTGCTTGTAAATTCCATCACCCCAAGGATATCCAGATTCAGTTGTCTGATGACTTGGGTCAGATTGAGGCACAAGCAAATTCTATAATAGGAGGGGTAACCGGAGATACGCAGCCAATTAAGTCTCTTGTATCGCCATCATTGCAAAACAGCAAAGGACTTCCAATAAGACTGGTATTGATTCTTAATCCTTTGGTGTCTGTTCTCTGTTGATCAAAGGAAAGAAAGACACACCAATTCATCTAGTATCATGTTCTTTTCAAATTTATTGATTTTCCAATTCATTCCATTATTTTCTGGATGTATGCTGATTTGAACTGCTGACCCAAATTAATAATTCTAGTAGAAATAATGATACTGAACTTGTGGGATTGGATTGATTTTGTTTGGCTCTGTTACTCAGACTTTTGCTAGGCTACAATCAGCATAACTAAAGTTTTCTTCATTTATTTACTTTGATTGTATGTGAAGTTATAACTTACAGAAATGCTAGGAACTCATAAATTTTATAGTTCAGTATATTTTAACTAGTATAAGAGGGTGTGTTTAAATTGTGTTCCTAGCATTCCTCTAACTTATGTTATAAGATACCCATAGATTTGTTGCCTTCATTTTGTTTAATGCCTGTGTTTTTATTGTACAATTCTCTCCTGACAAGGGGAAGTTGATTGTCCATTCTACATGAAAATTGGGAGGTAAGTATCGGTTTATTTCATTTAGTTTCATAACTTTAAGGAAAGTCATTTATTTTACCATAGCTCTCATAGGAAACTGCAAAAATGTGATTATTTCTCCAAAATAAGCTAATCTGATCACATGTGTTCTTTTTGTCCTGCATAGTTTGTTAACTTCACTTTCTTCATACTTACCTAGTTTCCTAAGATTTTTAGCCTTATGTTGAGATGCTGCTGCTCATCTAGTACGTACCATGCATATGATATGCTTGTCTTAGAAAAATAAATGTTAGGTTCTATAGTCGTGAGTCTTCTTTGCTGTTTTACGTCAACAATATATAGGACAAGTTTGAGACTTGCTCTTAACAACTCAAAATATTAACAATAAAAATACAAATAGAAAGAAGTGTGTTATTGGCTTAGAAAAGAAGTCATTCTCAAATCAATTCTAACCTGCATTTCCATAAGATGTAAAACCAATTACTCAAAAGCTAACGCATGTGGCTTGTTTTTCAGTCTCAGGTGGGAATTGCATAAACTATCTATCCTCAGCGACCTGGCCAGATTGAATGTGATGTAAGCAAATACTTGCCTAATTTTCCAGTAATTAGATATCCACAACCAATATGTATTTGGATTTGTTTACCTATGTCGGCATTTATTTGTTGGGTCATTTAGTATTAAATTCAGAAAATGCAGGGGGCTAAGGGTTCAATTCAGATCTATCTCTTTACTTAAAAACTAAATAAGGTAGGATAGCCTTAGTATGTTAGTACTGTACTTATCTGCTAGGCTAGTTAAACTAAAAACAGTTAGCTGTTTATTGTTTGGATCAACATATATATATATATATATATATATATTTAATAAGGAAGGAAGTGGTTGGCTTTTTAAACTAGACACATGTCTTGGGTATACCAGCTAAGAAAGTAAGAATATGATAGATTTACTTGTGATTTGTGCAGATTGTTGTATCTAATAAAGTAATAATACCGGCAATGGTAGCTATGAAGTTTCCTGATTTTGAAGTCAGCTTCTCGGATGGTAAAACAATGAAGCTTCCTATTCGTGTTTCTGATTGTGCAGTTGATTCTGATAAATCTTCTATCCCCAAGGCATCTTTGGTTTGTCTTTCATTTCGAGCAAGCTCCCAGGTAATGGATCATGGTAATGTTTTGTAATGATGTGAGTTCTATTGTGTACAGTCTACACTATTTCGTTGCATTATCATCTGAATGCAAACAACACCTACCATGTATGTCTTATACTTTGTCTATGGGAAATTTTTCACTAATTTGTCTGTGGGAAATTTTTCACTGATTTGTCTGTGGGAAATTTCCCACTGATTTGTCTGTGGAAAATTTCTCACTGATTTTATCTGTGGGAAATAATGAAAAATAATTTCCTTCTGGGTTTTACCTACAAACTTATGGCAGTGGGAAGTTTGTGGGAAAAAATTAATTTCCCACTGATTTGTCTGTGGGAAATTTCCCACTGATTTATCTATGGGAAATAATGAAAAATAATTTCCTACTAGGCTTTTACCTACAAACTTATGGCAGTGGGAAGTTCGTGGAAAAAAATTAATTTCCCACTGATTTTTAAGTGTTACCCATGAATTTGTTCAGTGAGAAATATGAATTTTTTTTGTATTGTCCACCTAGTTGGCACATCAAGACTTAACATAACATATCAATTTACACTAACTTCTTCTACATACTTCTTAAAGTAGACAACCTACTTGGAGAAGACCTCACAAACTTGCAGGTAACTCTTATTTTATTAGTTGAAGAGTCAATTTCCTTTAACCCATCATTCATAATAAAATTCAAAATATAAGCAAAACATTGTATATGTAGAACTTTCCATTTAATAAAGTTTGATCATTCCAAAACTTAGACCTCTCATCAAATAAGAAATGACTACATTTTTAGAACTTGCATTATCAACTGTTACAAAATCTATTTTTTTTAGTACCTCATTCTTTCAAACAATTATTTAATGTTATACCTATGGTTTCACCTTTGTAGTTTGCAATCAAATAAAACTTCAATATTTTCTTATATAACCTGAACGAACCATCAATATAATGAGTCGTCACACACATACAATTCACATTTAAAATTAATGTTCATGTATCTGTTGTAAGTGAAACCATATGCTTATTGTTAGATAACAAACATTTAAGTTTTTCCTTTCATCATTAAATACATGTATGCAATATTTAGAAATAGTCAAACAAGAGGGAATTTTAAAATAAGGTTGAGCTTCTTGCATAAACTTCTTAACCCTTCATTTTCGACATACTTAAAAAGGAAGTGCATCAATTATTTTTATCTTAGCAAGTGCAACAAGAGTTTGCTCTCGATTGAATTTAACAAGTTTCAAATTTCATGGTATTAGGATCACCCTCACATCTTTTACCAATAGCTAATGTCTTTTGTTTCTTGACAACCTCCTTATTAGGATTCATATAACAATCGTTCACATGTTTAATCAAGTTAGTAGTTTCACACTTTTACTATTAGCCTTATATGACTTGCCATAATACTTGCAAATTGCACTATCATTTATCTTATTGAAATTAATTCAAACCTTTGAAGGGGACTTAGTTGGTTTTTTCTTGAATCCTTCATATATCTTAGATGATGACTTTGGCTATTTAATTTCCTTTGGAATTGGTTGAGTTTCAAATGGTGTAAATTGAGTACGAACTCTAGAGGATATAACTAGTGGCATAAGACTTAAGGCATTCATACTTGATGTGGTAGATCCAATGCAACTTTTTCTTTCTATTTCTTTTAGTAGAGGTTCTTGAAAATAATTTGGTGAGTAAAGTCATTTTTAATCCAAGCAATTGAGCAAATAGCAAAACTTACTATATATATGAAAAATTATAATCTATAGATAATATTTTTAAGAAAAAATTGAGAAGCCTTGATTAAGCGTTCTTGTATACACCTATCATCATGCATGGTGTACACATTTATGTCAATGTGTAAGTGTGCACATTCACACCCTATTTATTCTTTTTGTGGGTTTATTTATACAAGGTGATACTACCATTACAACTCATACACTTTTTACAAATCAATTAATACTTTTATATACTTTTGTGACATATTTGTGTGACAAAGAAACATGTTAAATATAAAGTTATATAGTAATAAACTAGTGAAATAATCAAAGAGAAAATAGAGTGAGATACTAGGAATAAAAAGTCTTACCACCGTCTAAGAATTAAATAATTATAATTTTTTTTATTTTTCATTTGTAAAATCATCTCATATTTTTCTATAATACATAATTTGTAGTCGTTTCCTTGTCAAACTAACACTATTTACCTTAACCCCATTACAAATCTCTCCTCCAACAAGTTATTAGATAAGTTTAAGAATCTAAGAGCATTCAAAGACTAACCTCTAGAGGGGACAAACCCAAAAATGAAAGGTTTTACCTTTCAGAAACGGAAAGCCCCTAGCATTGGTAGGGACTAGTGATACAAGATAGTTGGCGTTGATCCAATTGGAGGAAGTGAAAGGATTTTTGTGTACAGACCTGAACATGGACTGTTCGTGCATTTTACAAACCTAACGATGATTTGATTGAAAGAGAGAGTAGAGACAATACAAAAAGAATAAATAGGGGTTAGGGGTGAGGGAAAAGATGGGGGTTAACAAGCTAAGGAAAAGATAGGGGTTAAAGTGCAAGAGTTGTGGAAAAATTAAGAGTTAGGGTTCATCTTGATTAAGATTTAATTTTTACCTTTTTACATAAAAGAAATTGTTAGATTACACGGTGTACCCTCTAGCATAGTTTCTGACAGAGATCCTCGGTTTACATCTAGGTTTTGGGGGAGTTTACATAATGCCTTAGGAACCAAGCATAGGTTGAGTACAGCCTATCATCCTCAAACAAATGGTCAAACTGAGATAACCATCCAATCCTTAGAAGATTTGTTGAGAGCTTGTATATTAGAATAAAGGGGTAATTGGGATAGTTTTATGCCTTTAGTATAGTTTACTTATAATAATAGTTATCATTCTAGTATTGGGATGACGCCCTATGAAGCATTGTATGGAAGGAGGTGTAGAACACCCTTGTGTTGGGGTGAATCCGGTGAGAATCTTATTCTAGGGCCTGAAATAGTGCAACAGACTACAAAAAAGGTTAAGATGATTCAGGAGAAAATGAGAGCATCGCAAAGTAGATAGAAAAGTTACGCTGATAAGAGAAGGAAAGACTTAGAATTTGAAGAAGATGATCATGTATTCTTGAGAATTACTCCGCGGACGGGGGTTGGTAGAGTTATGAAGTCCAAAAAGCATACGCCTCGTTTTGTTGGTCCATATCAAATCCTAAAAAGAGTCGGTGAAGTGGCTTATCAGGTCGCTTTGCCTCCTAATTTGTCAAATCTCCATGATGTGTTTCATGTATCTCAACTTCGTAAATATATCCATGACCCATCGCACGTGATTGAGTCGGACGATCTTCAAGTAAAGGAAAACCTAGCTTTTGAGACCTTACCGGTTAGAGTCGAAGACCAAATGGTTAAACAACTTAGAGGAAAGAGAATTCCCTTAGTTAATGTTGTGTGGAGAGGAGGAAGAGGTGTTGTTTTTAAAAATGCTACTTGGGAGCTCAAAAGCAAAATGAAAGAAGATTACCCCAAATTATTCGACACAAGTAGATTCGGGGACGAATTTTTTGTAAGAGGGGGAGAATTGTAACATCTTGATTTTTTTAGAAAATAATAATAATAATAATATAATAGACTAATATATATATATATATTGTGTAATTTAATTATTTGATTAAATAAAATATTTTATTCGATTTAGAGAAATAATATAAACAGGAAATATTATTTGGGAGATTTTTCTATGAAAAAGTTACTAACAAAAACCCGACTCTACAGGTATAAATAGGCGTCAGACCCTCTCTATTTTTCATTCCAAATTTTCCCTAACATTTGGGAAAAATCTCAGAGGAGACGACTAGGGACGACACGTGAGGAGTTAGGAGCATAGCGTCTCAAGGCATCACATAGTACATTGTGGAGCGTAGCATCTCGAGGCATCGAGGGACCTAGCATACAAGACGTCTTTTTTCGAGGTAAGAGGGGGAGTGGGGAATGTCTTACATATGGGGTACTTATGAGAATTTTGGGTAGAGAGGTAACCCCTAAACCTCAATAGGAGTTTGTTTATTTTGAGGCAACCATAAGTCCTCAATATAATTTTGGGTGGATTATGCTTTCATGGTGTTTTAGGGTATTGATAAATTTTATAGTACATCTACGAAAGTTGTTGTTTTTCTAAATTATTAGAAGTGATGATAAATTATTACAAGTGATGATGAATTATTACAAGTGATGATGAATTATTACAAGTGATGAGGAATTATTACAAGTTATTATAGAAATGAGATATTGTGAAAATTTGAGTAGAGTGTTGAGAGACTCATGAGTTCTTGAGTTGTTTGCGGTTTTTGGTATTAGAAGTCTAACTTAGCCGGTGAAATCCAAGTTAGCTTGGTCATTTGAGAAGTCTAAGCAAAGGCTTAGCAGCGTGAAAATCCATGTTATGCTTGGTCATTTGAGAAGTCTAAGCAGAGACTTAGCAACGTGAAAATCCAAGTTATGCTTGGTCATTCGAGATGTGTGATGAGTTGTGCATTTGTGTGTTATGCATTTGTTTGTACATATGTCATTCATTCATACTTTCCTTGGGGTAGATGCGATCTATGAAGGAGGGTCTTTATGGTCTTCTACCTTGACCTTCGGGATTTTAGAGCAGGAAACCTCTCATTTGAGAGTTGATATGAGGAGCCACCACGACCGGCTATACTATCCCGACTGGTTCCTGTTAGACTCGTTCTAGTGAGAGTGGATTGATAGGGTACTTAGATCCGGTCCATGTCCTCCTGGACTACTCATTTGCATTTGCGTTGCGATGGTACCACATGCATTTAGAGATAAGAGCATAAGAGCATTAATACATTTGAGTTAATTGAGTTTGTGACTGAGTATGTATTGATGTGTGTCATGCGTTTTAAGTGTGATGTGTGTGATTAATTCTACCTATTTTCTTATATGTACCTATAACATATGTGAGATATATTCCTCATTCTTCTATTTGTGTGGTCAGTATTTTGTTTGGGTTAAATGTTCTTATAGGTGAACATGTCGGTGATGAGGACAAAAAGGAGTTGACTTATGAAGCCTAGATTTTCTATGCCTTGATTTTTGGGATACTCTGATTAGGTGTGACATCGGGACATAAAGAGATTTTTTTTTTACCTTGAAGAAATTGATTTAAAGTTTTATAGTTAAGAACTTATAAAAGCTATTTTAATGCCAAATAATATTTTATTCGAATTTCCACCTCTGAAAAGAGTTATTACGGTTATTGGATAAATAACGTGTAGTGTGAGAGTGCATGACTAGGAAAGTTCTGGCTAGGAAAAACTTGGTATTTAAGAGTGTCCGTTAGTGACCCATCTCTCTTTCCTAGGAACTTACTGAGTGTACCGATTCACGGTCTACTGCCGTTGTTCTAATAGGCCATATGACTCATAGTAAGAGTTTTATTTTCAAATTTTATTTCCTTGTTTTCATAATATTTCTTTATGAAATGAATATATTTGAATTCTTTTACTTTTATTTTTCGTAAATTTATATTTATTAATTAAAAAACGTCTTGGGGTAAAAGGGTGTTACACTGAATATTTTACAAAATTAAGAGTGATCTTTGGACAATTTCAAACCTGATGGCATATGCACTGTTTTACCAAATGTTCCTGCAATGCTTTCAATGTTATTCATAAAGAGGATCAGGCCATGCAATTTCTAAGAGGATTGAATGAAAATTACAATAATATCAAATCCCATGTGCTTTCAATGTTATTCATCAAGATAGGATCAAGCCATGCAATTTCTAAGAGAATTGAATGACAATTACAACAACATCATATCTCATGTGCTATTCATGGACCCCATTCCACCCATCTCCAAGATTTTATCAGTTGTAGCTCAACAAGAAAGGCAGTTGATAGTGTTTGTTACAAGAAACATGGTTTCCTTAATAACCAAGACAATAAAAATTTCAAGAACTCCATTAATATAAAAGTCTACACTTATTGTGGAAGAATTGACTATACTATAGATGTTTGTTACAAGAAACATGGACACCCTCCTAAACATAGGTTCGGTAGTGACAAAACTCATCATGAATAATGCAGTTGTTCTTGATATTGCCATTAATGAACCTGACAAGCACAATGAAGATATCAAAATTTCACCCCAGCAATATCAGAACTTGATATCCTTACTTCAATCCAATAGCAATTCAGATTCTAATCCTTTACAAATCAATTAGGTTGACTTAATTTCTTCTGTCAAAAATATGCATGATTCCACAACAAGTATATCTAAACCTAGTATTTCATCCTAGATCATTGATTTTGGTGCCACTAACCATGTTAGTTCATCTCTATCTAATTATCATTCCTATAATCTAATTAATCCCATATCTGTAAAAATTACCTAATGGCCAATGTGTTCAGGCAACACACACTAGAACTGTGAAAATTTCTTATCATTTTATACTTACTAATATATTATATGCTTCATCTTTTACCTTTAACTTGATTTCCATTTCCAAACTGACTGCATCTTCTCAATACAAGCTTACTTTCTTTTCTCCTTATTGCATCATACAATATTTAAAAACCAAAGAGAGAATTGATATAGTTGATATGAGTGATGGATTATACACTCTTAATGTTGGAGCTAATACTGTTGTGAACACCATTATGCTTGAACCTCATTTCAATTCTAAAAATGTTGACCTTTGGCACTTTCGCATGGGACATTTGTCCAATGAAAGATTGAGTATAATGAAATCATACTATCCATATATTCATTTTGATAAAAAAATTGTATGCAAAATGTTGGGTTTTCAAATAAAACCTCTTGGTAAGTGTACCAAATAAAGGGTATCGAACTCAGGGATTCAGAGAAAATTATGCCCTTAGGAGTTTCATGTAAAATCAGCTTTTGATTGGTTGGATGATAATAGTAGAAATAATGAAATAATATGATAAATCAATTGCAATAAAGTGTATAGGAATTAGATTTTATTTTAAACCCTTCAAACTTAGAAACATCTTTATTAAAGCCTTTTATTTTAATTAGAAAATAATAATAGTTTCTGTCAATGCCTTGATCAGAAACCCTAAAAATTCCCAAAACCCTTTAAATTCCTTTAAGGACTAATAGAAATTTCAGCAGTGAAATTGATTTTGTCAAACCCAATTACCCTAATTTCGTTCCCAAAATTAGGTCAATTGGGGGTTAAGATTGAGTTCAGAAAAAGTACCATGTTCCCACAAATATACCTTTTCAAAAGATAAATATAATAAGTGCACAATCAAAAACTTTTAAAAACCAAAGCCTTAAATAGATGCAAAAGATGAAGAGTTTACAAATATAACCCAATCCCTATACAAAATGAGTACCTTAGCCCTTCATGGTTGGTCGCTTCATTAGAAAATTACAAAGTAAGACTCTAGACTCAATTGCCTCCGGATGTTCCGGATGCTTTCCCAAGCTAGACTCTAAACTCTAGAAGTCTTTGTTGTTTTCCTCTCTGGAAGTGATGATTTGAAAGCTTCGTGGCTCTCTCTTTATATTGGAAGAATTCGGCCAAAGTTGGTTAAGATCCGCTCAGCGAAACAGGAATGCGCTGAGCGGACTTTAACAAAATTAGTGTCATTCCACTTAGCGCAAAGATCCGTTCAGCCCTAACATCCGCTCAGCGCGAGCATCTGCTCAGCAAGAGCGTTCGCTCAACATGAGACTCAGCTCAGCGCTAACATTCGCTTAGCGCCTCTTTCTTCAGCTTTTTGGTCACTTTTCATTCTCTTCTTCTCCTTTAATGGTCTACACTTGGATTAAGCAAATCTGGGGTTTTTGTAGTCATCTAACTCTATTTTTCCTTGAGTAGTGCTTTGAATTAATCTCTTTTTTATGAACATATGAACACTTATCAACAACTCCCCCTTTTTGACCTTGCTTGCCCTCAAGCAATTACTTCATATCCATGTTTGAAAACACTGACTCATCATACAAAACTGAGAATTCACATCATATCGTATAAGTATCCAAGATCACTGCAAGTCTGTGAAACAATCAACATAATTGGAGTGTAACTAGTGAAATCAGAATAATGAACATATCCTCCCACACTTAAAGGACCTGTTTCTCTCTTTTCAATCAAAACATGTGAGTAAACCATCATTGTTACCTGTCTCCACTTCTTCATACTGATTAGACAAAGTTTGAATCAAAAGGTCTTTTCGGGCTTGTAATGAGGTTGGGCTATAAAAAATTTCTGGTTTTACTAGGATAACAATAATTTGTGTATGACAAGAAACTATGATAAGCACTACAATCCCCTTTGTTAATTGTCCTCTCTCTCTTTCTCTCTTTTTTTTTTTAATTATTATTAAGAGAAAGATTTTTCATTTGGAAGAGAGCATACCTTTATGTTTCCAAAATTTCCATTGTTTCACACTTAACATAGTTTCTTATGAACACTCAAATGAAAAGGTAGGGAAACAATTTGTATATGTGGTTTACAAGGTAAAAAGCATTTGGTCGGGATCAAAAACAGGACAAAGATTTCTCAAATTTTATAAGGTTAGCTATCTGGCCCTAGTGTCTGATTTAGAGAACAAAAAACATGCCTTTATCATATTCAAACCTTGTTTTTTATTTACAAAAATGCCACCGCGTTTATATTTACATCGGTTTTCCTTAGAACCGATGTAAATTTGACGATATAAAATGATCTTTTTGTAGTAATGACAGTCACAAACCTGTAATGATATCGCTCTCAATAGTGTTTAGGTGCTCTTCTCACTGGTTAGGCCATTCTGAGTCTTATTTCCACTGATTTAACTCCTCTCATGGTAACTATCACTTGAAATCACTTTTCAACATACACACAATTATTAATCAAACATAGAATTCTCAATTAAGCATAGAATCATCAAATGTAACTCATACTGTCAGCAAATATCATTATAAACATACAGTCCATAGTTTCAATTTCTGCATCTATTTAATCATCCTATACATAAATAGATGTAATCAACAGCTCTTCTACTCCTCATCTTCAAACATATCACGTTGCTCTTCCTCCCCTGGTGCCTAGAATGTTGCCCCTCCTGAAGTTGAAGTATCCGTGCCCCCAAAAAGTGGAGGTCTATCCGCAGGCCAAGTAATTACTTGCTAAAACTACTGTGGAAGCGTCCATGGACCGGTCTGATTCGAATGCTCCTCCATATATTTCTAACGAAAGGAGTCATTCAAGGCCATAAAGGCCCTATGAGTAGAAGCCTATTGATCATAGACATGGTCAAAACGTTTGTTCATCTGATCAAAACGTATGTCCATCAGATCAAAATAGTTGTCCATCTGATCCAAACGGCTATCTATCTGGTCCAAACGGCTATCTATCTGACCCACACGGCTCTCCATCTGATCAAATCGTCTGTCAAAATAACCATGCATCTCAGCAAAAGAAACGGAGTCAGAAGCAGGAGGGGCTTCCCTTTGTGGCTGGGCAGCCTGTGGCTCTGGCATATCTTGGTTGGTGACAACTACAGCTGTGCAATGAGACTCAATGTAAGATGCATTAAGTGGTCGTCGTAGCTTCTGCACCAGATGGTTAGGGATCAGGACCCTAGCAGCTCTGCACAAACCATGAATGAGTCCTGGAAAGCCCAATGGTCGTGTCACTCTAGTGGAAGATGGCTTTGACAGAACAAACTTCAGGATCTCATCGGATATGATAGTAGCAATATCAATATCCACCTCCGTCAGGATACAATAAATCAGCTTTGCCTTCTCCTTGTTGACATCCGAGACATAAGTGTTCGGTGTCACATTAGCCAGAAGAAAGTTGACCAAATTTGAGTCAGGGTCGTCATACCAGCTCGAAGGATCTTCTATACCTTCCCTGAGCGTCCCACCTCATATGTATGTCCTGGTAAGCACAGTCGAGCAGCATAATCTGTATCTGAGATGCGTCGGCTGCTTATGGTCCGATGGTAACCATCTCGATCATCTTCCCCAAATTCAAATCCAGTCCCAAGATAAGTATCTATGGAATCTCTGTCATAGTGGACCGACCTGCCTCTAACCTTAGCTACACGAGGCACCTCATCCTCCCGAATAGGATAAGCGTTGGCGTAGAATTCCTTTACGATTTCAGGATTGAACTGCCCAGCCAGAGAGGCTAGAACAGTCCATCTTCTGGCCTGTAGCTGCAGCTAGAACTTTGGATATTCATCTTCCTCCAGCTCTACCCTCCTCTCACACAAGAATGTGTGACTCTCCAGCTCCAAGTACCTCTGAAATCTGCTCCTGGTAGAGAATCTCCTCCTATCAAACGTGAGGCTTGTAGGAGTAGGTATGGGATCAACAGTCTCATGATCAGGAGAAGAGTCGGATTCCTGATGGGGAGAGGAGGTAACAACTGCCTTCCTTTTCCTCTTAGCATCTATCTCATGCACAGGTCTAGGTGGTGCCATCTGCAAAAAAAAAACCACAAACTCGTGTAATAAAAAAATCAACCAAAATACCAACTCGTTGAGCGAACAAGCTCGCTCAGCCCCACATTCGCTGAGCTCAGAAGTCCGCTGAGCGAACTATGACGCTCAGCTTAGAGATTCGCTGAGCAGAGATGCGCGCTCAACGCAGTGATCCGCTGAGCGAAAACAGATCCGCTCAACGGATTTTTACAAACTTACTATTCCTGCACAAATTCAGGAATATTCAACTCGAAATCCATACAAACATTATACAAACCTCAATGCTATCCTAGGTTACCATTTTTCACCGAACAATAGCTATAAATCATGCCAATCAATTTGGGAAAAAAAATCTGGGAATGAAACCCAAACCCTAACCCTATACTCAAAGTAAATCGGTGAAATGGTTACCTGAAACGTAGTGAAGAAGATAACCGAATGAAATCAAGTTGAACACGCAAAACACTCTGAATCACTGACTCTCCTCTGGGTGGCGCTGAGCGGATTTAGAAAGAATGGGGTTTTTCTAGCTTTGAAAACCCCAAAATAAAATTATGCCCCGAAAAATCTGCTCAGCGCATGAGGATCCGCTCAGCGGATCTGCACCTGGGAGGAATCCGCTTAGCGGATCTGCACCTGGGAGGAATTCGCTTAGCGCAGGAAGTGGCGCTGAGCGCAACCCTCCGCTAAGCGCATTGCTTAGAAGCACCCAGAGTAAAGCGCTAAGCCAAATTGAATTCGCTAAGCGCCACAAAAATAGAAAAAAAATAGAAATAGAAAGGGAAAATATTGGGTTGCCTCCCAACCAGTGCTCGTTTAACGTCACTAGCTTGACGCGGACCGTATAAGAATCAATCCGTCAAAAAGAAAAATAGAAGAAGAAGAAGAAGAATATTAGGGTGCCTCCCAGCAAGCGCTCGTTTAACGTCATTAGCTTGACGCGGACCCTTTAAGCATCGGTCACATGAATGATGGTGGTTAGTCTTTCAACTTCACCACCCAAGTAAGCCTTCAACCGCTGGCCATTCACCATCCAACTCCTTTGAGTGCTGGGATCTTCTATTTCAATGGCTCCAAAGGGCTTCACCTCCTTGATCACGAACGGACCGGACCAATTAGATTTTAACTTTCCAGGGAATAACTTCAATCTGGAGTTAAATAACAATACCTGCTGGCCGACCTTAAACTCCCTCTTCAAAATCTTCCAGTCATGATACTGCTTCACCTTGCTCTTGTAGACCTTGTAGGACTCATAGGCCTGATTCCTCATCTCCTCCAGCTCATGTAACTACAGCTTCCTCTTGACGCTGGCACCTTTCAGATCAAAATTTAGAGCCTTGAGTGCCCACATAGCCTTGTGCTCCAATTCCACTAGTAAATGACAAGCATTGCCATACACCAACTGAAAAGGAGACAAGCCAGTAGGAGTCTGGAAAGCAATCTTGTACGCCCATAAGGTGTCATCTAATTTAAGAGCCCAATCCTTCCTCGAGTTAGCTACAATCTTCTCCAGGATACGCTTCAACTCTCGGTTGGACACCTCAGCTTGACCATTTGTTTGCGGATGATAAGGTGTGGCAACCTTGTGTCTAACACCGTAATGCTCAAGCACCTTCTTCAATTGTGCATTACAAAAGTGGGTGCCTCCATCACTGATTAAGACATCAGGAGTGCCAAACCTGCAGAAGATGTTGCGCTTCAGAAATTTGATCACCGCCTTCGCATCCGCCTTTTGAGTTGCAATGACCTTTACCCATTTGGAGACATAGTCAACTGCCACCAAGATATACTCATTGGTGTAGGACGGGGGTAACGGGCCAACAAAATCAATCCCCCAACAATCAAACACTTCGATCTGAATGATATTCTGTAATGGTAGTTCATGCTGTAGTGAGATCCCACCACTTCTCTAACACTTATCACAATTTTGACAATATGAATGAGTGTCTATGAAAATGGTAGGCCAATAAAATTCGGCTTGAAGTATCTTTGCTATTGTTCTCTCACCATTGAAATGACCTCCATATGGTGAGTTATGACAATGCCACATGATGTCCCTAACCTCGTCTCCTGCTACACATCTTCTCAACAGTCTATCAACACCAATTTTAAATAAATGGGGGTCATCCCATACATACCGGTTAGCTTCTCGGAAGAATCTCCTACGTTGGTGCCAATTATACTCCTTAGGAACAATTTCAACCGCCTTGAAGTTTGCCATATCTGCAAACCAAGGTCTCTCTTGTACTGCGAACAATTTCTCATTAGGGAACTCCTCCACTATATCTGGCTCCTAGTGAATCACCTCATCATTGACCAATCGAGACAGATGATCGGCCACTAAATTCTCTGAGCCCTTCGTATCTTTGATCTCCACGTCGAACTCCTATAACAACAAGATCCAACGGATCAAGCGAGGTTTAGAGTCCGGCTTGGTCAACAGGCACTTCACAGCAGCATGATCGGTGTAGACGATGATCTTGGATCCTATCAAATAGGACCTGAACTTCTCCAGGGCAAAGACGATAGCAAGCAACTCCTTCTCCGTTGTGGCATAATTAACTTGGTTTGCATTCAACACCTTGCTTGCATAATGGATGGTGTAGAACACTCTATCTGTCCTTTGGTCCAAAACAGCTCCTACTGCATAGTCACTGGCATCACACATAAGCTCGAAATCTTTTGCCCAATTTGGTGCCGTAATGACTGGTGTTGTACTCAGTTTCCGCTTCAGGAGTTCAAAGGCTTCAAGGCAGTCTTCATCAAAGACAAACTTAGCCTCCTTAGCTAACATATTACTAAGGGGCATTGCAATTTTAGAGAAGTCTTTAATAAAGCGCATAACCTAGCATGCCCTAAAAAGCTTCGAACTCCTTTCATATTAATTGGTGGGGGTAGTTTAGAGATGACCTCTACCTTTGCTAGATCAACTTCAATTCCCCTAGTAGAGATCTTGTGTCCTAGTACAATGCCTTCAGTCACCATAAAGTGACACTTCTCCCAATTTAGTACCAAGTTGGTGTCGACACATCTCCTGAGCACCGTATCTAGACTCTGTAAACATGATTCAAAGGATGTTCCAAAGACAAAGAAATCATCCATGAATACCTCAATGCAGTCCTCTACTAGCTCAGCAAAAATGGCCAACATACAACGCTGGAATGTGGCAAGAGCATTACACAATCCAAATGGCATCTTCCTGTAGGCAAAAATACCAAAAGGACATGTAAACGCAGTTTTCTCCTGATCTAAAAAATAGTAGAAGGCTTTCCCAGCTAACCTCTCCAGCATCTGATCAGTGAAGGGAAGCGGGAAGTGATCTTTCCTGGTGGCCTCATTCAGCTTCCGGTAGTCAATACACATCCGCCAACCTATAACAGTCCTTGTCGGTATCAGCTCATTCTTCTCATTCCGGACAACTGTCATGCCTCCTTTCTTCAGAACTACATGGACTGGGCTCACCCAAGCATTGTCTGAGATAGGGTAGATCATCCCAGCCTCCAGTAGTTTCAATACCTCCTTCCTCACAACTTCTTTCATTGTCGGATTAAGCCTCCGTTGATGTTGTGCGACCGGTTTGAAATCATTCTCCATATGAATCTTGTGCATGCAATAGGCTGGGCTGATTCCGGTCAAATCAGCTAAGGTCCATCCTAGTACTTTCATATTCTTTTGTAGTACTGCGATCAGCTGCTGCTCTTCGGTGGATGACAAGGTGCTGCTAATGATTACCGGCTTCTGTCCATTCTCCTCCAGAAACACATATTTCAAGTGAGTTGGTAACATCTTCAATTCCACTTTCTTCTCTGCAGCTGGCATCTCCTTAGTCAACTCCTCCTTTGGGACGTGAATGGAAGGGGTCTCTTTGGCTGAATTCAACATTCGGACATAGTTCTGGACCTCTTCATCATCGTCCTCTCTTGAGTTTAACAGAGCTTCCTCCAATATACTATCTTCGGAGGTGGTCTTCCGAGGGATTCTCACAAGCTCATCAAGAGCATCAACCCTCAAGCACTCTTGTTTTTCTGCTGGATGCTGCATAGCTTCGAACAAGTTGAAGTTGACCTCATCATCCTGAACCCTTACCTTTAGTTGGCCATTATCAACATCTATGATTACGCGTGCGGTCTTCATAAATGGCCTTCCCAGAATCAAGGAACTTCAGAGTCCTCCTCCATGTCCATTATAAAAAAATCCACTGGAAACAAGAACTTATCAACCTTTACTAATACGTCATCAGCTATCCCATAAGGAAACTTCATAGAACGATCAGCTAGCTGTAGAGTCATTCAGGTTGGCTTAATTTCCACCTCCCCGATTCTTCTGAGCATAAATAAAGGCATCAAGTTTATGCTTGCTCCCAGATCTAGTAAAGCTTTACCCACCTGAATCGGACCAATGGTAACTGAAATAGTGAAGCTACCAGGGTCTTTGGATTTTGGCGATAAAGTCTTTTGAATTATCGCACTGCACCCTACTGCCAACTCTATGGTCTCTTTTTCAACAAACCTCCGCTTTTTCGTAAGTAGCTCTTTCATAAACTTTGCATAGGTCGGCATCTGCTCCATGGCCTCAATGAATGGTATATTGATCTGGAGCCTTTTGAAGATGTCCATGAACCGGTTGAAATGTCTTTCCCTATCTTTCCTTGAAGGAGCATGTGCGGCTGAATTGTCTTTCCCTATCTTTCCGTGAAGGAGCATTTGGATAGGGAACATGTAGAGGGGGTGTACTCAGGATGATTTTCTTACCCCTCTCTTTCTGCCACTTATATTCTATTTTTTCTTTTTCTTCATTTTTTTCTATTTTTTCTTTTTCTTTTAAAGATTCCTCTTTCTCTTTTCTCTCTTCCTCCTCACTCTGGTTCATGGACTCCCCCACATCTCTTCCCACCACCTTACCACTACGGGTAGTGATGGACTTGCAGTGTTCCTTTGGGTTAGTACAAGTAATCGCGGAAAAATTTTCTGTTTGTTGTTCTGCTAAATGCTTCGCCAGTTGTCTTATCTGAACTTCAATATTCTTCACCGCAACATCTGAATTCTTCTGTTGGTTTCTAAGGGTAAGGAGACCTTCTTCTTGGTTCTTCTGATGGTTCATAAGGGCAAGGAGACCTTCCTCAAGTTTAGTTAACCTATCTTTTTGCTTATAAGGTTGTATTTGATATTGCTCGCGAGGTCGACTCGAAGATCCTGCTGTGTCTTGTCTCCACCCATACGATTGCAACTGCTTCTATGGCCTCCATCCTGAGTTATAATTATTGTGGAAATTTCCTTGCCGACCTTGAGTATTGACATAATGGGCCTCTTCAGGAGCATCAAGTTCAACTACATTACAGTACTCATCGGGATGGTTATCCCCACAATAAGTACATGTGTACTCCTTTTTAGTTTCCACCTGATGGCATCTTAAAACTTCCATCTTATCAAGCCTCTTAGTGATTTTCCCCATTTGATGAGAGAGAAGCTTGTTTTAAGCGAGGATTGCATTCTGCGTGTCAAGCTCTAATACTCCTCTTCTTGATGGCTGAGATCTATCATAGTGGGCTTGATGATCACTAGCAGCCAAAGATTCAATCATCGCCTTCGCACCTTCTAGTTCTATATCCGTAATGGATTAGCATGCAGCAGTATGTAGGAGTACCCTAGTTTGTGGTCGCAACCCTGCACAAAACATGTCCAACAAAGTGACTTCATCGAACTCGTGGTCTGGGCACCTTGTTAAGAGTGCCTTGTATCTCTTCCAGGCTTCACTCAACGATTCATCGTTTCCTTGGGAGAAAGTTGTTATGGCTACTTTGGCTTTGATAAGTTTGGCTTGTAAATAGAATCGTTCCAGAAATTTTTCTTCCACTTCATCCCATCTTGTCAAACTCTGTTGAGACTGAGATTGAAGCCAAGTTTTGGCTTTCCCAGTCAGTGAGAATGGGAGATAGTGTAAGTATGCTGCTTCCTCAGCTTCTCCTGTGACTCCCATAGTGGTACAAATTTCATAGAAGGTTGAGAGATGTGCATGTGGGTCTTCATCCTCCATTCCTGCAAATTGGTTCGACGTGATTAAGGTGAGCAATGTTGGCTGCATATGCACCCCCCTTGTTGGCCTGACAATGCTAGAGATTTGTTGGGGTCCTCGTCTACGAGGAGTATTTCTCTGTGCTCGTCTAACAAATGGTAGGAATGGTTGGGATGGTCGAGGTGAGAATTGTTGCGGTTGCTGGTCACCTCCTTGATCTGCCATTGTTTCCTCTTCAGATGCGATACTCTCTTCAGGAGTAGGGGCAGAGGAATTTTCTTGTACTTGGGCTAAGCGTTTCTGCTTCCTTGCCCTCGCGTTGTTTCTTCTAGCTGTTCTTTCAATTTCCGGATCGAAAATTAATTGATCAGCTGGAATTTGCCCTCGCATAAACAAACAGAGCAGATATACCCTTTATAGGGACGTTAATCCGAACAAGAGTAATAAAGAATGAGAAAGAAACAAAATACACGAAACTCGAATAGCATAATTTTTATCCAAATCCCCAGCAATGGCGCTAGAAAACTTGTTGGGTTTTCAAATAAAATCTCTTAACAAGTGTACCAAATAGAGGGTATCGAACTCAGGGATTCGGAGAAAATTATGCCCTTAGGAGTTTCATGTAAAATTAGCTTTTGATTGGTTGGATGATAATAGTAGAAATAATGAAATAATATGATAAATCAATTGCAATAAAGTGTATAGGAATTAGATTTTATTTTAAACCCTTCAAATTTAGAAACATCTTTATTAAAGCCTTTTATTTTAATTAGTAAAATAATAATAGCTTCTGTCAATGCCTTGATCAGAAACCCTACAAATTCCCAAAACCCTTTAAATTCCTTTAAGGACTAATAGAAATTTCAATAGTGAAGTTGATTTTGTCAAACCCAATTACCCTAATTTCGTTCCCAAAATTAGGTCAATTGGGGGTTAAGATTGAGTTTAGAAAAAGTACCCTATTCCCACAAATATACCTTTTCAAAAGATAAATATAATAAGTGCACAATCAAAAACCTTTAAAAACCAAAGCCTTAAATAGATGCAAAAGATGAAGAGTTTACAAATATAACCCAATCCCTATACAAAATGAGTACCTTAGCCCCTCATGGTTGGTCGCTTCATCAGAATATTACAAAGTAAGACTCTAGACTCAATTTCCTCCGGATGTTCTAGATGCTTTCCCAAGCTAGACTCTGAACTCTAGAAGTCTTTGTTGTTTTCCTCTCTGGAAGTGATGATTTGAAAGCTTTGTGGCTCCCTCTTTATATAGGAAGAATTCGGCCAAAGTTGGTTAAGATCCGCTCAGCGGAACAGGAATGCGCTGAGCGGACTTTAACAAAATCAGTTTCATTCCGCTTAGCGCAAAGATCCGCTCAGCGCTAACATCCGCTCAGCGCGAGCGTCCGCTCAGCGCGAGCGTCCGCTCAGCGAGAGACTCAGCTCAGCGCTAACATTCGCTTAGCGCCTCTTTCTTCAGCTTTTTGGTCACTTTTCATTCTCTTCTTCTCCTTTAATGGTCTACACTTGGATTAAGTAAATCTGGGGCTTTTGTAGTCATCTAACTCTATTTTTCCTTGATTAGTGCTTTGAATTAATCTCCTTTTTATAACATATGAACACTTATCACAATACTTGTCATTATGCCAAACAAAAGAAATTTCCTTTCTAAACTAGTACTTCTTATGCTACTCAATGTTTCAATTTGATGCATATTGATATTTGGAGGCCTTGCGCTAAAGTCTCCATGAAAGGACATATATATTTTCTAACTATAGTTGATGATCACTCTTGGTTTACTGGGTTTTTCTTATGGAAAACAAATCTAAAACTAGAAAACATATCCTCAATTTTGTCAACCAAGTTGAAACTCAATTTGATCAGAAAATCAAAATTATTAGGACGGATAATGGAGTTGAATTTCTTATGAATGACTTTTTTTATTCTAAAGGAATAATCCATCAAACCACTTGCAATGAAACTTCTAAACAAAATCGGGTTTTTAAAAGGAAACATCAACATTTGTTAAATACGACTAGAACTATTTTGTTTCAATCTAATTTACCCTAAATTTATGGTATTATGCCATTTTACATGATGTTTACCTTATCAATTACATACCTACTCATTTTCTCAAAAATATATCTCGTTAAGAAAAGCTTTATAAAAGACCCTATGATATTTCTAACCTACGTATTTTCAACTATTTATATTACAATGACACTCTCATTGCATAGAAGAAAAATGGATACTTGTGTTAGTCCTTGCATTTTCATTGATTTTAAGCCTAACACCAAAGGCTATTTGCTCTTCAATTTGCATAATCGCAATATAGAAATTTCTAGAAATGTGGTTTTCATTGAAAGTAATTTTCCTTATATTAGCAAACCTTCTACTAATACTTCTACAATTTCTTTACCTGTTTCCCATATTTTTAACCTTGATCTAGACAATCCCAATTCTAAATCTTCTAATGACATTCAAATTGATGCACCTGAAGAAACTGATGGCAGTGTTCTTATTGAACAACACGGAACTGCAAACCACCTACCTATTTGGAAGACTTCAAAACTACTTTATCAACATCTGCAACTACACTAAAAGGTAAGAACTATCCAATTGAAAAACAAATATCCTACAATGCATTAAATCCTATTTTTCGTAACATCATAATGTCTATTTCTGCAAGCACTGAACCATCAACATATGAAGAAGCTGCCAAACATGACTACTGGATCAAAGCCATGAAAGATGAGATTTCTGCTTTAGAAGTCAATCACCATGGACATTGACTTCTCTTCCCAAGGACAAAATAACCATTAGTTGTAGATGGATTTACAAGGTCAAGCACAATGTAGATGGATCAATACAATGACACAAAGCTCGCCTAATAGTTAAAGGCTACACTCAACAAGAAGAAGACTTAGATTTTCTAGACACTTTTTCTCTTGTTGCCAAACTAAACATAGTTCGCTTACTACTAGCTTTAGCTGCTATTAATAATTAGTCTATTAAACAACTTGATGAGAACAATGTCTTTTTGCATGGTGATTTACATGAAAAATTTTATATGCAATTAACTTTTGGATTAACCACCAAGAACATAGAGCAAGTTTGGAAACTCCATCGCTTTTTGTATGGCCTAAGACAAGCTAGTAGATAGTGGTACTCTAAACTCTATACTTTTCTCAACTTACATGCTATAAACATTCTAGTGTTGATCACTCACTCTTTCTTAAACATAAGAACAACACCACCACTATTTTACTTATTTATGTTGATGATATTATCTTGGTTAACCCAGATGAAATAAATCACATTACTGAATTTCTTGATCACACCTTTAAATCAAGAACCTTGGAAATCTCACCTATTTTCTTGGACTAGAAGTTGCTAGAAATAATGCAGGAATTCACCTTTGCTAGAGGAAATACACCATCGACCTTCTAAATGAAATTGGCATGATCGGTTGTGCTCTTGCTGACATTCCTATGGCACGTAAGTCCAAAAATAATACGTCAAATGATGAGAAACTAGATGAGGTGTCCACCACTTTGTATAGAAGGCTTGTTGGTAAACTCATTTACTTAACAAACATCGTGCCATATATCACTTATGTTGTTCATCGCCTTAGCCAATTCATGTCTTTTCCCACCATTGATCATAAGCAAGCTCTTTTTCATATAATTCATTACTTCAAGCATACCCCTAGTCTTGGAATTTTTCTTAATAGTAAAAGCACCATCCAAATCAAAGCTTTTAGTGATTTAAATTGGGTAAGTTGTTTTGAAACTAGAAAATCTATGACAGGTTATTCTATTTACATTGGAGATTCTCTAATATTAGCATTCAAAGAAGCAACCCATCGTGTCCAGAAGTTCTTGAGAAGTTGAGTATATGACTCTTACTTCTACCACTTGTGAAGTTCAATGGATTACCTACCTCTTACAAGATCTTCAAGTCTCCTACATTCAACCTACACTACTGTATTGCGATAACCAATCAGCCATTCATATTCCTTCTAATCAAGTTTTTTATGAGAGGTCAATACAAATTGAAATTGATTGTCACATTGTTCATGTCAAATCTATCAAATCAAGTTAGGCATATTTGATATAAATTCACAACTTGAGGGAGGATCATAAAATGGGATGGCTTCCAACACTACTTTTCTTCTGGTTTTTCCACATAACCGTCTTTCCCGCATTTTCTATTTTTATTATTGTATATATTAGATTCTTTGAGCAATGTATATTCTAAATCCATTTTATTCTCTTGTTCTCTCTTTCTCTCTTCTATTTTTCATTCCTGTTTCTTTTCTTCTCATGGCTAAATTGCAATTCATGGTACTTGATCTTGCTTTGATCAAATTCAATTGGATGAATGGGAGATATAACGAATTTGTTATCATAAAATGGGATGAATTCCAACACTTCTTTTCTTGTAGATTTTTCTACTATAGTAACTTAGTTATTGTTCATCTTCTTTACTAGCGCCAATGACCATAACGGTTTCTCTAACATTTTTTGTTTTTCTGTTTTCTTTTTCTATTTCTATTTTGTATATATTGAACTCTTTGAGCAAGGTATTCGTGTGATTCTAAATTCATTTTATTCTCTTTCTCTCTTCTATTTTCATCCCTATTTCTTTTCTTTTATGGCTGAATTGTAGTTCATGGTGCTTGATCTTACTTTGGTCAAATTTGATTAGATGAATAAAAGATATAACAAATTTCTTAGAGTATGAAAGTCTATCATAACAAAATTATTGAACCTATTTTAGATTGTCATCAAATTACTTATTAATATGTAAACCCATTTTTAAATTGAGAAGTCATAGCGTAAGAGAAATATATTAAAAATCATACATCAATTATAGATAAAGTCAAATTAAAGTATATTAAATTAATACAAATTTCACATTATAAATAAATTTTGTAGAAATAAGTTAAACTTAAATTCATTTCTTATAATAATTACAATTAAATTAAATGTTAATTATGACAACTGAATCAGTAAATTTTGTTGAGAAAAAGATAAAAATAATAGTCATTTGAATTTTTTTTTCTTGTCGCATGTAATTATGTGATGATACTACTGAAAAACCATTGCGCATGGAAATGGTTGCTTGATCAAGGTTCGTCAACAACACCCACCACAAACCAAAACATTAAAGAACACGAGTCAGCACTTATATATGTTTTATCAGAAGAAAAACAAAAAACACTAATCACAAAACAAACGAAGCTACATTCATCCAAATTGTGTCTTTCTCTCCAAAAAAATTAATTAAAATTTATCTACCAGGGTCAGATCTGGTCAACGATCTTAACCTAACGAAAAACTTGACTTTTTTGTCCCAATTGTTATGACCCCCATGTTGTTCCTTCCTCTTCTTTCCACTCAACGCGTCCCAATTCTCCGGCGAGCCCATCAGCAGCACGCTCTCCGGCGACCTCACTCCGACCGTCGTGTCCTCGTTCTCTGTCTGGTCGGCGACGGCGGCCGCGGCAAGCATCCGTCCCTGCATCGCCGCAAGCACTTCCCTCATTGCCACGTCAGCATCCCCTCTATTCCTCAACAAAATCTCTCCCACGTGTGCGGGCGTGAGGGACCCACCGGAGCGAATGCACCCTTCAACCTCCTCGAACAGCACGTGCGACTCCACACCTAAATAGTTTCGCGCGAGCTCGCGGAATGCATGAACCCCGCACGTGTTGAGGCTGACGTGGACGTCCATGCGCCCACATCGCACGAGCGCGGGGTCCACACTATCCCTATGGTTCGTTGTGAACACCACAATCCTCTCTTCCCCGCAACACGACCATAACCCATCGGTGAAATTCAAAAGCCCCGAAAGCGTGACGCGCCCACTCTCCTCACAGTGCGTGAATGACGCCGTTTGAGACTTCTTTCTCTTCAACGACAATTTCGCTGCCTGCGTTTTCTTCGTTGTTCTGTCTGCCGTTAAGTCAACGGAACAGTCAATGTCCTCGATGACGATTATCGAACGGTTCGTCGTTTGGATTAGTAACGACCGTAACTCGGAGTTATCAGAGACTTTGGTTAATTCCAAATCGTAAACGTCGTAACAGAGAAAATTTGCCATAGCGGCTATTAAACTCGATTTGCCCGACCCGGGTGGACCGTGGAGTAAATACCCACGTTTCCAAGCCCGGCCCACTCGGTTGTAAAACTCTTTGCCGTCAGCGAACGCCGTTAAGTCGTTTTTTATTTGTCTCTTCAGTTCGGGCTCGAGGGCGAGGGTTTCGAAGGTGGAGGGGTGACGGAAAGGGACGGAGACCCAACCCGATTCGAATGAGCCCGACCCGGTGGTGTTGTTGGTGAAGAGTCTGCGCTCGCGCGAGACGCGCTCGAACTCCTCTGCGCGTGCCGTGACGTGCGCGAGGTAGGGGGAGAGGAGTGCGTGGCGGTGTCGCTTCGGGAGGCGGAGTGTGAAGCTGCGCTTCTCCTCGAGCGAGTCCTGCGTGGTTTCGACGTGGTGGGTCCACGTGACGCGGTGGCCGCGGAAGGCATCGTGGACAGTGTGGTTCGGTGCGACGGCAAAAGAGATGCGGTTCGATGACGGCGAGCGGGAGAGCGTCAGGCGGCGGCACGCAGCGGCGGGGGCTTGGTTCGCTGCGTTGAGGTAAAGGTGCGCATGGCGGTAGAGGTCGTTGAGATCGACGCCGCAGTAGCCGTTGAACTCTGGAATCTCGAAATAGGAATATGGAGAAAGCAGATCTTGCAGAGATTCGTATAAGGAATGGAGCAATGAGAGAAGCTGCGATGGGAGAACGTTTTGGAGCACGGTGAGTAGCCCTAACAGAGACCACATTTGTGATAATATCTCCATTTTTGTGTGATTTAGTGTTTGTTTGATTGAGAATTGGTGAAAAATGGAAATTGGAAAATGGAACTGAATGGTTTGGGTTTAGGGTTCTTATACGGTGCGTAAAAGCAGGAACAAGGTTCTGATAAAAAGAAGCATTGGGTTGGGCATATGGTAGAGTAGGCAAAAGTTAAAGGTAAAGATGGTGATGAAGCCGACCACTTTGCTTTTTGCTTTTTGCTTTGTTCGTTTGAAGAAGATGTGAGAATGTGATAATTGAGTTTTTGGGGGTTTATGGCCATAGCCTTGCCGCTACACATACATTGCCATGCGTACAGAATCTCAGAAAATGCAGATTTTTATTTACCGAAGGTCCCGTCTTTCGTTTTGTTGCTTGTTTTCTGCTTTGGAATCACATCGATTGAACGGTTTGGTTCCTTTTGTGGGCTCAAACACCAAAATCACACAAAAATGCAATGTTTTGCCAATTGCCAAAGTTTCAGCTTCAACCTTTTAATTGTTATGGACCATAAGAAAAACTTTCAATTCTTATTTTTTCCCCCTTTTGTTGCATTGGCTTCTACTTGTTCTATGTAGTGAGGATGGATTTATATCGTGGTTAGTTGTATCTAAATTAAACAAAATTGCATGCAGATATATATGGTTGTCTCAGTTGCAATTTTGTTCTCCAAATAATTATGGAGTTTTTTTTTTCTTGCATACTCCTTCCATTGAAGTTAAGTACTGCCCTTACTTTATCTTGCTTTTTTCAAATAAAAAGCTGTCATATTAAGAATTAAGAATATGAGACATATCAATTATCTATCAATCAACTTTTGAAAAAGAAAAATATAAAAACTGTCTTACATGCTCCTTTCATTAGAAATGATATATGGGCAGTCTTAATTATTTTGCTGTTTCTCACTCTAGTTATATCATATTTACTTATGTTATTAAAATTTAGTCTAGTTGGTATAGATTATACTCATATTTCCCAAAGATGTGGGCTTATATTTCGATGTCCGTGCAAGGATTTTGTTATTTAATAATTATCTTTATAAGCTTTCTTCTCTTTTCACTCTAGTAAATTTTGAGACTTAACTCACTTACTTTTGATTCACCAAAAGAAGATAGTTAGTACTCTCTTTTCTCTGTCAATGTGAAATAGCATGGAGTGTCTATACGTCTTCAATATGTGTGTGTGTATATATATATATATATATATATATATTTAATGTCAGATGAATAGACTGATAAATTGTTGCATCAAATAATATATTTCTGGTTTTTCTTACATAAAGTATGGATTTGGTATTTGATATTTGATATTTGAATATGAAAAAAGCTCATTGAAAGAGTTAGAGCCTATAAATGTTTTGGGTTCGGATTGCCTGATTGATCCTAGAAAAAATGTCAGATTAACAAGTCATTGAAAAAATTTACACTATTAGGCTATAACTATTCTCTTAAACAAGATCTCAATTTTAGAAATGAAAAGAAAAGAAATCATTAAGAGTTAGGGTTATAAATGTTCCCAACTCCAATTATATCTTATAAAACCTACTCATGGTCTTAGAAAAAAAATGAAAAATTAACAAGAATAATTGGAGTATACAAAATTTATTCTCAGAAAACACAATTACTAATAACAATTTCAAACTTTGAGGGTTCATTTACTTGTTCTAGGTTATTGAACTTTAGGTATATTCGTTAAAATTCAATCAATTTTTACAAGCATCTTGGTCTTTAACTTGCATCTGATGCCAATAATTCTACAATGCACGCGCGCCAGCTAGCTTTAGTAAAGGTCTTCAAGAGATAATCCTCAAGCAGCAATGAATCACGGCGGCGCGCATGCAGACACTCGGGGTTTGTTAGGGAATAGTATGCGGAGTGGATCTCGTTGAGTTGAAGCTGCTTTTGTTTCTTTCTTGACAAATCGCACTTTATCTTTTCCCCTATTGTTCTAGTAAATTGTGCCTTCAGAGGTCAGAGAATGTTCTTATGAATTATTATAACTCATCAGTCACTCATGATGAGTGTCAAATTGGAGATGATAATAAGGGGATGATGTTTATGTTCCGGTGATGATTTTCATGTTTTACTGAACCGTATCTGTTCAAATTGGTACGGACGAACCCACTGAATAAATTTATATTCACTATCTTTTTGCATGGACCCTTGGATAATTTTTTATTCATAATAGCCTCTCCAGGTTTTGCTTATTTTCACCCTTCTACTTATAGGTTGTATAGTCCATTGCAAGCGATGATGTTAGATTTCTATCCACAATAGCACAAATATGAAAGAATGTCATTAGATTGTTCCTGAAAATGTCGATTTGTAACTTAGTTGCATATTTTGTTGGTCACTTCTACATATGCTTTGAACTTTTTATTACATTATTTTAGGCTTTTACCTGTTGCGGTGGTGACGGGGTCTATGAGATTGATATGTATATAGATCTTTAAAGTTATGCAGATGGTGGTATTCTTTCTTGTGCATTACATTTCTTTTATATCTTTTACATGCTTATATGCTTTTGAAACAAAGTTTCATTTATGCTTCTTTACAGAAATTTGTCTAAATCTCCTTTACTAAAGCAACGCTACTCGCACCATCAGATTATGATCCTGTGGTGTTTGGCTGTCGTTCTTATCTAATCTTTGTTGCCCCTTCAATGGTTTTAGGTATCTGGTTATAAAATGGTTGAAATTTTGAGAAAGGGAACATGGAAAGAGAAAATAAAAGGAAGAGGAAAAGAAAAAGAGGCATGTGTGTATGGCATTAAAAGCCACGAATATAGAGATGGGCAAAAATTTCAGTGTAGGTCAGCCTTGAGAGAAAGCCCCTGCTTAAATGGGAGTATCAAGAATAAAGTCACAAAGATGTTCTCCCTGGAATGTCAATGATCAAATGGATCATATTCCATCTATGCACGAGAGGCATAGGAATATCGATTCATCAAGAAAATAGTTCAAACTGTTAAGTAGAACAGTGTTATGACTATTATTATCCTTAGCAAAACTTCTAAGTCAAGTTTCTGGATGAATTTCTCTATAACTATATATAGGAGTAAAATAAAAAGATAAAATCAACTTATAAATATCACTGTTTTAGAGAAAATAAGTGAGAGTCTTCTTTAAAATTTAAAGACACAAGTTCATTTTTATTTGTGAGAGAAGTTCAATTCATTTTACTTAACCTTTTCTTTTTATTCATAGAAATATTTACCTAAATATGACCTTCACCATAGAAATCTACCAGAATTAGAGAATGCATCACACGTACATGGTATTCTTAGGTTCTGATATTCACCGTCTATTAGTTTGGATCAGCCTTGAGACAAAGCTCTGCCTGTATTGGGATATCAGAATAAAGCCAAAAGTGGATTCTCCCGGGAATGTCAAATGATGAAGTGGATCATATTCCATTTATGTATAGCACTTTTTTTACATGGATTCTTCAAGAAAATGATTCAGAACTATAGAGAGATAAGTAGTGTTGTATAGCCATTAGTTAATGAAAGATTGCACTTCACCCACTTAGTTCAAGGTTAGGCTTTTATATCATGATAATCTATTAACCATTTAAATTTTCAGCTATATTATATTGACTTTGAAATTTTCAGGTTTAATGGGCTCTTACAAAAAAGTTTGGTGCGAGTAAAAGAAAAAAAACACATTCTAAACAAGTCTAATAAAATATGACGCTTTTAGCTTTAGTCAACAAAGAAAACCAATTAATGATTGAGGAGTATTTTGGAAAGAAACGAATAAAGAAATAAAAGATTACAATAAAAGATTACAATATCTGTTTTCTTTCCCAGTCTAATAAATGCAGGCCACTCCAGAATGATTAATATCAAAGCATGAGATAAGTTAAAGGTTACAACATATTGTTAATTTCTCTTTATAAATTTGATTCTTGTATGAAAAAAGTTTCAATTGATGATGGTGTATAAAGTTTGAATAGAATATCTTATGTTAGGTTGAGAGGAAAGCAGCAGAGGAATTTAAAAAAATTTAAACAAAAATAGAAATGAGATTTGTTTGATTAAAAAGAAATATAATAGAAAATAATTTTTGAATTTATTTTAATAAAATTTTTTGCTTAATTGTTGTTATAATAAAAAGCCTAAAAAATATAAATAATCCTATAATTCATTATAGATAGATGTTCTATGCAATTCAATTATCAACGGTTCAATTAGAGATTCATCAATCCTATAACGTTTTGAGAAATTTTAAATATTTATTAAAAACAAAATAAATTTATAAGAATAAAATAGACTAAAAAAAAAATTATTTATATAAAAGTTCAATCATACTCTATTTATAATTTAAAAAAATGTAAATAATTATGTTCAAATAAAAATTCGATGTAAAATTTTTTATTGGAATGTAATCATAAAAAAAACAAATCGGTCAAAATTAAAGTAATTTACTTATAATGAGTATATTATTTGTCTAATATATATATCATTATTTTTCAAGAATCTGAACATTAAAATATACAATAATTTACCAAAAATGACTACAATATCAAATCCATACATAATTATCTCATTAACTTAGGTTCATATCAAACTATATTAACTAAAATATAAAACAAGATCTAAAGAAAAGGAGTTTTCTTTGTAAAGAGCTTCAAAAGTCTTCATCATGTCAAATGAAAGATCAGAGAATGAAATGTTTCCTTTATTAAGTGACACTTTAACTCTAATCATCTTTTCTTTTATAAATATCGTAGGTAGTCTAGTCTTGTCAAGACCAAAGAATTGAAATATATATCTTAAAAGGTTCAGAAGGTCTCACCTTTTTTTTATATATCTAATAAGCAATTATTTGGTTAATTCTTTTTTACCTTCAAAATGAAAAGGTATAATATAGGAAATATGGGCATCTAAAAAAACAACAAAGTTGACTTCATCTAAACTTGGAATTATATGGTATTTATATTTGTCGGTATTTTCTGAATAATTTATTATTAATATTATAGTTATATTACATCTCTACTAATCTAAGGTATCAAAGATGGCTCTTCATGTTTTTATCCAAAAAATGTTAGGTGTAAGGGTGTGAGTTTCTTTCAAATCATATTTTATTTGTCAACAAACAAATTTCACATAAATAACATTCATAAATTATATATAGATAATCTAACATCAACAAAGTCAAACTTAAATATTAACTGTTATTAGTTTTCTTCTCATAATTTCCACCATTCAACAATGATTAGATCCTAAACACGTTAGCAACTCACATCCGTAATGGTGATGGTCTTATACTAATATGAGTTAATTGTTGGTTGGCGATACACTCTGTGCATCAAAGTTAGGTAAATTTTTTACCACCCTCTAGTTCCTCCTCAAGTTTCAAAGGACTCTTCTAAACTCTATTCCTTAGCATATTTCTATAACTTATTCACAAACTCTTTAAAGATTTTAGATGATACAATCCTTTATAATTAACACATTTTTTATCATTGTGATACCATAGTTTTTCTTTTACAACTAATTATGTTTTATCATAGTAATATAATTTTTCTAATAATAACAAATTATCATCTAAATCCTTATTTTATTTATATCATCACTCATCATTATTCCATTAATTCATGATTAGTTATAACTATATGTAAATAAGAATTTACTTCCCATTATAATAAATCAAATACATTTCTTAATAAAATAAAATATCACAATTACTATATTTATCACATTTTCATCTTTCAAAATCACACAAATTTAGAATTAAATAATCAAACCCAATTTAATAATAATTATTATATAAATAATTGTAAATAAGAATAATTTAGAATAAAGAAAATGAAATTTAAATTAAGGAATTTTGTTTAAATACTACTATTTTTGCAATTTGATCCTAACCTTTATCTTAAATTTGTAGAATGGTTTTTAATTCACAGAAAAAAAATATTATTATTATTTTGCCAAATTGTTCATCTATTTGAAAAGTGTTGAATGTATTAAGTGTAGAGAGGATGAGTAATTATAACTTCAAAACACTCAATTAATTTTGAAGAGTTTAGTGTATTAAGATTTTTCAGCAAAAATAGTAAACTTCTTTTACTTATAACTCTTTTTACAAAATTTTGATAGAGATGATTTTTGAATCTAGCCCTAAAAAACACTTAGAGAATTTGAAGAGAAAACTAAAAGAATAATAGAAAGGAAGTTTTAGTATTTTCTTAGTTCAATTTCTCAATTCTTTAGACAAAAAGGATAAAGATGATTTCTAGTTTTTTTTTTTTATTATTATTAAAAGAAGAAGCTTCTTAAGAAGCTTAACTGCAAAATTTACATTATAAATTTTTTAATTCTTTTAAATTTTAAATACTTTCTTGTTCTTTTTAATTGTTAAATGGATTGCAAGGAAAAAGTTGGTCTTAAGACCAAATTATTATTATTATTATTATTATTATTTATTATTATTATTATTATTATAAATAATATCTAATCAATTTTTTTCAACCACAACAAAAGTAGGATGTTACACCTTGTTTAGTTGAAAACTAGTCCATTTTTTAAAACAATGACTATGTCTATGATATATTAATTTCTTATGTATTTTAGATGATTATACTTAATGTTGATATATTGATAGATATGTATATATATTACATATTGTTGGTGCAAAGATTCACAATAAGGGAGAGTTAGATTATGATTTTAAAAACTTTTTATGTTTTTAAAAATGTTTAAATAAAAATTATGTTTAAAATATTTTCAAGGAAGCATGAGATATAGAGAAATATATAATTTTCATATTAATTTATTTCAATAATTAAGATTTCTTCTATTTTATGTAACTCTCAAAAGTGTACAAGTAATCTTTATCTATTACTTTTGTCCTTACCTAAATATTTTTTTACTTATTTTTCCAAGAAAAAAAATCAAATATATTTTAATCAATAATCTCTTTAGATTTGTACACTCTTTTAAATATAAAAAAAAGTTTGACTATATATAGAGTCTATATTAAAAAAATATATAAAAATATCATTTATATAAGAATATTACAAATTTAGAATAAGAAATATAATGCTTATATATTTTTAAAATAAATACTACTATCAAATTCTTGTAAATCTTTAAAAGATAGTCATTACATGACATTGACGATTCTTGTGAAGGACACTTCATTGCATGATTTTAAATTTGGATGAGAAAAAGAGAAAGTCATTAAGATGCATTAAACTCCTCTTTGCTTCCGACGACGGCAAGTGATGGAGGAAAGATGGGTAAAGAAAGTACAAAAACCAAAGTTAAAAAACACAAATTTCGAAATAAATTTTTAATTTTATGTTTTCTTATTGAGATGCGAATGAAAGATATATTAATATTATTAATATTTTTTTTATAATATTATAATAATAAATAATTAATATAATATTATAATAATAAATTATTAATAATAAATATTAATAATTATTATTCTAATATATTAATAAATTAAAAAATAATTAAAAAATTTATTAATAATAATATTAAACTATATATATTTTTTATTATTATAATAATAATAATAATAATAAATTTAAAAAAATATTAAAAAAAATATTAATAATAAATAATATTATTTTATTTTTTATTTATTTTTACTTTATCTTCCCTTAATCCAAATAACATCACTTTCCCTTCTCTTTCTCTTCATTTTTCTTAATCCAAACAACATCACTTTCTCTTCTCTTTCTCTTCATTTCTTTCCTTTTTCATCCTCTCAAATCCCCTCCCCAATCCAAACACACCCTAAATGACACTAAATTATTTTACAAATGCATTAAATGCTTCTCTTCCAATTAAAGAAAAATTTAAGGAACTTCCTTTTTCTCTAATTCTCTCTTCACCATAGTCGAAAAAAAAAATTCCAATTTTATTTTTTTCTCTTTCAAATATCGTATTTTTACTCCATCTTAAAGTAATTTTTTTTTCTATTTAAGTTTCTTATTTTACTTTCTTTTTATAAATTTCTCTTAATAACTTATTTAAAATTTCTTTATTTAGTAAGAATAATTATTTAAACTTTTCTATTTTTCACTTCTCTTATTTATTTAAACTCCATTAAAATAAGCGAAAATGACTCCAAACATTAATCTTCCATTTAATATATTTTCTTTTCAAACTTGAAATTATCCTATTTTATTACATTGATATATTGATATATTGATATTTTTTATATTTTATATAAATAAAAGAGGTTATTAGGTATGAAAACCAAAGATTTGATATAAAGAATGTCGTAAATAGAGCTTTCTAGATAAAATTAGGTTTAAAATAATTTTTCCTAATTTAACGCTATCAAGGTTTTGTTAAGTGAATTTTGAGGACACTAAGCAAATTTTTGTCTTTTGAAACCAACATACTCTTTGCCATAAATTTGCTTAATAAATTCTAAGATGCTTTAGAAAGTTGTTTAAGAAGAAATTTGCCCAAAAAATTAAAATTCGTGCAACAAAGTCATGGTAGAGAGACTATGATTTTGAATTTTTCACTTTGGCTGGGGTAAAATTGTCAGGCGCTCAGTGAAATTATCTTATTTTAATTTTTTTTAAGTTGTAAAGTAGCTCATGCCTTGATGTACATAGTGCGCATGAGATTACTATAGGTTTCTCACTTAGGTGGTATGGTTAACAACATATTTAGAGTATCAAGATTAATATGATCACATTATGATTAGCTATGTGAGTGAGACATATAGTTATTATAAGTGAGAAAAGAATTATTTGAAAGTTTTGAAAAATATTATTATAAATAGATGATAAAAGTTTGGTTTAATATTAATTAAAAATTTATACAAAAGATTTTATTAAAAAATGTACTATATATATCATCTACCATATTTTTTTTTTATAGATGATATGTATAATATACTTTTTAATATAATTTTGATTTATATTTTTTATTACGAAAGTGATGATAAATGATTTTGTTGAGATATAATTTTTAATAATATAGATTATTTTCTCATTTGAAATTTATTTTTAATAATTATTATATACAAGTACTTTTGTGTTTGAATGAAGAAAAAATTCACCCTTACAATTAATTTTCAGGATATTATACGATTTATAAAATAATCGTACTTTATCTTATTTTAATAAAAACATATTTTCAGGATAAATTTTATTATTATTATTATTATTATTATTATTATTATTTTAATATATATATATATATATATGAAATTTTATAAAAGAAATATTTAAATTAAATTATGAGAGTATATGTGTTTATTTTGTTTTTTTTAAATAGTTTCTATAATTGTAACGAACCCCAAAATATAATATCTCTATAGAACAGAAAATGTCATAGTTCTATCTAGACATATATTTACAACATTTACATTTATTTCATCAAAACTAAAATAAAGTGCGTAGTTCCCATTCATCATAGTTACAATAACTTAGGAGAGTTATCTGCAACAGTATTTGCTCCCGTGTCAAAACAAGATCATAGTAGTACTAGAAAATTTACAAAACAAATAATACAAGGATAAGCTAAAATAAACAAGACTAAGCTCATATTTAAAACAGTTTAAAATAACTCCAATAAACTCATTTTCACAATCCAACGTTCTCTCATTCTAATATCTACAAATACCTTATTTACTAGACAGATTAATCTAGATCAAACGTACGAAATTATTGATCTCAAAGGCTAATACCTATCATGTTATTGGTCACTAGGCCATAGACCTTGCCCATTCTAAGACTTTTTCACCTCATACTACATGACAGGATAATTCCCAAATACCTAGCAAATGACAACAACCACTCCTTCATAGTACAAGTAGAACCCCCATCGACCTCACACCACATGGTACCTATGTCCTCCTGACTATTGTACCATTTGAAGTCTAGGTACCTCCTTTACCTAAGTCTCAACAATTTCATATACACTAGACCATGCTAGATAACATTCCCTTGATAGTTATTGGTTGAAACATAATCTTCACAATTTAATTATAGTCATACAAAAAAATCACAACTTCCCATTTCATACTAACCTATCGATCATTGCACATAAACTCATTCTAACATTTTATTTTCAACAAGCATATATATATATATATATAAATGATGTTTCAACTTTATAACCTTGATTCTCAATTATTGTCTGAGATAGTTTATACTTAATTTTTAACCTAGAACCATTGCTGTGCTGGGTTTGTTATACCAGAATGCCTCGTGAGACCTTCAAACGAAGGGAGGTGAACAACTAGTTTCCAGCCTATATACCTTGATTTTATATATACAAAGATAAAACAAGAACACCAGATTTATCGTAATGCATATAAACTTAACAACAATAAATATCACTCTATTTCCCCATTAGGCTCTGATACCAGAGTGTTTGAATAATGGCTTTTGTAGTTGTCTGGAGCCTGTTGTTGGTAAGACAGTTGTTTTTGTGACAGCCGAATGCATTAATTTTTCTCCTAAAACTTGGAGGCATATAACAAGACACGACAATTTTATGAGTTTATCTTAATCGACTCAGACTCTGTCTCAATAAAACATTATAAGGATCCAAAGGACCCAAATACATTCACACACTCTACCTTACAAATTTTAAAAATAATAAAACCAAATCAATTTAGCAAAAATCCAAATGATTTACAAAAATTTTCTCAACGTTTTGACCCAATGGGTTACAATTATTGGGATTATATTGACGCCTGGAAGCATGTCTTCTGGTATCCTTGGGATGCCTTTCATTCGAGCCTTATTTCCCTTAGAAATTTCTAGTGACGGGATAACGACTAAAAGCAATGGTAAGACTATTACATTCAAATTCATAAAAACACCAATTACCAAAGAAATCAACATCATCCATCAAAAATCAAATCAAATTAACTTCCTAAAGGAAGAAATTTCTTATAAAAATATTGATTTACAACTGCAAAATACCCGAATTGCATGATATTGTATTCAGTTTTGCCATCAATATTCCATTCGTAAATATTATTGGCGTTAAAACTTATTGAACTAGGATCTCTATCTTCTATAGCCAGATCAAGTGCTGTTGTGTTTTGGGAGTAGGGTTTGGTTAAACTTTTCTATTTGCCTTTGGTCGTGGTTAGTATCGGATTTATTTGGGGAAGGTCAGAGCCGGTGTCTGACCCGGAGGTTTATGTGTAGGTATTTGTATTTCCGGGCATGCTCTGCCACAGATTGTTTTGTGAGGAGATGAAATTCTTCTCCTGCTTCAAGGTCAAGGGGAATATTGTTTTCTGCCGTTTTGATTATGTAGTCCGAATTTCGGAAGCATCTGTTTCAACTATTTTGAAGGCCTGAGGAATAGGGAGTGTGAGACAGGGAAGATCTCTGATAAGTAACTTGATTTTTTGGACAATATTGGTATGGTCCTGTGTCCATGAAGGGGGGTTCTTTTTGAGCCTATCATGTAGGGGTTTAATTAAATTGTTGAGGTTGGGAATGAAATCTCTAACATAATTGAGGCATCCTAGGAATCTTTGTAGTTGTGTTTTGTCGATAATTTGGTCGGGGAATTTTTCTCCAAACTCAATGGCCCTGCTTATGGGCGTGATTTTTCCTTACGTGATAGTATGACCAAGGAACCTAATTTTAGTCTGGAACATAATAATCTTGGGTTTGGATACTGCTAGACCATTTGTTTTGATCATATGGACAAAAGTGTTCACATGTTTGAAATGTTGCTCTAGGGTATTTGAGAATATTAAGAAATCATCAATATAAACAATCATAAAATTGGAATAAGGATTAAATATATCATTCATAATCTTTTGGAATTCTGATGGCGCGTTTTTTAGTCCAAAGGGCATTACGTTCCATTCGTATTGCCCAAAGGGAACAGTGAACGCTATTTTGTACCTATCTTGTTCTTGGATCTGTATCTGCCAAAATCCTGATTTCATGTCAAATTTTGAAAATATTTTTGCAGAGTGGAGTCTATTTAGGAGATCCTTTTTGTTTGGGATTGGATAACGAATCCATTGTAATGCTTGATTAAGAGGCTTATATATATATATATATATATATATCACAAGATCTAATATTATGTACCAAAATTTTCAAAACATCCATCACTCCAAACATCCACCACATTCATTCATAAAGCACAATCTCACATCAATAACAAATCTCTATTCCAAGCAACATTATTAACCCATCACCTTATAATTTCAAAGATGTTTCATACCACATAATAATCATCATATAGTGCCCAATTCCTTTCAACATAACATTCATTTGATGAGTTTCTAGTATTCTTTAATCATTTTGAGGCTAATGATTTTATTTAAAACTTGGAAAATTTCATAAAGATCCTAACATTTCGTTCAAGCGAGACCCTTCTCGCTCAAGCAGAAATGAACCTAAGAGAGTAGTACCCAAGAATGGGTACTCTCGCTCAAGTGAAAGGTATCTCGCTTGAGTGAAAACATACCTGAAAGCAACTCCAAAGTTATTCGTTTGAGCGAAACTCATTCGTTCAAGCAAAAATCTTGTGTACAAGGTAAAAAATTGTAAGAACCAAAGTAAAATTCAAAATACCATTCCAAAATAGTGTTCGTAAGGTTTCTAAACATATCTCATGCATTTTACATCAAACAATCAATTCAATTTCACACATATACATTATTTTCTCTATCATTTCATAATAACAAATCATGCCATCATTATATCCTTAATTTTGGAGAAAACTTAAGTACATTAACTTTCCTTAGCTCAATATTCCAACAACACTTGAAGATTTCCAGAAACTCCAATTTCCAAAAGTTATCTTTATTATCTAAACACACAAGAGCATCCTAACAACTACAATTATCAAGAATTTGGTCTAGATTCATGAGATTACCTATTTTCCCCAATTTTAGTCATAAATTCAAGAATCTCAATTTTTAAATTTGAAAGAACTCACCTAATAATGGAGGTTGATCAGTGAGAGAGGTTCCCTAATTGACAATATTCCTCCCAATGGTTTAATTTCTTAATTAGATGCAACAATGAAGGAAGAACTTAAGAGGAGAGTGAAAAAGTTTGAGGAATAAAGAATACAAGAGAGAATGAGAGAGTGCTTAATTTGTTAAATGAGAGATCAAATAAGAGAGTTTAGAAAAATTTAACTTTAAATACTTCATTCCCTTCCTTTAACTAATGGACCTTAGAATCCACCCATATATATTGTCCAACCCAAAATCAAATTATAATAATAATAATGATATAATTTTATATTATAAAAATCCTTTTATAAAAGATATTTGATTTAAATTTATTAAATATTATATGCTTTATAAATTTATTATTTATAAATTATATAATAAAATTTCTTCTTTAGTATAAAAATTTATTTATGTATTTGAGAAAAATAACTACTATTTAAATTTTTATATAAATAAAATTATAAAGTTAATTATTTTTATTCAATATAATGATGTGTAAGTTAAGTTGAAGTAAGTTATAATATTTTAAGAAATTATATATTTTTTATTTCTTAGTTAAATATATATATATATATATATATATATATTAATTAGAAGTATCAATGGCTTATTTAAATATTTTTATTAAGAAGAAATTATGTGAAACGTCACGTGCTCTTATTTAAATTAATTACCCTAAAAATTCAAAATTAATTTAATTGATTTGGTTTAAATTTTGAAGTTGAATGGTTGATCCAAATGGAGAAAGATCCCTAAATTAATTACGACTCACATTTAATAATCAAATCCAACATTTGCTTTTAAAAAGATGAAAAAAAAAAGAGAGACAAAGATTAGCTGAGTAATTACTAGAATTAAATCTTTTCCTGTGTCTTACAGAATTTCCTTGTTCGTAGCAATCATGGAAAATTCTGTCAATAATCTTAAATAATAAAAAAAATTGAATCAATTCATTTGAAAAATCAAAATTTTGAACTCCACTTTCAAGTACACGACAATATATTTACCAAAATAGAAATCATATTAGGTAATCTTCAATTAAGTAGCTTATAAAAATTCATTAAAATTAACCAATATTACTCATGAGAGCAAATATTGCATCATTATTTATATACGCAGCATTTTTTAAGAAAAAGATTTGCTTTGAATAAGAGAATCTAATAGAGATAATATTTTAATTAATATTGAATCAATTATAAGACTTGTAAATTTAGGTTAAGCACTCACTTTAAAAATTTTAGTGTTGAAGTAGTTTCTTTGTTTAACAAACTTTTGTGTATAAGTTTGACCTCTCTCAACCATATACACACTAACATTGCAGCTAAGGGCCCAGCCCAGCCCATTTGAGAGTCCTTAGCTCATTTAAGTAAGGGATAAAGGTGTATGAAAAAGAGAGGAGAAAAATAAGTATAAAAAAAATGTGAACCTTTATGGATTTAGTTTCTCTCTTTCTATAACCAAGAAAGCTACACAAGAAACATTGCATCCATAAGGTTTATGGATTCACTTATTTGTTAAATTATAATTATATTTTAAAAAATAAAAATAATATATATATATATATTTTTTTTTTCTTTTGTAATTTATAATGATGAAACTAATTATTTTGAAAATTAGAATTAGAATTTTTTTCATCATCATCGTTTATCTTTTATTAATTAAATTATTTAATATACTAACTTATCTTAACTATTTAATTTATTCTTTAAATTTTTTTTCATAATTTATATATTAAATTATTTTATTTCAAATTAAAATTAATTTTTTATTAATATAAATTAAATTAATATATATATATATATATATTTAATTTTTAATTTTTCTAATTTCAATTTTTTATTTTTTAAAATAAACTAAAATGAGTGTTGACTCGTAAAATTAGGTTTGACATTCCTAATATGAGTGTTGACATGGTGTTATCCTCAGTTTTGGGCAGATTCACAACAACCTTGTATTTTTATACATGTTAACTTGTACCATATAGAGTAATTAGTGTTATCAATTCAAGTGAGATATAATTGTAGGAATCAAGAGAATAAAAATTAAGAATTTTTATAGTAACTAAAATTAAAATTCTCATAAAGGTTAAAAAATATATTTAAATCTGATTTCTCGAAACTATTTTTTTCTAGAAATTTATTTCCAAGTTAAAATTTTAATATAATCCACATGTGTTAACTGGAATATAAAAACTTCACTACCTCGGCATTTAAAATTTTTATTACGTTTTTTTTAATTGTCAGGTTAATTATACTTTCATTTTAGAAATACAAAAAACAAAATATAATTATATATCCAAAACTAAAATTATATTTCAACCTTAATTTATTTTCAATATTGAAAACACGCCCAGCCCAATGTATTTTTAGCTATCATGCAAACTTTAAAAAGTATTTTTCTGAAAAAAAAAATTTATAAAATAATTGATATCCTTACATGGTTCGCGGGTATCTTAATACTATCTTTAATCCTTTTTATTATTATTATTTGTTCCTTTCAAGTTTTTTTTAATCACATAAATAGTATTTTTGTTTACACTCTAACACTCAAGTCAGTAACCATAAAATTCATTAGTACTACATGTCACCTTTAATAGATCTGAAACAATTTTTTTTATCTTCAACAAATCCACGTAGGGATAACAAATTTAGGTCTAATATTATTAGACTCTTAATGCTAACTGGTCACTTGCTGATCTAAACCGAGTACATACTAGTCAAAAGACCTCGTGTAGATTTTACTTGGGTTTATCTAGTATACAAGCTCCCCTTGTTATAAAACCAATGAGGTAGAAACGACTAAGTCATAGTTTTTTCGAGATGTACTCAATTTGTTTCAGAGGAGCGTTTTATTGGACTAGCGATTTATCGGATGCCTTTTTTTCATGCTTGTTCTTTTGATTGTTGTTTCAAAATTCAAAATTTTGAAAATGTGAAATTAATCTTACGTTTGTTCACACTCTATTAATTTGAGGTTATCATTGGTTCCCATTGAAATTTAATTCGTTAGTAAGAGATCCTCAAGAAACGAAAAGGTCTGCACTTTTTGGGGCTTGAAGGTAATGATGGTTGTATCGTTTCACGTATGCCATTGGGGTAGTTATGTCACTTTGTGCATGTCGCTTGGCATGCTAGGACAATTACGTTATTTCATGGGAGAAGTTGTAGAGATGCATTTGTTGGGGGAAAGAAACCGTTTCGGGAATCGTATCCTTTTGCCTATAAAAGAGGTTGCTTGGCCTCATTTTGTACTCACACTTTCACTAGAATTCTCTTGTTCTCTCACTTCTTTGTTCTTGTCTTTTGTGTTGGTATGTCTTCTTCTTCGAGTTCTAATAGGTTATCAAGAGAGGTCTAGTGGCCGGAAATGCCCTAATGAGGCTGAGAGCGTATCGGGGGCTCTCAAGGATGTCCTCAACAAGCCGATTCATCCCAAGTGGTTTGGGAGGGTCTCGAGAACGAACCTTGAGACTTAGAAGGGTATGGATATTTTATTGACGAGGAAGAGAGAGGGGAATGGTGTTAGTTAAACCTTCCTCCTCATGGGGGTTATGAGTGGGTTGCCTCCATGGTTCTCCAATGTGCCTCTTGGTTTGGTCGTTCAAGAGAGCTGCACTGATTTTTGGAGAAGATTACTATTATTGATGTTGATGCTAAGGAGGACATAATGGCAACCAAGGGGTGCATACCTCAAGACTGCGTATGTCACAGTCGTGAGGGATTTGAGGAGGTGTTCTTCTATATGTATGTTTGTATGTTTACATACCTACATGTGAAGCTCCCCTTTGATGACTTTATAATGGGTGTTCTTCGAGTGTTGAATGTTGTACCTACTCAACTTCACCCTAATAGTTGGGTTTCTCTCCAAGTTTTCCACACTCTTTACAAGTCTCTTAGCATCGTTCTGACTCCCCAGTGTTTTCACATTACTACTGTACAAAGGGAAGGGATTTTGCCAACTGGTTGTCTCTGGTTGGTCAATCCTCGGGAATAGTGTTTTGTCCATTCACGGCAAGTTACAAGAACTTCAAGACGGGGTTCTTCAAAATTGTTATTAAGGAGTCTAGGAAGAACCTATTTTTCATTGGCGAGAAGCCTAAGTTCTATCTTTATTGAACAAGGGTGACTCGCAAATATCAATGTTGGATGAGGGGTCTCCATAATTTTGTTACTAAATGGGTGCAACCTCAGTTCCGGTCCAGACATTTGAGATGTTGAGGATGTTATGTGCAAAGATCCCACCTTGTTGCTTCTTGCTTTAAGGTGGTGCTCTGCCTGTACCAGTTCCAGACGTGGTTAAGATGTAGCCACCTCAGGAATCATTGGTAGTGGTTGGGCCAGGTCTGGTTGTGACATGGCTCCCTTGGGAGCGGGTGGATTACGGTGAGTTCAAGATTCTATCGGTTCCCCCGTACAGTAAAAGGCTACCTCCTATTGGTTTAGCCTGCATTGTAGTTTGGCCTCCTATTGGTTTAGCCTGCATTGTAGTTTTATGTCCTCAAATTCTAACCTTTCTTCCAAGGGGGAGGCTTCGGTTGGCCTCCTAGACTCTTCATGATTCATATTCTGGATACTAAAATGTACTTTCACGGACTGAGTACCTCAAGACCGCCTTCGATCTCCTCTACTACTATTTTCTCCTCTCAACTCCTTCGAACCACATAGAGGGGCACTTGTGTTTACATTCCGACCGCTCAAGTCAGTAAGTAGAATGTATTATGTGATTAGAGTTAGATGATCATACCTTGATCAGTCTCATTTATTTACAATATAATGTAAAATAGATTTACCTTATTAGATCTTAACCATAAGATCCACTAGTATTATGTGTCACCTTTAGTGGAGTAAGAGCAAATATTTATCTTTAACGAATCCACGTGAAGGTAATAGATTTGAACTTAATATTATTGGCCTCTTATATTAATAGTCATTTTTCGGTTTAAACTAAGGACATATCAATCAAAAGACACAATTTAGTTTATCCAGTACAATAAAAAATTTAGAAACTTTATAGAAAACATAAGATATTTTTATCAACTAGATTAAAACTTTGTTAAGCAAAGAAAAGAAACATTAATTATCTTTGTATTAACTAAATATTTAAAAAAAAAAGTTGTAAAAATTGAGGATTTAAAACAAAAGTTTGAATTGATTCATGCTTGTACGAGGTGCTTGAAGAAAAATTACAATACCTCATTAACAAATGATTTATTTTGTTGCACTTGTAGTGATAGCATGGATCAAGTTTTATAAATATTTTTAGAAAAAAAAATAGATAATTTTTTTCATAAATTAAAATTAAGAATTTAGAAAGATGACTTAAAAAGTTTTTTACAAATTTACTTAGCTATAAATTAATTTTATGTTATAGAATTTTTTTTACAAGTATTTGAGAAGAAATTTGTCCTATCAAGATTGTAGATGAAGATTTTGGTCATGGCTTTTCTGATTGTTTATTGGCCAAGCAATTGATGAATCTTTTCATGCTGAGGGATTACGTTGCAAGGGGAGTGCATTAATAAATTAAGGGGGTTATATTTATATAAAGAATATATTTGGAAAATAAAAAAATAAGTAACATACGAAAGGGAGGTGTATTAGTAAAATTGGGATCTGTAAATATCAATATACCTATGGAAGTAGGGGTGAGTTTATCAATTAACCCAATATTGTTCTGTGAAAGTGGATCGAATAAATATATGATGGAAGGAAAGGGATAAAGGAGAAGAGATTAAAAAAATAGAAGGAAAGAAAATAATTTTAATAATAAAAAAACTACTTTATTTGATACACAATTAAAAGAAAAGAAAAGGGAAAATGAAAATTTTATTATATATTGAGAAATATTAAATAAATATATTACATAGGTTAATCCGTATTATTTCTTTAAATTATATAGTCTACATATTTTAGTCTTTGAAAAATTAAAAGAGAAAACTGCACAAAATTGTTTTTTACTAATTATAATTCATTATTTATCTGTCTAAAGTGTCAAGAGAGGTAGTTTAATATTAAATTTTGGATTGGTACTTGTGAAAATTATAATTAGGAGTAAAAATAGTTTAAGTTATAAATAGTTTTTGACTTTTTATCATGGCTTAAATAAGTAAAGTCTTTTTTAAAAAAAATAAAAATCATTAAAAAAATTATATTAATGCTTTTATAGAAAAAGTTTGTTAGTATTTAAATACTATATTATTATTATTATTATTATTATTATTATTATTATTATTATTATTATTATTATTATTATTATTATTATTAAAAAAATTCTAAATATTATTATTATTATTATTATTATTATTATTATTATTATTATTATTATTATTATTATTATTATTATTATTATTATTATTATTATTATTATTATTATTATTATTATTATTATTATTATTATTATTATTATTATTATTATTATTATTATTATTATTATTATTATTATTATTATTATTATTATTATTATTATTATTATTATTATTATTATTATTATTATTATTATTATTATTATTATTATTATTATTATTATTATTATTATTATTATTATTATTATTATTATTATTATTATTATTATTATTATTATTATTATTATTATTATTATTATTATTATTATTATTATTATTATTATTATTATTATTATTAAAAAAATTCTAAAATTAGAAATTAGAATATTTCATATTTTAACTTTCATTAATTCTTAAGACAGGATGATTTAATAATTTTATTTAATAATCATATTAAAAATTTAAGATAATAAAATATTTAACTTTTTAGTGTTAATAAATAAAGTAAATTTTAAGTTTACTATTATCTAATAGAATATATTTTAGATTAATCACTAGATACTCTTAGTTTATTAATATAAATAACCTTAAGTTCTTCAATGTATTACTGTTTGAGTTTATTTATTTAAAACTCTATTAGGATGATTATGTTGGTTTTTTCTAATACATGTTCTTATTCATATAAGATAAATATGGAAGTACAATTATAAACAATTTTTTTATAAACCATATTTATTTATGATATAATGAAAGCATGAAATGTGTCTGAATTTGTTATTGAGAATAATAAAGGAAAGTGAAATTGAAATTGACAGTGGGTGTCGTGGCTGTCGAGTCTTCTAAATGAAGAGAGACGTATGTTTTCTTTTTGAGTTTTTTCGTCTGACGAGATGATGAGAAAATAGAAACTATATATCTCATCTGTGGAGTGTCCATAGTTTTTGTGATATCTGTATTGTTTGCAGAAGTCTGCATTCGGGGGTGAGAGAACCTTTTTTGTCTGTATTAAGTCAGCATTCAGGGCCTCCTCCAGAGCTCGGCCATGATTTACTATTAATGGTGTATAATGAGAAAATCGGCCTTCTCTGGTTTTCAGTTGGTGAAGTTTTGTTCCTTGGTTTTAGTTGGTCCGTTCAATGCCTCGCTTGTTAGGAGGCTGAGCTAGCTGGGATGATTGGCCAGGAATGTTCCGGATTTCATTAACTTCTTCCATCTGCATGTACTTGGTGGCTCTCATACGTACCTCCTCCAAGGTCTCGGGTGGCCGCTTGGAGAGGTTGTTAAGGAATGGTCCCAGTCTGAGGACTAAAACCAATTGATTCCTAGCTACAGCGGCTTCAAGACAGGGGATTTGGAGACATACTTTGGAGTATCTGTCCATAAAGGCCCTTAAAGGTTCCCCTTCTTATTGTTTGATATCAACAAGAGCCAAAGTAGTCAAGGGAAGCAATTTGCTTGCAGCAAACTACCCTCGCAAAGCTACACATAAAGTGAGATAGCAATCTATTGATTTGGATGGAAGGGGATAAAACCAAGTTAAGGCTACCCCCTGAAGGATGTGGGGAAGACTTTGCACATGATTGCATCATTGGTCGAATACAAGTTCATGAGGGTTTGGAACGCTTGAAGATGAGCGTTAGGACATGAAGTGCCATCATAGTTTTCCATTATGAGACCTTTCCATGTGGGAGGGAGGAGGCTTCCATGATTCCATCTACAAATGGATGCAAATGTACCTCAGGCTTACCGAGTCGCGGGGTCAGCAAGTGTACTCCGGGCCGAGACTCCAGGTGGTTGCTGGCGGCTTCTGGCCGAGAATCTCCCTGATTGCTGGACGGGGCAGGTGATACCAAGGGGGGGCGGAGAGTGGCCACCTTAGCAACTGAAGGAGGTGGTGTTCTTCCGGACCGAGATGCTGCCGGCTTCCCAGTCCAAGAGAATAAGCCTTCATGTTCTTCTATCTTCCGCCTCATTTTGTCGTTTTCTTCTCTTAATTGACCCATCTCATCAACATTTCTTTTCTGCCCTTCTTTGATCTCATGTAACTCTTTCATTAAAATTTCCATCATTCGGGCAGGGTCAGGAGGTGGGGCGTCCACAGCTCAGCCCCCTTCCTCCTGACTCGACTTGTTCCTAGTTATGGCCATCGTCCGAGAATACTTTGGCCCGCGGTGGGCGCCAATACAAGGACCAGGTACTCATTGAGATGCCCTTCGAGGCTTCAAGTCTCCTGAGCTCTCTTTAATCAGTTAGGTCCGAAAGGTGAGGGTACTTGTGATTACACTCCGACGCTCAAGTCAGTAAGAGTATAAAACAAGATAGGATAGAATTGAGGGATGAGTGAATGATGATTTACCTGATTTTCCTAATTCTCTATTTATAATAGGATAAAAATAACTAATTACCTGGGTCAGTAATAACTAACCTATCCATTAGATGAGATTCATGGTAACTACTGGCTAGTACTGAAATTCAGTTATGGTAACTAAAAGTGGACCCATGAATTAGTGGGCTTAAAGAGCAGGCCGGGGTGTTATCGGTTTGGCCGACAACTCCTCGGATAGGTTTCTTTAGAAGTAAGGTTCCCAATAATTTAAAGTCAACCGGTACAATTTTAAACTCATGAAATGCAATTCAAATTTCTCAAATATATGGGAATCATAACCTATCACAAAATTTTTGCAAAGAAATATAAATCTTTATTATTATGCATTATTGTCATGTAAAATTTGTGTGCAATTAATATATTAGTTCGAATTCAAACCAAATATTCAACACTAATACTAAATATTTTATTGGACCATCACTCTTCTCTATATTAACATTTAACATTGTCTTACCTCTTAATAAGTTAAAATTTCTTATCCGCTTTGTACATTATATTTTTCACTTTTATGTTTTCTTTTCAAATTTCTTTACACAAAATGGTCTCTTCATCCAACAACACTGAAAAAAGAATGAAGAGCTTTAGGTCATGTGGAAGACATTCTAGAGCTTCCACCACTCCACTGGTTATTCATTCAAAGGCTAGATCAATAGAATGCTAGTTAGATAATGACCAAGAAAAAAAAAATAAAGAAGTTCATGTAACACATGAACAAGAAATAAATAAATGTGCTAAAGGTAGTGAGGTTTTTCTAATTGAAAAAAGAGGGACTTGTTAATTTGTAAACAATGCTTACTTTTCAAGGACTAAAATAGTTCTTAGAAATCGAAGTGAAATATTACTTGAATTTAGTAAAAATATTCTTTACAAATTTAAAATTTGAGGGAAGTGTGATGACGTCAAAGGTAGAAAGAGTGGATATCCTAATTAGTCTTACTCTATAGAGGAGAATTGTAGATCTTACATACGATGCAATTGAAGTTTACAAGGAAAATACTGATGTTATTGAAAATTTTAACAAGATTGAAGTATACAAAATTTGTCTTAAAAATCCTACATAAAAAAAATGAAAGGGTTCACGTAGGAGGGATGAAACTTGAAGAAACATTGTTAGGCTCATCCTGACTTGGTAGCTGATACATACTCAATTAAGTGTTGTCCTACAACATTGTATGAAATTTGGGATGAAGATAAATTAGTTGTATGTGATCAAGGATCCCATGCTCAAGGCTAAAAAAAAGGCTAACTAATTACTGTCTTCCATATGTCATCTTCATCCCCAAAGTGTTGGAGTACTACAAAGTTGATATAGGAGGAAAGGTGAAACTTCATTGCATACTTGTCAAGTAACAAATTTAACTTTGAACAAAATGGAATTTGAGAAGGTTGATGGTATAAGGAAAAAGGAAGGAGATCGGCATGAGGTATCCAATATATTTACCTTTTTCATCACTATTTAGGTAGCAATTTGTTGACTCAGAGTTACTGATTTCTAGTATTTAACCATTTCAAATCTCTAAAGCAATTCTTTACAATATTTTGATTGGTTGATAAAAATTTCATGATCCAAGTGTCTTCCTTAAAGTCCAAGGAAGAGATTAAGTTCTCCTATCATGGACATTTCAAATTCACCCATAATTAATATATATTCACATAAATTTTTATTAGATGAACAAAAAATTATATCATCTACATAAACCTACACTACCATTATGTCATTCACAAATTTCTTTACAAAAAGAATTTGATCAAATTTTTCCCTCTCAAATTCTTGAAATAGTAAAAAATTTCTAAGTCTCTCATACCACTGCCTAAGAACCTATTTAAGTCCATAGAGAATTTCTTTAACTTGTAGACATAATTTGGAAATGAGTGAATGAGATAACCCGGTGTTGATTTACATAAATTTCTTCATTCATGTAACCATTTTATAAAGGCATTTTTATTGTACAATTTAAAGTCACTTATGCATGCAAAGGCAAGTAATAACTTAACAACCTCTAATCTAGCTACTAGAACATATGTTTCTTCAAAATCTATCCCTTCTTCTTGATTATACCCCTTAATTAGTAACCTATCCTTGTTCCTAGTTATTGCACTAGATTCATCTTTTTTTTTTTTTCTAAATACCCACTTAATTCCAATAATATTCATATAAGTAGTTTTTGGTACAATATCTACATACACTACAAAAAAAAATGTTATTACTAACGTTTTTTTTTTCTGTGTTAACCATATTTTAAAACGTGGATAAATGTTTTTCACACGTTTGTGTAAAACGTGATTAATCCTTACGTGGTTAGTTGTTTACCCACGTTTTGAAGCAAACGTGTGTAATTACAATAAATATCCACGTTTTGAAACGTGAAAAAATAACTACGTTTTTAAACGTGGGGATTATAACTACTATTGGAAGTGTGAAGAAATGACTACGTTTGTAAAGGTTTCTAAATATGACCCATAAATCATTTTTGTATTATTTAAAATTATAAAAAATAACAACCCGTATTTTAAATGGGTCTTGATTTATTTTTAAAAATTAATTATTATTTTAAATGGGTCTTGGTGGATCCTCTGGACGAGGTGAAAACATCGTCTCCCGCAAACAATTAGGAAATTATTAGCAAGAGAGGTGAACAAGCGTGTTCGGAGAGAGCATTGGGTTGTCAGGGTTCAGGTAATAAGGGTCTGTTGTTGGGGGTTTCAGTATGATTTGTATGTTGTTCAGAGCTGAGAGAGGGAGCTCCATGAGGAGCTGCGGCGGAGGCTCGGGGAGGAGAAGGATACAGCCTCGTGGAGGGCACGAGGAGCGTCGGCAGTTGGGTATTAGGGTTTAGGGTTGCTGCAATGGTGGCGGGAGGGTCAATCTGCGGCGGGAGAAGCTGAAGAATAAACAATTTTTTTTAAGCGTTCAATGCAAGATTTACTAAAAGAACCAAAATAATAATAAAAAAAGAATCTTGAGCTAAGAGTCACCTTCAGCTTCCCCTTGTGCCAAGTCTTTTCCCCAGGACGACCCCTCCTTCTTCTGTGCCCCCCGTTATTTACAGCAACCACCTTTTATCACAGCCCCCCTCCTTTAGATTCCCATTAGGTTAAAAAAGGATAGGTTAATCTTTTTAATGGGCCCGGGTTACTTTTACTTGGGTTTGAGTCTTTCCTTTTTTTTTTCTTATACTCCATTTTCGATTTCGGTCACTTTTTTCCTTTTTATTTTTATTTAAAAAAACAAAACAAAACAAAAACATAAAATAATAATAAAATAAAATAAATAGATACAAAAATTATTTTTTAAAAAAATAAAAAAAATTATTTTTATTTTATTTTTAGGGATCTCTAATTTTATAATTTTCTTTTTATTATTTAATTAAAACATTATTTTATATTTTTAATTTTTGTATTTTCTAAAAATAATTAAATAATAATACATAAATAAATAAATTATATATATATATATTTGTATTATTTTTTTTCTTTAATGGAAACATGATTAATGATTAGGATTTTCCACGTTCTAATAAAATGTAAATAATAAAATGTGGCAAATTAACTATATTTAATGAAAACGTGATTAATTGTTACGATTTTCCACATTTTGAAAAAACGTGAATAAAAGAATATGAAAACTTAACCACGTTTTCAAGTAACGTGAAAAATTAACCACATTTAATAAAAACGTGATTAGTTGTTATGAATTTCCACGTTTTAACAAAACGTGGATAAAAAAACGTGAAAAACTAAATATTTTTTTGTAGTGATACTTGGTTCCTATCAAATTGGTTCAGTCCATCATACATTGACATGATCCAATTTTCATCTTTTAAAGCATCTTTAATAGATTAAGGTTCAATTTGTAAAATAAAAGTCACGATATTACATAGTTTAACTAAGGAATGTATAGTAGAAACTCCATTTTTAATGTTAGCTATTATGTTGTGCAAGGACAAATATTTAAGAACCTTCCACTCCTTTAGACATTCTGTAGAATTATAATTGGTTGTTATTATAACTTGTGTATTTCTTGATTTCTCTCCTTTTTAATAATAGATGTTGAGATTTTTTATTCTTTCAATTAACTTTTCTTTTTCATATCTACATCATACCCAATATTTTTCTCATTTTAGTTAAGTGATTCATCAAATATAATGTTAACATATTCTTCTATAGTTAACAACTTTTTATCATAAACTTTATATATTTAACTATAAAATGAATATATAAAAAGATAGTTTTATCATCTTGGTATTAAATTTGTTAACCGACTCCTTATATCACTAAAATAAATTATATTGATTTTTCTAATGGTATATAACTTAGATAATTTTATTAAAAATTGGTCTAATTAATATTTATTTTTTCTTTCAATTATCCTATTTTATTCGTAGAATCCTTGAAGTAAAAAGTTGTAATTAATGTTATATTTTTTACAAAATAATTTAAAGTTTTCTTTCTAATATCCCCTCCATAATCACTTTTAATAAAATTAATACAACATTTGTTTTATTTTATAAAATCTTATATATTCAACAAAAATCTTCCATAATAACCAAAAACATATTTTTTTTCTTAAACGGATAAGACAGGTAATGATATTAGTTAAAAATTTTATGTAACTTATTAATCTATTAAACAATAAAATAAAATTTTATTTTATATTATATATAATTGAGTAAAAGATAAAAAAAAATATAAAAAATAATATTTATAATCATATTATTTTATGTGATTTTGTTTTTATATTTTTGTAAGAATATTTTTATAAATAAATTATTATAATAAGTATAATTATAATATTTTATTTTAAAAATTTTAAAATAAGATTAATTTAATCAATTTAGAGTTGAATTAGAGTTTTAATTAACAATAATTAAGATTAATATTTTATTTTTCTTAAATAAAATTTAATAGAATAAGATCCAATAATGTTGACTAAATTTTAATATAAAATTATCTTTTAAATATGATTAAACTATTCGTGTAATAATTGTTTATAATATTATTAGTAAATTTTAAACTTTTATTATTAAAATAAATAGATTATTTTCATAGAAAAATATATTAAAAAATATTACAAATTTATTATTTTCTTTTTTTATTAACTATATATATATATATCATATTTTGACTCTATTTCTTACTTATTTATTTTTATTTTCTTGATTTCATTTATTTTTTCTTTTATTTTATTTTTTCTATATCAAAGAGACTAATATTGTATTTGAATCAGAACCAGAAAAGAGAGTGTAGATTGACACGAAAAGTCATTTCCCTCTCTAGTTTGGAATGGGTGATGTAAGTAAAAAGTACATTTCAAATAACCTTTTTAAGTATTATATTTTGGCACAAAAGTAATAAAAGAAATATATAAATAATCATAATAAAATATAAAATTATATTTTTTACTTAACCAATAATCATGTTATTAATATTTTATTGATATTATTATTATATAATTGATTATATCATTAATATTTTATTAATATTTAAATTATATAAATATAATCAATTATATTATAAAGATTGTATTAATATTAATATTTATTTTTAATAATGATAAATAATTAAAAAATAATAAAATCATAAATAATAATAAATAAAATTATTAATAATAAGTAAATTTATTTTTATATAATTTTATCTAATTCAAATAATTTTATTTTACTCTCATCTTTATTTTATTTTTACTTTTTTATTTTTCATCCTCACCTTACAACAAAGATTAAATTAATAAAATTAAAGATAAGGGTGGGCAACAGTTAGATTCGACTAGACATAGTGTCTTGATCCGCCTAAAACCAACTAGCGAAAAAGGAAACCTATGACCATCAATATTTATTTTTGGATAAAGACGGTTTTGATTTGAAGTTGGTGGATTATTTCGGTTAGGAAAATGATATATAGATTTTTTTTTTATTTTTTTCTTACATACAATTACTTTATTATTATAATAATATTATTAAATAGTTATATTTTAAAAATAAGTTTTTAAATATAAAAAATATTATAATATTTAACTCATTCTCAAAATCGATTTAAAAAATAAAATTTACACCATATATTATTAATGTAGAATTTTTTTTCTAGTACTTTTTTTTATATTTTCTAATAACCTTACTAATCATCAAAATTCTTAACTAATCATTAGACCTCTAAATAATAATATGTTAATAAGTGAGACTTCCCAAATTATATAGAAAACATTATAAGTATTATAACATAATTTATTATTAGGTGATCTATTCTAAATCTAATAATCTAACGAATAGTTTAATTTAGATTTAATAATCTATCAATTAAAATTTAATATATTAAATGATTAAATTTAAGTTCAATTATATTATTAACGTGAGTATAATATTATATATAAAGTAATTATGATATTTAATTTATTTTTAAAATTAATTTAAAAAGTAAAATTTATACTTTATTTATATATTATAATTCGACCTTATTTTTAATAAATATAGAAAAATTTCAACATTAAAAGCCTTTCGGTTCGGTTATGTTCTTCTAACTCCATTTTGTAAAGCTTGTTGCATCCTTGGAGCATGGCAAAGGTGGCGCTGTGGGAAGGAAATGAATGACGGTGGACACTTTTTAACTTATTTTTTGGTTAAAAAGTTTGTTTAACTACACATGTAGTTATGTATTCCAATTAAAAGAAATGCACCATGATTCCATGAAGATTCTCCATTCGTAAGCAAAGATCTTTTCACTTCAGTGGGGACCCTTATTCCTTTTAATTTATTGAACGATGAACCAGAAGTAGTGGCTCACTTTACAAAATGGTGGTGGATATGCAGGGTATGCAAGAAGAGATGATGAGAAGAGATTCTACTTAAGGCTTAAGACTCTGCATGAATGTGTATGATTCTGCTTTAGTTGGGTTCTTGAATCGGCCTTCGGCGTGTCTCGGAAAAAGTACATGGCTCATTGATTCGAACAAGGAAGCCCTATTGTGGTGCCACATGCAGGGTTTCCTTTAATAATAGAGGAAAGTGTTAGGATCCAATAACACCTGCAGTGATTAGTATGTGTTGTGAGTAGAGAGATTAAGAAGAGATATGATATTATAATAACTAGTGGATTGCATTGAGGAGTGTATATCTTTGTGGGAACCCACCCTCTTTGGAGGAACTCCCTTGTCTTGTGCCAAGGAAATTTGAAGAAGCAATGGTTCCATTTCATGTGGTGAAAGACTAAGTGGTTATATTTATCATATTCTTTAATCTTCCCTCACTGAGTCATGGAATTGAAAATCACAGATATAGCAGCCAAAATAAGAGTCATTACTCCTCATAACCACCCTTTCCAACTCCCCATAAAAACAATTTGTATTACCTCACTAATTGATTCATTGCAGTTAATTAAATCAAAGGGAAACAGTGTCAATGACATTGACACTGATGACAAATCTACCCTACATGTTCAAAACACCCTTCCCAACACTAAAATTTAGATCTAGTAATTTAGTATTTTTGCTATTTTTAATCAAACTAAACTCTGTTTTCAAGAGAATTACAATTACCCCTGTTTACAATTAACCCTGTTTTGGTAGAGAGGAGGAGAAGGTAACTAATTGTGTTGTTTGATTTAAGGAAGAGAGGAGGAGAAAACAATTATGGGATCCATTTTATTATTTTTTTACTTATTTTTGTTTTATTTTGTACCACATCAACTAAATTATATAATTTTTAAAACATTTTTTTCTATTTTTTATATATCTTTATTCTACCAAACAACTAAATATTCAATTTTATTTATTTCTATTTTTTCAACCATTTTTTTCCTCTATTTATTTCTACATGAACTAAACATACCCATTAAGTCTTTCTTTCGTGAATTATGCCAAACTTTCTCATTTTTTTATTAGTAAAAATTATCACATACTAAAAAATTTATGTTAAACTCTGTTATATATTATATATGTGAAATTTTCATTCTGATGAAAATATGATACTAAAATAAGTAGTTTAAAATTGGTATATTAGCTTTTTAGAGAAAACTTTAATTTTGAATTGATATCCCTTTTGAAGTATTTATTATATTTAGGTTTTGTCTTTGTGTTCCTAAACCTTTTTTATTTATTTTAAATTAAATTTTAGAACTTGCATTTGTTCTTTAATTAGATTTTTTTCTATTTAGTTATCATCATAAATAGTTCTTAAATCTTTGCCTTCATCTAATTATTTGTATGCCTTCATATCAATATTCTTAATGAGGTTTTTCAATCAGTATTTTCATACTAAAGTCTACTCAATACAAGTATTTTCACATAAATTTCTTCAAATTTCATTCTAGAGCAATGTTACTATGTTACTATGCACTCATATAATTAACTCAGACAATTAGTTTTCTATAACGATAATTAGATAAAATGACTAATTCTAGAATAAAAAATCAATTAAAATAATGTAAAAATCTAAGTAAAATTTATGAAATAGATTAAAATCCATTAACTAAACTTTAATCTTATAAAATCAATAAACCTTAAAAAATTATAATAAAAATTTTGTTTTCATGAATGGTTGACATGGGCTACGTAGAATCCCCATACATATTTAAACATGAATAATATGAGTGTTAGGTAAATGCTAGCTAGAGGCTAAATTCTGGCTGAGTCACACATTTTCCTTTCTGCTACTCATTATAAAAACTGACTCATCATTTTCCAAAAAAGAAAGAAAAGTCATCTTAATATTGGTCCTGGTCGGTCGTACGTGGCACCTTCTCATTCGCTAACCTTGTTATCAATAAACCACTACCATATAAAACTCACCGACCCCACAACACTTCTGCCAAAGGTGTTGCCTTCTCAGAAAGCACATCCTTTGGCTATAAACAAACCTTAAAAAGTCATACAAACACCTTAGTTTTTTCTTAACCAATTAAATATTCATCATAAACAAATCTTCTCCAAATTAATTACAATATTTTTACCTTTTTTAGAAATATTCATTGGTTTCTTCATAATTAATATATCTTGGAATCTAACTAGTTACCATATTTTTTTGTTATTTTTAAGGTTGGAACTCAAAATCTTGTCTAAGGAATCGAAACCAATATTATTTGGAAGGTGAAGGACATGTTAATAGTAATAATTTATGATTGAATGATAGTATACATGTTAATAACATTAATTATACTTCTGCACATGCTAAATTAGCTTAGTAATTTGCATTTAGAGAAAATAAACAAAAAGTGTTATAAAAATTAATCTCATAAATTCTTATTTGACAAAATTATTCAACAAAACCGTTATATGGGAACTTAGAAGTCAAAAAGAAAATTTAAGACATTACTTAAATTGGACACAGCTGTTGTTATATATAAAACCTTGTTTGCTGCACAATTTTCTCCCACAAACGATCCACATCAACAACAACTGCTACAAACAACATCAGTTTCATCAGGTTCTTAGTTTTGTAAAGGAAAAATGGCCTACCCCTCTTCTCAAAATTCTCAACCTGCTCTCCCTCTGCATCTGTGTTTCTTCTTGCTTACCTTGTTCATGTTCCTTGGTTTCTCATGGTACTCCAGCTACGAGCCAATAATGGAGAGTTTCATGGACCAAGTGAAGTTGGTGCTGATGGTTTCTCCACTGCTGCTTCTGCTAGTTGTACACTTCCTTTCCAACTATGGAGGAGGTGGAGGAGTCCTGTCTTCACTGGTTCCTTTGCCAGAGAGAGAGTCACTGCATAGAGCAGGTGGAACTCCATGGGGTGTTGGGTTGGTTCTTGTTCTTCTTCTCTTCATGGTCTCTTACCAGTCTTCTTTCCAAGAACGGTGGTTTCCTCTCCTCAGCAGGTGAAAAGAGTGAAGTTCTAAGTTACATCATGACTTGCATGGATCTTTCTTTGTAATTACTGTAATTTAGTGACTTCTCAGGGTTTTTCATGAGACAAGATTTCACTTTTTTTTTTTTGTGTGTATTTATTTTCTATTTTTGTTCAAAAGGGTTATTTATGGTGTTCTTGCAATATATGAAGCTATATCAGTTTGAGTTTTTAGAAATAGATAGTTTGTGTATAAGTAAACACTGATTTGAGTACCTTCTGAGTTATGGTATTTAGTCAGATTATAGGAATTCTTAAAATTAGTTTCTAACTAGTAAGAACTGAACGCAGAAGGGACTAGCAAATGGAGAAGAGTTGAGAAAATTGTTTTTTTCTTTTTCATGAATACATTCACACAATATGCTAAAGCCAAAAATCAAGAACTAATTTCTGCTCAAGATTAGACCAAGAGCTTGGTAGGAAGTGATTATTTTTTCATAACATAATTAACAAATCAGAATTTAAAATTTATTGAAAATAAATATTTGATATTTGAAAATATCTTAAATTTTATAAATGCATAATCCTTATAGCATAATTGAAGGGAAAGCACAATTAATTTTTAAAATTATTGATTTGGGTATTTGAAAAGACTACTTCACAAAGAAAAAGTTCCGTTTTCTAATATTTTTTACTTTTTCTTTTATTTTTAACGATTTTGGTATTTTTCTTTTTTATTTAATTAGAAGTCATTCTATCTCGTAAGACTTTTCCTTTATAAAATGTTAAGAATATTATAAGAAAGGGATATAAACGTAAGTAGTCTTAAGAGGTTGTGTGAGAGTTTGAAAGTAAGTTAACCAATAGACTAACATTTATATATTTTAATATGCATATAAAATATATTTGTGTTATTATTTATTTTATTTTGCATTATAGAGAATATTAATGTAAATATTTGGTTATTTTAATATTAAGTGATAGATATAATTTTAATAAATTAAAAAATAGTCATAATATTTTTAATTTATTAATATTTATAATTATATTATAAATATTAATTATAATTAATTAGATGTATAGAAATTTTTTTATATTTATGTAAGTAATTAAAATAAAATATTAACTTATATTTCCTAATTTACCTAAAAAATTAAGAAAACAAACATAATCTATAGTTTTATCATAAAATAACATGAGTCTAAATTGAATAAGACTTTAATTCACAAACATGTTTTATGTCACTAAATTCATTAATTAAGACATGTTTACATTAGTGAAACATGACATTTATTATAATCTCAAATTATGATAATGAGTATGTATTTTAATATTTGTGAATTTTTCTAATATCAAATGTGGTATTCTCAAATTAAGAGGTGATATTTATAAGGTTTGGAAGGAGAGAATTCTTCTCCATTTAGATTGGATGGACATTGATTATTTTATTAAGAAACTAGAACCACCTGCTATTATTAAGACCAATACTTCATATGTTGATCTCTATGAAAAGTGGGAGATGTCAAATTGTATCTCTATAACTTTTATAAAGACCAACATTTTTGCTAGAATTTGGAGTTCTGTTGACTAGTGTGACAATGTTAAAGATTTACTAAAGGCTATTAATGAAACATTTACCACATCTAATAAATCTCTTGTCAACATCTTTATAATGTAATTTTCATCTTCAAAACTCATGGGGATTAAGGGAGTGTGTGATCATATCATGTACATAAGAAATATTGTGCCTCAACTAAAAGTCTTGGAGGTTATCATGTTTGACTTCCTTATAGTACATTATATTTTATGTATTATGTCTCATCAATATGTTCCATTTAAAATATCTTACAACACATATAATGATATATGGTTTATTAATGAATTATTAACCATGTGTGTGTAAGAAGAGGTGAGATTGTTGATGGAAGAAGGTGAAATGGTGAACTTGATTATTTAAGAATAAGAAGAATCAAGTTAAACAGAAGGAAAAAAAAATTCTACACAACCAATTATAAAGAAAGAATCAAAGTGTTTCTGTTGTAAAAAAAATGAACACTTGAAGAAGGATTGTAAGAAATTTAAGAATTGCCTTGAGAAGAAAGGTAATTCATTTACTTTTGTTTATTATGAATCTAATGTGACTACTACTAGTCATAAATAATGGTGGATTAATTTTACATCCACAGTCCATGTTTGTAATACCTTATAAGGTATGCAAAACTTAAAGAAGTCGTGGCATTTTGTAACCAAAACAAAGGCACTGCCAAGTTGCGCTACATCCCTTTTCCATTTGTTTCTAGTTTATTGTAAAGAATCTTTGTCTTATTTATATTTTTCTTTATTGATATATATAACGCCTCAAATCATTATTCTTAATATTATAATTTTCTTAAAAAACATAAAACACGCAAATAATATTTCAAGATTTTTTTTTTTTATAATCAATGGTCAACTTAAAATAAAATAGATGTAAAAGATCCATTTAACAAAAGGAAATGTTTAATAATTATTTAACTCAACTTAAATACGATTTATAAATACTAAATTAAATCTATAAACAATAAATTTAAGGATAAATAATAAATTTCAGAAATAAGTTGAACATTATTCATAAAATAATTATATGGTATGAAATTATATTATGATTATAGAAACTAAATATTTTGTTTATTCATTTCAAGAAAATAAGATAAACTTGTATCATTTCTACAACAACTTAACTATTTATGAGAAAGATACTATTCATAGTAATATTTAGACATTACAAAATAATACTATGGTTAAGGAACCTATCTTTCAAAATCACAAAATAATCACAATCATTCTTATTATTTAATAAATATATCATCAGGTTAGAGTATAGAAATATTTATTCATACATATATAATAATATAAATCCTTATACTTAGAGCAAGTTCCCCATCAACAAGAAGAGTAGGATTTGTCCTACCAATCAAATTCTCATCTAAGAGATAAGTGTCTCACGAATCTTCTTACATAATTCCCTGAAAAATTGGTTGTAAGGGTGAGTTTCTTCCTCACCATAATCTTCCAACAAAATTCAAGATATTTATGTTTAATCATCACAAAAATGAATATTTACTCAGAGAAAATGATTAATATAATTGAGTATTACATCTTAATAAAATTCTTTAACTATCAATTTCCAACCTCGTCAAACAAGTTCTTTTAATCGTTTTACAACATTATTATTTAAATTCCCTCATATTTCCTTATCACGTACGTCAATCATATGTCTCACTCACATCACCATTCAAATTGTGATCACATTAGTTTCGGTACACTAGGTACCCTTGGGATCCCAAAATAACGCTGCCAACCCCACCACCCAGGTGACATTGGCCTTACGCCGGTGTGGATAGCCACTAGTTGGCAATACGCCCCACGGATACAACGTGTGCGCACGAGCCCCTTTGGCAAAAAGTATAGGCAGCGATTCAGTCGGGTAATGGAGTGCAAGGCCTGCGGCAGCTCCCATTGCACACTGTGTACATCATGGCATGGACCACTCCGCCACACTCTCATTCCCCCAGGTTATCAAACCTTCTTGAACTATACCCCAGTGTATCTCTGTAGCTCATCCACACAAAAATTAATGACTTTAGATGACATAAATCCATAAATTCTCACAATTTCTCTACCCTTTAGGTAGTTTCAACTCTCATCATAAAACATTCTTTTGATAGCCATCTAAATCATTTTCTTGCTTCATAGCATCAAACATCGTTCTCTCATTCATGATCAATCATATTATTATATTTATTTATGTTGAGTTAATATTAGCTGCTCTACGACATACAACAGAGTTATAGTAATTCAATAATTATTATCATAGAAAATTAATAAAAAGAAAACTAACTCTAAATGTAAAAATAGAAGAAATGGGGCTACAAAGGTAATTAAGAAAAAATTTTAATTTAATTTAAAATTTTTTTTTGTCAATACGCTCAGCGAAGTCAACAGTCAATGCGCTCAGCGAAAGTCAACAGTCAACCGCTGAGCGATTTTTTTTTTTTTTTTACAAATGCACTGAGCGGATTTCGCCGCGCTAAGCGGATTTTTCCGTGCTGAGCAGATTTCGCCCGCGCTGAGCGAATTTCGCCCAGTGGTGTGTGTTCTTTGGTGCGCTCAGCGGATTCCAATCCGCTGAGCGAATTCTTGCAGAGACACGAAAATGGTCTCGGGTTCTAGTAATTTTTCAACCATTTTCAAAATAAAACACATTCAGACAACAATCAATCCACAAAACATCATACATTGAAGATTAAAATGAGAAATAAACTCCCCTTACCTCAAAAACGCGAAAAGATCAAGAACAGGGAAGTTTGGAAAACTCTAAAATTCAATCCTTCCTAAATAAAGAAAACTACCGTTAATCTACGATTTCAATAGGTACAAATGGAATTGGAAGCTAAGATTTGAGTAAAATTACCTCAATTTGGGAAGAAATGGAGAATCAGAGTAAGATTTGGAAATTAAAGTTTGAAACGGAGATGAAGGAGAAGAAGAATCACTGTGCATATAGAAATTGAAGGAGAAGAATTGAAACGAAGAAGAAAAGAGGCGGTGCGTTTTTTATATATATATATTAAAAAACTTTGAGGCGGTTATTACTTTACTTTTTTTTTATATTATATTAATATTTATTTTCCTTTTTTTTTTAAAAAAAAATAATAATTATACAAAAATAATTTTTATTAATTTTAAATATCACATACAATTAAAATACACATTCAAAAATTAACGGTGTTACAATATATATTATCAGCAATGCATTTATTTAGGAATCAAGATGAGCTCACATGTAGAGGTCATTGGAACGTGCAAATTAACTTTAAGTATTGGTTTTGTTTTATGTTTCGAAAAGATCTTTCATGTTCCTAGTTTTTGTAAAACTTGATTTTCATTTTACAACTTGTACCTTTGGGTTTTTCATTTAATTTTATGAATTCTAGTTTTACTTTATTGAATCAATGAAAGGTTGTTGGTTTTGATCAAGTATGTGATGATCTTTACTCCATTAATTTACAAAACGACGCTACTTATAATTCTATGCATATTTCTTTTAGGTTAAAACAATGTGTTATGAATTATAATTCCTCTATGTTATGGTATTGAAGATTGGGACATATCTCCATTGAAATAACTAAATGAATGGTGAATGATGAAGTACTTAGTACTTTAGATTTTACTAATTTTGAGACTTGTGTGGATTGTATTAAGGGTAAGCAAACTAACAAGTCTAAAAAGGGTGCTAAGAGGAGTTCAAACTTATTAATAATCATTCATACAAATATTTGTTGTCCCGATATGGATGCAAGTAGTATGGGATACTTCATCACCTTTATAGATGATTACTCACAATATATGTATATCTACTTACTTTGTTCTAAGGATGAAGTTTTGAATTCCTTTAAAAATTTTAAGGCTAAAGTAGAACTATAATGCAAAAAACAAATATGAGACCAGATAGAGGTGAAAAGTATTATGGTAGATATACAGAGAATGGACAAGTACTTGGTCCATTTGCAAAATTTCATTAAGAGCATGGGATTGTTTCCCAATACACTATGGCTAGTTCTCCGAATTAGAATAGTGTGATAAAAAGAAGAAAAAATCAAATTTTAATGGATATGGTGAGAAGCAGGAGGAGTAATGCAAAATTTCTTTAATTCTTGTGGATTGAAGCACTTAAGACGGTTGTGTATATAGTAAACTGAGTTCCAACTAAAGTTATTTTAAAGACACCTTTCGAGCTATTCAAAGGTTGGAAACCTAGTTTACGACATATACAGGTTTGAGGATGTTTGTCTAAAATAAGAATTTATAACACATAAGAGAAGAAACTAGACTCTAGGACTATTAGTGGGTATTCTTTTGGATTGATGAAAAACCCAAAGGGTATAGATTCTATTATACATCTCATAGCATTAGAATTGTGCAATCAATAAATGTAAAATTTCTTAAAAATGACTTTATTAGTAGGAGTGATTTAGTTCAAGATATTAATTTTGAAAAGGATCACTATGAAGTTCAATCCTCTCAATCACTATTAGTCATTCATGCTCCTCCATTTCAAAAGCGTGTTATACAACCAATTACTCGAGTTCCACAAGTTGTTGAAGATGATAATGTAGATCAAGTTGTTGAAGAGAAACAATAAGTAAATGTTGGACAACCTATTAAGCAATCGATTGAACAAGTTTCTCATCAAGGTAATAAGACAATATCAAGAAGATCTACAAGAATAAAAAGATCATCAATTTCTAGTGAATATGAAGTGTATTTACAAGAATTGGATTATAACATTGGAACCGAAAATGATCCTGAAATGTTTTCACAAGCCATGGTTATAAGGAATCGAATTTGTGGTCTAAATATATGAAAGATGAGATGGATTTTATGGCGTCTAATCAAATTTGGGATCTTGTTGAGTTACTTAATGGTGTAAAACCCATTGGATGTAGATGTGTCTATAAAAATAAGAAAGACTCACAAGGTAACATTGAGAGACATAAAGTAAGACTTGTTGTCAAAGGGTTCACTCAAAGAGAAGGAATCGATTATAAGGAAACATTTTCTCCTATGTCTAAGAAGGATTCTTTATAAGTAATCATAGCATTAGTAGCTTATTTTGAATTCGAGCAACATCAAATGGATGTGACAACAACTTCTTAATGGTGATTTAGAAAAAGAGGCTTACATGAAGACTTGAAGGATTCTTCTCTAGTGACAATGAGAATTTTAGTATGTAAGCTTAATAAATCCATCTATGGATTAAAACAAGCTTAATATTAATTTGACCATTGGAATTTTCAAAATTTACAGGTGAGAGTATGGACTAATATTTATCTTGTTTATTCTCTCTTTGAACTTTTATATTGAAACACCCCAAATAGAGATAGAAATCCTAGTTCTTTATTTGTTGTTTTCTATATCATGATGCCTAACCATTGTGTACTCATTGGTAGAAAAGAATTTCTAACATATCTTATTCTTCCTTCTTGTAGAGTATGTAATCCAATACTGTCGTGTGCGTACGACCCCTTTGGCAAAAAGTATAGTCAGCGATTCAGTTGGATAATAGAGTGTGAGGCCTGCGACAATCCTCATTGTACACTGTGTACATTAAGGAATGAGTCACTCTACCATTCTCCCATTCCTCTCAAGTCCTCCAAACCTTCCTGAAATATACCCCAATGTATCGTTATAGCACATCCACACAAAAATCAGGACTTTAGATGGTAACAATATCATCATTTTACATATTTTCTCTATCATTTAAGTAGTTCCATATTTCATTCATAAATCAATTTTGTACCATCACAATACCAAAAATTTTAGTCACAAATAATTTTGCACCATCATAGTACCATAATTTTTACATACCATCTAAATTTTTATCTTCTAATACTAATTATCATTTAATCACTACTAGAAAAAGGCCTTTTTACGTCAGTTATATTAGACATTTGACGTCGGTTAACGTGGCGTCGTTGAATGAGATGTCGTTAACTTTAACGTCGGTTAAGGGGACAAACGACGTAATATACCAAACTTTCAACGTCGGTTAATCTTCATCCTCCTCATCTCCATCTCCACCAGCAGCCTTCTTAGCTGCAACCTTTTGGTTCTTTCTCTTCACGTGTCCAAGCCAACCACTACTAAGTGGACTAGTGAGTGAGAAGTCAATGTGCTTCTAGGAATCAACCCTAACCATGAAGGATGGTATATTCACCATTAGGGTTGCATATTGGATAGGTGCATTTTCCCAGGAAGTTGCTGCCCTACTAACCTTAGGATAAACAAAGATCCGCTATTTTTCCCTAAAGGGTGTCATATTAGCTATGTGCATTTGCTTCATTCTGACCTATCTCAACAAGCCCATCTAAGAGCTTCAATTCAATCAATGGCACAATGTCCGATTTGATCACTCTATCGAGTAGAAGTACAGGGATGATTCAATCGATTCCTAAGACCTTGAAGGGCGAAACCCCAATCCAACATCAATCACTTCACGGACGCTATTGATTGAGTAGCCAACCAACCCCAAAACGCAATAGAACTTTTCCAGACATTTCTAATTCGCGAGAGATGGAGATAGGGGGAGAACCCTTACCAGTAGGCGGCGAACCACGAATCTCCTCCACGGTAACAAGCAGAGAACAGGGAAACAAGCATTGGCGGCGGTGGTGGCGGTGGTCAAAAGTGGTGGCAGTCGCGAGAGAGGGAGATAGGGGGAAAGCGCGCAACAAAATAGCAGAGATCATGCTAGGAGTTATGAAATAATAACCATCAACGTCGGTTACTAAAAAAACGACGTTAAAGTCAATATACAACGTCGGTTATAATACCAAACGACATTGATACTCAACAATTACACGACGGTTAACCACAAACGACATTATTTAATGACTATCAACGTCGTTTAAATAAATAACCGACGTTGTTATATTTTCGATGACGGTTGTATTTGTAATCAACGTCGAAAATGTAGTTATATTTACAATTTTGCCACTGCGTGTAAAATAATGTCGGTTATATTTATAACCGACGTTATTTTATGACATTGAATCGCCTTCTTCTAATAGTGAATTGATTTAAATCATTCACCTACCATTTTTTTCACAACTTATAACATTATCACTTTTCAGATGACACACATAAATTATTTTTAAAATATCTTTATTTGTAATTATGTCATCATATTCTTTACTTTGAAGGTATTACAAATCAATTTACATACAATCATCATACACAATCAAACAATTGTTAAAAGTTAAATACTTCTAGACTTAGCCAAAATTAAATAACATCACTAATTGAACATTTTATTTAACTTAGAAGTCAAGATTTTATTTATTAATATATTTATTTATATAAAAGAAATATTAATATCAATTTCTATAAAAGAAATAAATAATTATAAAACAAATATTTTTTTTTTTTCATTTTTTTTTGCAAACAGCTCAATTTATTGAGCGATTTGATCTAGTGACAAAAGTGAAGCTTTTGTCAAAACGTTCAATCGTTTGGAAAATTACTAAGTGATTTGGGTTTAATAAGTTTGATTTTTCAAAATTTCTTAAAGGAAGTTGGAATTTTCAATTTTGGAAATCAAGGCTTTCTAAGTGCAAAAGAATACAATTTTAACTTTAATCAATTATCACAAATCATATTCATCACATTTAACACAATAAATTGAATATTAGAGTACGAAATTAACTATTTTTATCTCAAAAACTTCTAACAATTTAGAAGAAAATCATTTATGAAGAAAATCAAAGATTTAGTATGATAAAAATATAATTAAAAATTTAGATGTAAATAAAAATATTTTAGATTGAAAAAAAAATGGAATAGAAGAAAAGAATTGAAGAAAAAGAGTGACAAAGAGAAAACAAAAATGAGGAAGAAAAATTATGTGAAAGAAAATGAAAATGAGAGGAATGTTAGTGTTGAGTGTGAGAAAAAGAGGAAAGCTACTACGTAAAACTTGTTAGCAAAATTCATTTTTTCATTCTTTTCTTTTTTTTTCAGATAATTTCTTTTTCTTTTTTTTTTCTTTTTTTTCTTCCTTCTATTTTTAAATTAAATTTTAAATCTAATTAAATTTGATTTAAATAATTATTTACAAATTATTAATAAAATAATTATTTAAAATAAAAGATATGTATTTCTCACTCCCTTTATTGATATGTAGGTTGAGAGGAAACCTCCTCTCCTTGTGCCTTGTGCAAACCTTCCTTGTTTGGTTCTGTTTTAAGTTTGGGTACATTTTGGGTTGTATTTGAAGGATGTTTGGGCTTTATTTGATGAAATGAACGGTTCTTATATTGTTTACGTTAAATATGTTGGTGTGTTTGATGATGTTGTTGAAATGTAATCCACCAATATTTGGGTTATGATTGGGGAGATAATGCAGTTGAAGAGCAACGTGGGTGCAAAAGAAAGCATTTTTGGTATATATGTGTTGTGCTGTGTTATGTAAATTCAGAAATGTTGTATTTTTGGATGGTACAATTTCATTTTGGTCATCTCTATATTTTAAAACAAATCAAAAGGATGAGTGAATTGTAAGAATAGTTTATTATTGTCCTTGTGTTTGTGAATAGTATAAAGTAATGTTGGGGTGGGATAGTGTATGACAAGCAAAGTATATAATAATGTGTTTTGTCTCTCGAGCCTCATGTTCTTCACGCAAATTTAATTTCTTGTTAACTCAATAATGATTTTTTAAACCGGATAGATATTTATTTTCTACTAGTTTCCTTAAATTATAATTACTCAGATCATAAAAAATACTTTCAAAAGAACTGGTTCAAAACCGATAAATTATTGGACCATAAGCACAATAAATCATGAATTTTAATAAATTTTGTTAATCGAGTCAAGTTAATTTTCATAAATTTCGATAAAAAATTAGTTAATTTAATTACACTAAAAATAATAAATTATTTTATCATATTATAAATAATAGTGTAATTCAGATAAATATCATTTAATAATTATTTAATTATGTTTCTTATATTTTACTAACTTATACTCTCACTCACTTAAATATTATAGTATTTTTATCATTTGGTCCTCACTTAAATATTATAATATTTCTCCCATTTAGTCCTATTTGATAAAAGAGTTTAAAAATCATTTAAAGAATCTTTTGAAATATTATTTCAAAATTTTTTATAAATTATTTTATCTTATATTATATAAAAATTATATTGTTTGATAGTGTATTAATAATTTTTATTTCCTTATGGTTTCTTTTTGTTTAATTTGTTTAATGAATGATTGAAAATTTTTGAATTATATATATTGTTTGGGATTTTCTTTTTAAGTGAAAAATATTAAAAAAAATCTTCACAAATTTTTAATAAAAAAAACTTATTATTTATATCTATTAACTTACGTAAATTAAAGTCATAATAGATCAACTTACTAAAAATATTATTATTCATATTTTAATAATCAACATTGGTTATTTTTAACAACAATGTTAAATCAAATAATTGATGTTAAATCTTTTCTAATTTTTATTTTTTATGATAAATTCGAAAATGGATTTGCATACGTTCTAGATGTTGAATGTTATTTCTATAGCACTATTATGAAGTTAGAATAAATGTAGTAATGCTTTTAAAAAGAAATGAGGTAAATTAATCTAAAATAGCTATAGTTTTTAAAGTGGAAGGAGAAGTAAATATGAAATGTATGGCCTAATTTAATTAGTTTCATTACGATGCATCCACATTGCTTGTAGCTATACAACTTAACAATTTGGACTTTGAAATTAATGGAAAAATTATAAAAATAATATGGAAAAACAATTTAGATATTTTTTTTCTTTATATAAATTATAATAAATTTTGAAAATATATTATAAATAAGAATAGACAAAAGAAGAACACCAAAATATAAAAAAAATAAAAATAACATGCAATTAAATTTTTAATATGAGAAAATCTTCAATATAAAAGAAAAACTTACGCAAGTAAAAACTTTCTTTATTAATAAGTACACCAAAAATTTTCATAATTTTCAAATATTAATAAAATAATTTCTTTTCACCAATAGATTAATAATCAACACATAAAAAATTAATTAATATTCTAATTAGATAATAAAAAAATGGTATTAAATATTTTTTTATTAACTAATTATTTTTTAATTATTTTTTAATAATTTCTTCCATTTTATTAGATGTAAATACTATTATTTTTTTTCTTTTTAAGGAGATTCCAATTTCTTTCTAGTATTGTGTTGATTTAAATTAATTTTCTATCACATATTAATTTAATTTAATTTAATTAGTATAAAATATATATTTAAGTTCATACTTTATTTTTATAACAACTCATTCTTGGGCAATGTTGTTTGACGAAAGGTGACGCATAGTTCATAGTAAGGCAAAAACAAAAAATTGTTGAGCAAATCAAGCACCAAAGTGAGAAGTAGGTTATCACATGAAGGTTCTGAAAGAGAATATTTCCCTTTAATTATTGTTTTCAAGGTATAGTGTGCAAAATTGTCACATCACATGTTCTTATGGCCTAAAAGTACTATAGCATTTAATTAGTCCAATAATATTAAGAGAATCTAGTGTGATATTAATATTAAATTTAAACTTATTTCATTTTCATAAATAAATCTGATTTAATAAGATTTATATAATTATATAAACCTTATTTTATTTTTATTTTTAATCGATCGATCTGAAACTTTTAATATAAATCAACAAAAATACAAGATAAATTTCAGTACATATTTGTCCCAATATATCTGTTCTCACCTCCTTCTAATATTCTAATCCAATTACAACATAAAACAACAGATACTTACCCGTACAAGTTAAATAATTTTTAATTGTTACAATACCTCAAAATAAGACAGACTAACGAAACTACCTGAGGTAAATTAACAAACTCTTTAAACTTTTAATAATTAATAGCTTATTATATAAGTTGGCGTTAGTTTTAACTTATTTGAATACATAATATCCCTTTATTATAAACTATTTTAATTTTCCTATCTTAAACATATAAATATTAAGTTGCTTTTCATTCTTTTAAATACAATAACTCATTCCAAACTTATAAATAATAAAGTTGGAAAAAAAATATAATAAATAACTTTATAAAAAATAAGATATAAGTGTAGAGGAAGATGATAATTTTATATGAAAATATTATAACTAGTTTTCTCTTAAAGAAAATTTCCTTCTATAAACAGTATAAGTGTAAGTTTAAGTTATGAATACAGAATTCTCAAAAAGCTAATTACATATAAGGAATAAATGAATTGTAAAGTCATTTTGTTATTTCATGTTTTTTATTTATTTAATTATGTTAGAGTTTTTTTATTTTTTTCATACCTTTTTAGCATGAAAGATGATAACCTTGTTATCAAAATTATTTTAAAATGTGTGAAGTAATAGATGTGTTGAAGTTCATACTGAGTTAAAATCTCATATTGGATGTGGATCTTTGTGTCGAAAGTCTTCTTAACATGAGTTTTAAGTAAGCATGTCCCGTCAAAGAACAGCGGTGTAAGTCAAAGTAAGTTTACCATAAAACTTGTGATACTTCGGCTAGAGAGAAAGTGTGCCAATATAGAAAGAACTCACAGTTGAAGAAAAAATTATTAGAATTTAAGATGAATTAAAATTTCATATTGGATAGAAATAAAAAGATTGAATAACATATAAAAGAAAAAAATAATTTTTTTAATGAATAAATAGATTCAACTTCACTTACTTTTTTATAAACAAAAAATTTTACAATTTAATTCGACTTAGAATTAATAGATAGATTAAGTGAGTTGACTCACTTAAATATAAATTTTAATTTTAATTTTCTTTTTAAATTATTAAAGTTGATGAATTAAATAAATTGAGTCATTAATTAAATAGGTTGAATCACTAAAACATCTTCCTTCATCAGTTTAGACTCACACATAAATAAAATAAAATAAATTATTAAGAATTAAAAGAAAAATGGGTAATAGATCAACTCACCTTTTCATCTATTTAACTCATCATGAATTAAGTATATCAGATTCTTGTTACTCACCATTAAAATATTAATATTTTTTTAACCCTATTTCACTCGAACCTATGATAAGCGAGGTTGACTCATACATTATATTCCAAATTAACATCTCTATATCTATTACTCATCAAATTACTGTGTAACAATCAATAATTTAAAACTCAAATATTATATATTAAACTTGATTACAAAAGTATTACCACAATTAAATTTAAATCATTATATTCTTAAAATTTAATCTTATTTATTATCATTAAAATTTAATCAGTAACTTAGATCTAATAATTCTTTTTTATCATAACAAATAAAATAAATTTTGTAAGATAATAAAATGAAAAAGAAAAAGAATAATTTAGTATTATAAGAATATCTTATATCACCATATCAAATCATATTAGATCATCATTTAATCATAATATTATCAAAGCAAATATAATGAGAGCAATAGCAATTTAATCAAGAAAATAGAATTGAACAAATAAATGCACTAATCATCTAGATATTATTAATGTAAGAATAATTTGTACAATAATTGACCTTCGTTGAATCTTATGTATAGAAAAAATAAAGAATTAGATAGAAAAACAAAACTTGAGCTCTATCAAGGTAGTAGCAGAATTGTAACATCACATGGTCTTCTGGCATAAGAGAAGTAAAATACAACATCAATTTTAGTATACATTTGTCTGAATATGTATGTTTTTACGTTCTTGTATATTCTAATCCAATTACAACATAAAATAACATATACTTAACCGCACAAATTAAATATGAATTTTCGATTGTTAATTGTTACACTACCTGAAAATAAGATAGGTTATATCAAAAGTATCGTGCGATATGCCTTAACATTTCTCACCACAAACAGTCCTATCAATCTATATAAATATATAAAAAAGAAAATTCATACTAAGAATTAGAATTAGAGTTTCTAGGGGTGACCACGAAAATCCAACTTAAGTCCTACACTCTCCTATTGTAATTAATTGAAGTAATCTTTATTAAAAAATTTACAAATTTACATCGTTAAATTTACATCGGTTATTAGATAAACTGATGTAAATATAAACACGGTGACATTTTTGTAAATAAAAGAAAAATTAATCGCATATTATCGGTTCTTAAAAAAACCGATGTAAATATGTGTATATTTACATCGGTTGTATGAAGACCGATGTAAATATGTGTATATTTACATTAGTTCCTTTAGGACCGATGTAAATATGTTCATATTTACATCGATTCTTAAAAGAACCGATGTAAATTTTTTGAATATTTACATCAGTTCTTATCCGGTAAAACCAACTCAAAATGCACCTTGTAAATGCTGCCTTATGAAAACTACCAAGAGAAGCAATGAAAACGGCAAATGCTGCCTTATGCAAATGCGCGAGTCCGACGATCAATCCCGCAGCAGGAGGAGCGCCGATGATCCTAATCGAAACCTCGTCGTCATTGTTAACGGCGTCGGGGGCGGGCTGATTGTGGTGGTTGGGCGAGCGCGACGGAAGAATGCTGGAATATTCCAAGAGCGCCAATAACGGAGCCTGAATGATATTAGACGATGACAAAATCCCGAAAATCCTTCTAGAGTTGGGGGAAGACGAGGGAGAAAAGGAAGGTTGGAAAACGTCAGCGTTGTTGGGTTCCATAACCCTAACTGCGAATCATGAATGAGGGGCTAGGATTTGGGGTTGAGGCTTGTGTTATGGTAGGAAAGTGAGAAGTGATGAGAGTGAAGGCGGTGGTTGAAGGAAGCGAGGGTGGGTGGTGGGTAGTGGATGGTGTTGTTCGGTGTGCAGGGAAAAGCGCCACAGAGAGAGAGAATGATGAAAGAGAGAGAAAGAGAGAGACAAAGATTTACATCGGTTGTTTTATAACCGATGTAAATTTGTTTTTAAATTTACATCGGTTGTTTCATAACCGATGTAAATTTGTTTTTAAATTTACATCGGTTCCTAAAATAACCGATGTAAATCTTGATTTTTCTAGTAGTGAATATATGGTGGTTGATATCGAATTGATTAAAAAATAATTGAAAAATAATTTAAAAAATTTAAAATTTATTTTAAATAAAAAATTAAATTAAATTATAATATATCCAAAATATCCTTTCGTATTTATATAATTCAAAACAATTCAAAGTTAAAAGTCTATTTTTATTTATAGGCAAGATAATATTTAACAGAGCTAAAATGAAATCTACATGCTCACATCAACCTTATTCTTAATACCTTCTAACTTGATAAATCTTTTCCAAACTTAGCATATACTCTTTTTTAAGATACACGATCATAGTAATTGAGCATATAAAACATAACAAACAAGATAAGTTAGTAATATAAAAGAACATATGAAATCAATAATAATTCAGGTTATTCAAAACAACATATTTTTAAGTATAAGGGTCTACCCAAGACTTTACACATGTTAATTTCAATTCACAAATCAAGACTGGGATTTTCGAAAGACTATGAATTTCAAACATTTAAGACTAGCACTTGATATATTTAATAAGACCTTAGGTCTTTATTACGACCGACTTATTGAGTTGGTTTCACCTACTAATGAAACCAACATCACATTAGGGTAGTCTCATCTAATTGTCTTTTCAAAGCAATTGATGAAACCTCCATCAACCTCTCACCACATGTGTTCTCATTTTATATGACTTAGATCCACATTGAGGTCTGGATACCTTATACAATATCCCTAAAGCCATACACACTAAGCTACCACATTCAAATAACATGTCATAATTCACCATTCAGTTTATAACAATTGGAATTTAATCTCAAAATCATTTTCACAACACAGGCAAATTCGCTCAACGGTTTCTACTTTCACTCAACAAATAGAGTCTAGAGAGAAGTTCCAAAACGGGAACTGATTTGCTCTATTATGGAATCTGACTTCCTGAAGACTTACAACCTTTTATTTTATTTTTAACCTTTTTAACTGTCATCATTGTTTTTTTTTTCATTATTATTTTCTGTTTTTATTTTCATTTATTCTCTTGTATAAATATATATTTTCTTTTGATTATCAATACATGAGTAATATTCATTCAATCCCATCTGTTGGAATACTTTCCATTGGCCCATATTATTCCTGTACTGCTGTAGCACTTTGCTAATTTGCATGGATGAAGAGCTTGTTCTTCAAATGATGGGATCAACGTGTCAGACATCCAAAAACCCAATATGGTATCAGAGCGGGTGAATTCCCACTCTGCTTCCGCTCACTTTCAATTCGATTCTAACTCCACATTGTTTTTTCTTTTCTTATTTTTTTCTTAGCATCTTGATATTATGGGAACTACTGCAAATGAAATTGTTAGCAACTCCAATCTGGCAAGTCCTTACTACTTGTACCTAGGAGAGAATCCTGACATGATTCTAGTCAACCCAGTTCTGAACGGGTCCAACTATCACACATGGAGCCATGTGATGAAACAGACACTGTTGACAGAAAATAAATTCAAATTTGTAAATGGCAACATCAAGCAACCATAATGAAATAATACATTGTTTGATGTCTAGGAACGTTGTAATGTCATGATAGTTTCATGGATGAGAAGGAAAATGAATGATCAAATCGTCCAAAGCGTCATTTATATTGATAATCCATAGGATCTATGGAAGAATCTTAGTGAAAGGTTCTCAAAGGGAGACTATTTCAGAATTTCTAATTTTCTTCAAGAATTGCACTCCATCAGGCAAGGTGAAAGAAACGTCTCAAAATACGACACTGATTTAAAGATCATGTGGGAGGAGTTTGATTCTTTGAGGCCAAATCCAATATGTACATGTGACATTAAGTGTAGGTGTAATCTTATCAAGAACATCACAAGATACAAAGATACTGAATATGTGATATGCTTCTTAAAAGGCTTAAATGACATATAGACCACTATAAAAACTCAAATACTCATGCAGGAACCTCTCCCTAACATCAACTAGGTTTTCTCTCTTGTTATCCAACAAGAAAGGAAACTACTTGGAGGTAATTCCTTTGACAACAAGATTCACATTAATTTTGTTCAAGATAACTAGAAACAACAAGGAAAATAATCCAACAACAATTGGAAACCTGGAGGAAGAGGGAAGAACTGCAACCAAGGCAAACAATGTACATACTGTCATAAGTCAAATCATACCATGCGGGAATGCTACTCAAAGCATGGATTCCTACCTTGGTTTAAATCAAGAACTAATCACAGTGTCAACAACATTGCTTCTAAGAGATGTAATCAACATGAAGGAGAAGGAGGAAAAACTCATGAATCTCAAAAGTAAGATAATGTTCAATTCACTCAAGATCAAATGCAGCAAATTCTAAAGATATTATAGAAAACCAATACTAGTCATAAAATCAACAGTTTCATGGGTGAGTCAAACTCCAAAGCAGAAGAAGGTATGGATTTTATGAATTCTTGGATTATTGATACAGGTACCACTGATCATGTGTACAATAACATTTCTCAATTTATTAGCTTCTTTAAGATTGACCCTATAACGGTTAAATTACCAAATGGCTCCACTGTATCTGCCAAATATGTAAGAATCATAAATCTAAATAAAGACATTTCTCTGTACAATACCCTTTATATTCCTGAATTCTGCTTTAATCTTGTATCTGCACAATGCCTTATCAAAGCCATGAATTGTAAACTGACTTTTTCTGGCAAGAATAGTCAACTACTGAATCCAATTTCAATGAAAAAGATTGGAGATGCTAAACTCATAAAGGGACTATATCATCTACAAGTTCTAGAGGAGAAACACTTCAATACAACAGCAGCAATTGCATATGATATTGAGGAATACGCCCAGAATGAAAGCATGGATCTGTGGCATCACAGACTCGGGCACCCATCAGAGAAGGTTCTCCAACTTTTGAGTAATAGGTTCCCCTATATATAGATCAATAAAATTGGAGTGTGATTCTTGTCACTTTGCTAAACAACATAAGTTTCCTTTTACACATAGTGAATCCAAAACTTTACAAACTTTTGAGCTTATACATGTAAATATATGGGGTCCTTCTACTGAACTTTCTGTACATGGATATAGATATTTCCTCTCCATTGTAGATGATTATTCACTTGGATCTTCTTGATTAAAAACAAATATGAAACTAGGAATGCACTAAATAATTTTGTTACCTTAGTACAAAATCAGTTTGATAAAAGAATTAAAGTAATCAGAACACATAATGGCCAAGAGTTTGCATGTACTAATTTTTATAATAAGCATGGCATAATACATCAAACTACGTGTATTGAAACACCACAACAAAATTTCATTGTTGAAAGGAAACATCAACATATTATGAATGTCACTAGAAGCTTAATGTTTCAATCCAATCTTGCTCCTGTTTTTTGGTGTTATGTTGTTGCTCATTCTGTACACCTCATTAATAAAATGCCTTATGCTGTTACAAAAGACAAAACTCCCTATGAATTGATGTTTGAAATTAAACCAAACTTAACTAAATTAAAGGTTTTTGGTTCTCTTTGTTTTGCCTCTACCATTGAGAGAAATAGAACTAAGTTTGATTTAAGAGTAAAGAATTGTATCTTTCTTGGTTTTAAAAATGGTGTCAAAGGCTATATAATGTTAGACATGAATACTAGGGAAATCTTTATTTCTAGAAATGTTTATTCTATGAAACTGTCTTACCTTTTAAGAATAAGTCCAATGAGAAACCTGAGGAAGAACAACAGGATAACAATTTTAATCATCTTGCTGATACACAAATTGAGGATGACATTAATGAGATCATCCTTGAAAATGACCATGAGCAAGAAGAGGAGGAAGAGGTCATGAACACTAGGAGATCAACAAGAATAAGAAGAGCTCCTGCTTTTTTGAGGGATTATCATTACCAAATTAACAATTGCAATAAAATCCAGGAACAAATAAAAAATAGTAAGAGCTTCTATCCTATATTTGCCTTCACTAATTATGATTTTCTTGCATAATAGACAAGCTTTGCTTTCACTATATCCACCAATGATGAACCAAAGGACCTAAAATAATAAATTTAACAAAAATAAAAAAATATTATAAAAATACATTAATTATAAAATAAAATTTATGATACATATAATTTATGTTTAAATATATAAATAAAAATTAAATATACTTAAACTAATAATTTAAAAATTAAATACTAACCTTCACATGTTTCCACCTTGAAGCTCAATAATTCTCTTTCCAGGTTTTAAGTTGTAAAGGAGCTTTTGACGTACACATTTCTTGCTTCATACTTGTTTGCCACATACTTTAAAATATGGTGGAGGAAATTGAACGTCAAATTATTTCTCCATTGTTATCAAGTTCGACCTTTTTCTTCTTTAGTTTGGCATTGATAATTGATAATATGTCCACGTCTCTTTTTTTATATGTTCACTTAAAATAAATTAATCAAAATAAATTAATATAACAAAATATAACAAATTTAATAATTAAATAATTTAATTTTAGAAAAAGTACTTGTTCAACATCAATTAACTCCAAGGAATTCACTCTTATAGAATTTAATTTAAATGACTTCGTTACGTATAAAATAAAAAATTTAATAATTAATAAAAATTAAAGATAAATATAAATTATATATAAAAAAATAAATGTAACTACTAATAATTTTTAATTTAATAAAAAAACATTGAAAAAATTATTACATACCTTATTTTCAATGTAGCTTTCATTTTCTTCTTTCAGATTCTTCCCGCTTATAATCTTTATCATCTTTTTCATACTTTTCTTTTTTTTTCTTCTTATTCTTGTTATTATGAGCTGTGACTTTGAAAGGATATGATAATCCCAAAGCTTCTAACTTTGCTTTAATTTCTGCAATTCGTTGTAATTTCTGCTTTTCATATTCAGACATGGTTTTCTCACACAAAACAAAAACTAAAAAATTATTATTATACAAATTATAATTATAAATCAAATCATAATTTAATATCATATCATTATATAAATAATGAATTAACTAATACATAAAAAAATAATTCATAGAGACTAAATAATAATATGCTCTTAATCCTTTATTATATTGGGCCAAACTACATTAGATTGTACAGATATAATTAAATTGTACACAAAGATGATATATAGTACAAAAATACAATGATAAACAGATATACATTGTACAAAGCAGATATATAGTATAGAGTAGAGTAGATATACAGTACAGAACATATATACAGTATAGAGATGATGATATATGTAACGCTAATAATTTAGAAAACATTTTATTTGAATATGTGTAATTTCCGCAAAAAAAAAATTCTGAATTTGAAATTGTAACATTTTAAATATTTTTATACATGCACAAACATAAACGAAGAAAACAAAAGAAGATGATAATTTACAAATAATATATGCATTTATATGTTTCATATAACTGTCTGTTCCAGGAACCATAATATAACATTTACATATACAAAAATGATGGGTAAAACGTTTCAAACCAAAAGTGTCACATATGTAGTCGCATCAAGCAGGTTCCCATTAAACTATTAAGTAATTATCATACTAAGAAGAGAGGTCTTCATCTTCATATAGAGTCTCAAAGGTTTCTAGCTCGTCGGAGGAGAGGTTCGACAATGAGATGTCTCCCTCATCAGCCGTGACCTCTACTGCTGTCATTCTTCCTCCCGTCACTCGCGTCGGTAGACCGGTTGCGTCATGGTCGTGGAACTGGAACTGGTATCATAGGGGTCTTAGAGGTCGTACAGTTCCTCTATATACATCATAATTATACATGTGGTTTATCCTTCTATTACCCTCAATGCAAAATGGCACGCTATATGATGCTCGTGCGTCTACGATGATAACTGAATCTGATCCGTCTACTCCAAGGGTTAATAAATATTTATAAAAACCTATTTGTTGGTATTCTCTAAATAGCTCGTTATAACTATAATTATATTGTATGTCTACTATTCTAACTCTACGAGGTTGGGTGGTCATCATTTTGTCCTGAAAATATTGGGTATAAGGGTAAGTCTCTTCCTAGTCATAATCCCAATATATACAATGAAATAAAAGGATGATAGAATATAAAACAGATAGAGTAAATTCAATAAATTTCATCAATATAAAAATATCAGTCAATCAATTACTCAATCAATCAATCAACAGTCATTAAACATGCAAGTAAGAGTTAATATTAACATAATATAAATTCTAGATAGTCATTCTCTTCATCTTTCACTTCCATCATATCTCACAATTTTCACTATTATTTTTGGCCCCTTAAACGTTGCCAACCTCACCACCCAGATGATGTTGGCCTTACGCTGGTGTGGATAGCTGCCGATTAGTACTACGCTACACAGATACAACGTGTGCGCACAAGCCCCTTTGGCAAAAAGCATAGTCAGTGATTTAGTCGGGAACGAAGTGCGAGGCCTATGACAGTCCCCAAACACATCGTGCACATCGATGGCTGGGCCACTTCACCACCCATCATTTCGCCCAGGTCATCAAACCTTCTTGAACTACACTTCAGTGTATGTCTGTGACTCATCCACACGGAATTCAACTTGGAAAGACATTACCGTCAAAATCTCACAACTTTCGTACCCTCTAGGTAGTTAGTTCCAACTTATCATCTTCAATCATCACTTAACAATAAAAGAAAATTACTTTGGGGGTGCAAATAGTAAAATAGGGGTGCAAATAGTAAAAACAGGGGGTGCGAATAGTAATTTGAATTTTTAAAATTTTTTTTTGGCACTCAACAAAGGTCAAATCCACTAAGCTAATTTTTTTTGTGCACTTAGCGAAATTTTCCTTCGCTGAGCGAATTCGTCCCAATGATGAGTATTCTTCAATGCGCTCAGCGGATTTCAAATCCACTGAGCGGATTCTTACAGAGTAGTGAAATATTTCACGATTTCTAGTGATTTAATCATCCATTTTCAAAATCAAACACGTACAAACAACAGACAATCCATAAAACATCATACATTGTAGATTAGAGTAAGGAATAAACTCCCTTTACTTTTAAGTTCTTCAAACGGTCCAAAAACAGAGAAACTTGGAAAATTCTAACTCAATCCTCAATTTTAGAAGAAACATGAAAACGGGAGTAGGATTTTGAGATTGAAAGTTTATAAGAATGGAGAGGAAGAAGAATATGGTGCGGGCAGAGAGAGATGGAGGAAAACAAAAAAGGAAAGGGAAAGGAAGGCGATGTAGGGGTTATATATATATATATATATATAACATTTGAGGTGGTGAAGTTTTTAGTTTTTTTTTTCTTGATTCTCTTTTCTTTTTTCTTTTTTTTTCTCTTTTTTTTTCTTTTTTTTTCTTCTGTTTTTCTTTTTTCTTTTTCTCTATTTTTTTATTATATATATATATATATTTTTTTCTTTTAAACTAATAATAATAATAATAATTTTTATTAATTTTTAAATCTAACACAAATAAAATACACATTCAAAAATTAAAGGTGTTACAATATACAGTATAGAGCAAATAATATACAGTACAGAGATGATGATATACAATACAGAGATTGTACCGTATAGGTATCGGTCAGTCCTATATCAGCCTTACCTCATGGCGTTCGACCGAGGAGGTGTTGGCTTAAATCGACAACACCTCGGTTAGTCCTCTGCTCACTGGGTAGTGGGCAGTCAATTGTCATTCACTTAGGTATTATGTTACTTCCTACCTTATTATAAATTGGGGTCCAAGAAGCCAAGTAAAGCAGTCTAATTTATTCACTTACTCTCTTTACACACATTAAATACTGTTTATACTCTTGAGCGTCAGAGTGTAATCACAAGTACCCCCTCCATTCGGTCCTAACTATTGAAGGAGACTCAAAGCCTAGAAGGGCATCTTAGTGAGGTACTCGGTCTGTGTAAGTACATTTTGACGCCCATCGTAGGGCCGAAGTATTCTCAGACGATGGCCATAAGTAGGAATCAATCAATCCAGGAAGAAGAAGGTCGAGCAGTTGACACTCCCCCTCCTGACAATGCGCAAATGATGGAGATCATAATGAAGGAGCTATAGGAAATCAAGCAAGGACTAAAGAGAACCACTAACGAGGTGGGGCAACTGCACGAATCCCATAACAAAATGAGGCGGAGGATGGACGATTACAAAAGGTTGATCTCTCGGATTGGAAAGCCGACAGCTTCTCGGTCTGTCAAAACCACTCCTTCCGCTGCGGAGGCGTCCACTTCTCAGCCTCCCCCAATAGCACCTGCTCCATCTAATACCCGGGTAGATTCCCGGTCAAAAGCCGCCAGTAATCGCCTTACAGCTCAACTTGGAGACCACCCGACATCTCACCGATCAGCCAAACCTTCTTAACGTTTGCAGCCATTCACTCAGGTAATCTATTACTTCCTACCTTATTATAAATTGGGATCCAAGAAGCCAGGTAAAGTAGTCTAATTCATTCACTTACTCTCTTTACACACATTAAACCCTGTTTATACTCTTTACTGACTTGAGCGTCGGAGTGTAATCACAGGTACCCCTCCATTCGGTCCTAACTGTTGAAGGAGACTCGAAGCCTAGAAAGGCATCTTAGTGAGGTACTTGGTCCGTGTAAGTACAGAGATGATGATATACAGTACAGAGATGATGATATATAGTACAGAGATGATGATATATAGTACAGAACTGATATATAGTACATAGATGATGATAGATGATATACAGTACAGAGATGATGATATACAGTACAGAGCTGATATATAGTACATAGATGATGATAGATGATATATAGTACATAGATGATGATATATAGTACAAAGATGATAATATACAGTATAGAGAAGATGATATAAAGTAGATTATGTACAGTACAGTACAGAGATGATATACAGTACAATATGGATATACATACAGTACAGAGCATATATATATATATATAAACAGCAGATATACATACAGTACAGAGTAGATATAAATATAGTATAGAGCAGATATACATATAGTACAACAATGTTATTAAATATCCGTCATGGTGGTGTCATGGCGGAAAGCGATGGCAATTTTTTCGCCGGCCACCATGAGAAGGCGGTGGCGGATCGATTTTGTATGGCGGTGCATGGCAGTTGCATCCCATGGTGTTGGAAGTGCAAATTGCGGCGTCCAAAGGAAAAAGAAAGAGTGGAGCGGTGGGGACGATGACAACGGAAGCGACGACGATGGCAGCGGAAGCAACGACGGTAGCGGGAGAAAGAGGGAAGGCATCGGGGTGGTGGCGGCGGAAGCTCTACTAGGAAGAAGACATGAAGATGATAATAAAATTAGGTTAGACTTTAGGAAGAGAAAACTGAACCTCTTTATTTTTTTTCAGCCCATTAAATTTTTTTGTCAGACTTTAATTTGTTTATAGCCCATTAACCTAACCCTTCAGCCTATTAACCTAACCCTAACCTAAATAAAACCTAACCACTTTTACCCTATCATCACAACTTGTTGTTGCCGATGCCTTCACAACACCATCATTGCTGTCGCTGTCATCGATTCCGCTTTTGCTACTATCGTCGTTGCTTCCGCTTTCGCTGTCGTCACTGCCGCTTTCGCTGCTGTCGTCGTCGCCGCCACCTCTTTTTCTGTTACCGCTGACGCTATTTTTGCTACTGTTTTTACTGTTTCACTACCACTGTCACCGCCATCATTGTTGTTTTGTCGTCACTGTCGTCGTCGATGCTACAATTTTTACTATTCACCGCCATTTTTTCCGGTCCAACCAAATAGAAATTTCAATGACAACCGAAGGCAGTTCAAGAACTTCTACTAGGAATGATCCAGGTTGGAAATATTGTCGTCCATTGGATGAATCCAACTTAAACATCATAGTTTGTGATTATTGTGGGAAAATCATGAAAGGAGGAGTTACTAGAGCTAAAGAACATTTAATGGCAAAGAAAAGCAATGTTGGACCTTACCTCAAAGCTCTAAAAAATGTAAGAGAAGAGCTTTGGAAATTATTTAAAGACAAGGTAGCTACCTCAGTAAACTCGATAGATAATGTGGGTGATAATGAGAGTGAAGATGAAGTTGAATTTTCAACAACTAGTAATGTTAAAGGGATAAAGAATCCTAGTAAAAAAGGACCGCTGAATATGTTTTGTAGGAATCCTGCTCTTGCGTTAGAGAAGAGAAAAAAGGAAAAATTGAGACAAGTTAGTATAAAAGAGGCATGTGACAAAAACTTAAAGGCATCAGTTCATTAATACATTGCTCGTTTTTTGTACCAAACAGGTTTGTCATTCAATCTTATTAAGTTAAAGAGATTTCAAGATATGATTGATGCTATTGGAACTTATGGTCCAAATTTACCAGCTCCTAGCTATCATCAAATTAGAGTTTCACTCCTTAATAAAGAGATGAACTACACTGAAGGATTGTTGAAAGATCATAAATTGCAATAGGCCAAACATGGTTGCTCTATTATGTCAAATGCATGGACTAATTGGAAGCAACGAACCTTGATTAATTTTTTGGTCAACTCTCCTACAGGGACAATGTTTGTAAAGTCTATTGACGGTTCTAAATTTTTGAAGACGGGAGAAAAATTATTTGAAATGCTTGATACTCTTGTTGAAGAAATTGGAGAAGAGAATGTTGTTCAAGTGATCACAGATAATGGAAGCAATTATGTCTTGGCTGATAAGATGTTTGAAGAGAAAAGGCCCAATCTGTATTGGACTCCTTGTGCTGCCCATTGTATAGACTTGATGTTGGAAGATATTGGAAAGCTTCCTTTAATAAAGAAGACAATTCAAAGGGGAATTAGTCTTGTTGGCTTTATTTATAGTCATTCTAGTATCTTAAGTTTGATGAGACATTTCACAAACAAAAGGGAATTGGTAAGACATGCAATCACAAGATTTGCTACATCTTACTTATCACTAGAAAGACTTCATCAAGAGAAAGGAAGTTTTAAGAAAGATGTTTACCTTTGATGAATGGAGCAAAAACAAGTTGTCTAAGGATGCTAAGGGAAGGGAAACTTCAGAAGTTGTCCTTATGCCTTCATTTTGGAATCATGTTGTGTTTACACTTAAAGTCATGGCTCCTTTTGTCCGTGTGCTTCGTCTTGTAGATGGAGAAGAAAAGCAGCCATGGGCTCTATTTATGAAGCAATGGAAAAAGCCAAAGAAACCATAATGAAGTCTTTCAATAATAATGAAAGTAAATACAAGGATGTATTTACAATCATTGATAATAGATGGACTTGCCAACTTCATCGTCCATTACATGCAGTTGGCCACTTTTTGAACCCAGAGTTCTTTTATTCTAACCCAGAAATAGAATACGATTTGGAGGTAACCAATGGATTATATGCTTGCATCAAGAGGTTAGTGCCAAGTAAAGATGTGCAACAAAAAATTTTAACTGAGTTGCCTCTTTACAAAAGTGGAAGTGGCTTGTTTGGTGATGATTTTGCTATAGAATCAAGAAAGACCAAAGCTCCTGGTGATATATTTAAACACTTTCATACAAGTTGTTCCAAGTGTTTTTAATTGCTTTAACTTTTAAGTTATCTATTTGTTTTTATAGCTCAATGGTGAAAGAATTATGGCCACACAGCCCCAAACTTGCAAAAGTTAGCAATCAAGATTTTAAGCTTGATATGTAGCTCATTAGGATGTGAACGCAATTGGAGTGTATTTTTGAGCAAGTAATAGTTATTGTTCACATCACTTCATTAGAAGGATTTCTACGAAGTATGAAGAAACTAATTATCATTTTGCTTATCATATTACAGATTCATTCAAAAAAGAGAAATAAGATTGACCATAAGTGTTACCACTATTTGAAGATTGGACAACTCTACACAAGTATTCAAAGTGTTTTAATAATGATCAAGAAAATAAAAAATCAGGACATCAAAGATAATTCAAGAAGACTAAAGGAAGCTCAAAGATTTACAAGATACAGAAGACTTTAGTTTATAGTTAGGAGTGAATGATTTCAAAAGGTAATCATCATTCAGTTCAGAGTATTTTCTCAAGAAAACTATTTTTGAAAAACTATAAAAATCACTAAAATAATCGATTATATGAAGAACATAATCGATTATGTTTCTGGAAAATATTTTAAGAATAATTTTGACTCGGCAATAATCGATTATGTAATCGATTATGCTTTTTTGAAAATAACAAGCTTGTGCTAATAATCGATTAGATAATCGATTATGCCATTTTGAAAAATAAATGCTTGTGGGAATAATCGATTAGGTAATCGATTATTTATTTCAAATCTGAAAGTATTTCTCTTGGGGATAATCGATTATGTTCGAAGAATTTTGAAAAATAAACGTTGCAAAAAATCCTCCTAAATTAAGGAGTATCTTAGATTTTATTTTCTGAACGTTGTGAGGCTCTGAATAGAGTAAAGATTTGATTTCGAATTTAAAATAAAATAAAATATTTTATTTGGGAATCTTTGGTTATTTAATAAGCATATCAGGGTTTTTCAAGATACCTCATTCAGACGTTCCTTTACATATTTTTTCTTTGAGTATCTAGAGCCTCGAAATTTTTATGTTTTGAAAGAGAGAATATTTTTCTGTGCATTAATCTTTCTGAGAAAAATCTTGAGGAGAGCCGGTGCTACAATTTGAAAGCTTCACTCCAGGTGATATTTTTCTTGTTTATGTTCATCCTCTAAGACTGTTTAGAGGAGGTGTTTTCTCTTTCCTTGTGTGATTCAAGGAAAGTGTTTCATTTCTTGTGTGACTCAAGGAAGGTGTTTCATTCCTTGTGGGACTCAAGGAATGTGTGGTAATCTCTTGTGGGTTTTCAAGAGATTGTGAGGTCTATCTTTAATTTTGTATTTTTGCATGTTTCACCTGTGATTAGTGGTTGTAAAAATTGTGATAAATTAAAGATATAAGAGTGTGGGATCATCTCAGGTTGAGGTGATTGGGAACTGGACGTAGGGTTAAGGATTTAATCCGAACTAGTATAAATTCCTATGTTCGTCTTTCTTTCCCTCATCTTTTAATTTTCCGCTGTGCTTTATTAAATATCTGCTAGACTAATTAATTCAAGAGGGATAAAATTTGAATTAAATAAAAGTTAAAGTTTTAATTTTTATAACATCAATTCACCCTCTCTTGATGCTACTTGGTAACAATAAGAAATTCCATGATTTGGTTTACATCAAGTATAACCAACATCTTGCTCAGAGATACAACATTAGTTTTTTATGATGATCTCACTCTTAATTGGGCAACTGTTTATGAAGCTTCAAGGGTTGGATTGCCAATAATTTGTAAAGGAAAAATACTAGTTGTCGCAACCGGGATCACGACGGGACTAGCGAACATAAACGGTTTCACCCTCTTTAGGGGAACAAAGGAGTCACCACCATAGTTTATTAAGGAAAACTATGAAAAAACTAAAATGATCTTCCAAACAAAAAAAATGGGTTCGGGAGTCGATTACGTGTAGGCAAGGTATCAGCACCCTACAACGTCCGTCTTAAGACAGTTACCTTTCAATTAAATATGCAAGATAAATATAACTTTATAATGTTTTTTTCCCCTATAAACAAATAAAGTATTATAATGTAAAATTAATTCTCAAATTATTATTGTTAAAAAAGAAAAATATTAAATTAAAGTTTATTTGGGCCCGACAAGATATTAACCTTACTCCTACGTATTTCCATTTAGAATGAAAAATCAGGATTACGTAGTTCTTCCTAAAATATTATTTTTTCTATTTATTTTATGATTAGTAATTTTAAAGAGAAATGAGTTTTGAAAAAAATAAATTATATATTTTATTCTTTTTTATCAATCTTATAATAAATCAAGATAGTGTAAACTATACATTGATATTATAGATTGCTATATAAATTGGCTTAAAATAATTAAAACATATTTATTTTATCTAAATAAGTTTTAGTTAAAGGTTAAATATAAGATGACGTGTATAGTTATATATATATTTAAATGATTATTTTATATATAGGTGATATAAAAATACTTAAATATAATAAGCATTGGATGTAAGATAATGTACATGATTGTACAAACATCTAAACAACTTTTTAATATGAAAAAAAAGAGTAAATTTCACAATCATATTAAAAGTTGGTACCAAAATTTTTTAATAAAAAAAAAGGTTTATTATAGAATTATTAGTAAATATTTATAAAATTAAAATTATAATTTGAGTAAACTTTGAGAAAATATAAAATATAAAATATATAATGACATGACAGATGTAAATAGATCAATTAAACTTAAAAGAAAAATGTAAATATATATTTAAATTTTTAATAAAAGATAAGATATCAGGTATAAGATGATGCGTGTGGTCCTACTTAACCCTTATCCTTCTTATGATAAAATTATCATGATAACCTAATATATAAATTTATTTAAGCAAGTATACTTAATTAATTAAAATTATATCAAAATTATTATTTAAAAGCCGTACATTAAAATTATGCTTTATATGATCAAATGCTAATTATAAAATGACGTGACTAGCCATATATATAATTAGATGATCTTATCATAAAATAAAAAAAAATAAAAAAATAAGAAAAGTTCCAACTAAAAAATAAAATGAAAAAAAATGAAAAAAAATCAATGTAATAATACAACGAACATTTTCGTATAATAATATATTAAATATTATATTTAAAACTAAATATCTATAATTTGAAATAAATTAATTTCTAGATTATTAATTATTATTATTTTTATATAAAAAAAAATATTCAATCGATAAATTAAATGAAACTAAATAAATGAAAATGAAATAATGATAATAATAATAATAAAAATACAAAATAAATTAAATAAATAAAAATAAAATAATAATAATAATAATAATAATAATAATAATAATAATTTGAGATAATTTAAATTCTTTATATCAATTTAGCTATATACCTAATTATTAAAAATTCCAATAAATAATGAAGCAAAAGAAAAAAAATGGGAATCTTTATCATTAACCTTATCTTTTTTTTATCTATTTGTTGGCTGCCATGATTATAAGTATCAGTATAGACACAAGCAATAATAAGAAATACACAAGAGTGAAACCACACAGTGCACCAATGTCACCACCACTGCAGATGGATATTTTCATATTCAATTCAAAAGAGCTACAATCCACTCAAAAGGTGAAAAAAATGTATCAAATACAGTAAACGAACAAACTAGAACGCAAGCGAAAATATTCCATACTAACCAACAAAATCATAAACAGAGATGCAGTTCCCATGTTCCCTTCTATATTTTCTTTTAAAATTTTCCCAATGGAAATTTACTGGCAAAATGACTCATCTAATATTGATAATAGAAGAGCAAGGATAATAAACAGGTTGCTCTCCCTACCAAACGCTTTCAACCCACAGTTGCTTTGCTAAAGGTCTCAGTGAAAGATTAAAATATAACTGGCAAAAGCCAATAATAAGGTCATCGACAACATCAACAGGTAGTTTCTCAATTACCACATTCTCCTGGACAGCCTTCTATATTACGCTGTTCCCTTCTATTTTCCACAGGAACAAAACAAAAACCAAATATTCCACCCAAACAACCAAAACTGAAAATAGAGCACATACCACACCTTACATCTTCATTATTTTTATTTTCCAAAACAAGATACAAATTGAGCATTCCAGTTCTAGTAAATTTGAACTTCGAACCTAAACACAACACAATGGCCCTAGAACGGAGGAGAAAATCCCTAATTCGCAAAAGTAAATCACCGCTAAAGCGACGTGCCAGGTGTAGAGCACATTGAGGGAAGAAAGCGTGGGAAAGGAAGAGGAATCATACCGCGTCGATGAAATTCTTTTTCTCCCACGAAAAAAAGACGCCCCCTCCTCTTCTCCTTTCTTTTTTCCTCCCTTTCAATTTTACAACAGCCCCTTTTGCTTCTCCTTTCTGTTTTCCTCCCTTTCAATTTTTATAGCCGCCCCCTTTTGCTTCTCCTTTCTGTTTTCCTCCCCCTCAATTTTTACAGCCGCCCCTTCTTATCGCATCCCTTCTCCCTTAGGTTAAAAAAATTAGGTTAAATTACTTGGGTCATGGGTTCCTTCAATTTGGATCTCTTTTTTTTAATCTATACTTCATTTTTTTATTTAGGTCCCCTTTTTTTTCTTTTTATTTATTTATTTATTTATTTCATTTTATGAAAATAGATAAATATATAGTAAAAATAGAATAAGTAAATAAAAAATATTATTTCTAAAATATTATTCCTATTTTATTTAGTGATCTCTAACTTTATAACTCTTTCTTTTTTATTTAAAACATTTTTTTTCTTAATGATAATTAAATAATCATATTTAATAAATAAATAAATAATAAAAGAAAATATATATATATATATATATATATATTTGTATTATTTATTTTTTATCTTCCGGACGAAATTGGGTGTCAATACTAGCAGAAAAAGAAAGCAACCAGGTGAGATTGTAATTAGATCTTCTCAAGTTTCAAAGAAGAAAGGAGCAAGTTCAACTTTAACCCCAACAGAAAAGAGGGATAAACAAAAAATTTAAGTTGAGGATGAATTGGACTTTGATAGCTCTAATTCTAAGTTTGAAGACATTGAGGAATTATTTAACTTCAACAAATCTTTCTCTGAAGGGGGAAGAGGAAGAGGGATATGCCCCATTAGATAATAACATAGATGATAATTATGTAGCGATTGAGGAAGAATCAGATAATTAAAAGAGTATTTATCTTTATATTTTGTTGTTATTTATGTTTAGAACTTGAAGATATTGAATTAATGTTGAATTTCATATACCTTTGTGCATTTTCTTTTATTTATATATATATATATTGTATTTTTTTATATATATTTATTATTATTTATATTTGTCCGCGATGCTTCTGCCATAACCCGATATAATATCCAATATATTTTCATAAAAGATATTTAACCTTCCGATATTTTTCGTTATCCGATATTGATAACACTGCAGTACAGAAAAGATATACATAGAGTATAGAAATACAGTGATGTACAGTACAACAGTGATGTATAGTACAATGCAAAGATGATGATATATAGTACAAATATATATATATAGTACATAACAGATATACATATAGTACAGAGCATATATACATACAGTACAGAGCAGATATACATATAGTACAAAACAGATATACATATAATACATAGCATATATACATACAGTACATAGCAGATATACATACAGTATAGAGCAAATGTACATACCATACAAAGAAGATATATATAGAGTACAGAAATACAGTGATATACAATATAGAAATTTAGTGATATACAATGTAGAAATACAGTGATATATAATATAGAAATATAGTGATATACAGTACAAAAACACAGTGATATATAGTACAAAAATACAATGATATATAATAGAGAGCAGATATAGCACTAATGAGACTTTATTTTAACATATTTTACTTAACTAATAATTATGTTTAAGCACTCTTAAGCAAGTTAGAACAACTAAAATAATCCTAAATTATATTCTATAAGAATTATGAAGTTTAAAATATATTCATTACAAAGCAACATAAAATTACCATATTTTTTATATATTTACAGTTTGATATTCACTGACTGTTTCACTCATATCTTTTGCTATAATGCTCCTAAAATCGTGATTCTTGATGTAGATTAAAATAGACACATGGAGTTTTTCATAGAAACTCGAATCGTGCAATTTGGTTCAGAAATGGATTTTTCACAGTCAACCCAAGTCAGGTCAACTGTAGTTCGCGAATCCAAGAGAGTCAACCTTGAAGAAGTGAATCTCCAAAACGCTACAAAACTCCTAAAATCATGAAATCAATGCCAAATGAAAGTGGACTCATTGGGCTTCAATTTAGATCTCAAATCATACAATTTGGATTAGAATTAGATTTATGATAAGACAATTAAGCAGGCTCGACAGTAGCTGACATCATCTGGCGCACGCGATAAAACCTATCTTAGTGATTGAAGCCCACCAAACTCGTCCAAGCCCTTAAACCCTAATACAATACAGGGAATAAGCTAGGATTTGCGCCAGCTTTACCTTTCCATCCACTTTCCTTCCGTTAACTGCCCTTCAACTGCTTAAGGAGAAACACCGCTTCAGCTTAAGAGAGACCCCCAACAAAAATATATATATATATATATATATATATATATATATATGCAGTATTGATTATCATAATTTGAAAATATTTTTTATAAATTGAAAGAAGAAAATAAATAGTTACAAAATTAAAACGTTTAAAAAATTTAAGCGCTCAATTTAAGTGATAAAGAAAATAAATAACTACAAAATTGAAGCGCTTAAAGCACTCAATTTAAGCCCTAAAGAAAATTAATAACTACAAAATTAAAGCGCTTAAAAAATTAAAACACTCAATTTATAATGCTTAAAAAGTATATCAATTCTTTCAAATAATTTTCAAGCGCTTAATTTAAACGTTAAAGAAAAATAAATAACTACCAAATTTAAACATTTAAAGAATATATTTCAATTTTCTAAATACTCAATTCAAGTGTTAAAAATATTTCATTTTTATCTACTAAAATTTTTATATGAAAAATAATATAAAAATATATATATTTATAATTAATTTAATTTAATATATTAATATTAAAGATGAAATAAAATATATTTTATATATTTTAAAAAAAAAATTTTAAAGATATATTTTAGATTAAGATTTTATAAAATAAATATTATATACATATTTTTTTAAAAACAAATAAAAATATAAAATATACAGTTAATAACAAAGTATATTGAAAGTATTTTTTTAAAACTGAAAAAAAAAAATTAGCTAATAAATTTAGACGTTAAAAAAATATAATTAAATTTTTCAAACGTTAAATTTATACAGTAAAAATATTTCATTTTTATTTATTAAATTTTGTATATAAAAAATAATATAAATATATATATATAATTAATTTTTTAAAATAAAATTAATAATATAAAATATATTTTATTTTTAAAAATATATTTTAGATTAAAATTTTATAAAATAAATATTATTTACATATTTTTTTTAGATAAAGAAATAATATAAAATATATTAAAAATATATATATTTTTAAAAATATATATTCTGAATTAAAATTGTGTAGAATTAATCTTACTTATATTTTAAAAAGAAAAAAAGAATTAATAGTATAAAATATATTAAAGATAAATATAAATTTTATTTTTAAAGATATATTAATTACATAATTCAATTTAATTTATATTAATATATAACTACTTTTATGAGAAAATTTAGAAATAAAGTCTATATAAATTATAAAGGAAGGAGAAAAAGAAAATGAGAAAATTTTAGATAAGAAGAAAGAGTGAAATTGAATAAGAGAGATCAAGAATTAGAAGAAAGAGTGAAAATTTTATTCTTGCATTGTTATTTGTTCTCATATCAAAACACGAACATCGTAGTATCAACAAATTCACAAACACAAAACAATAAGGGTAAGGTAATGTAAACAAAACAAGACATAATATTTTATAAAGTTCACATTTAAATCATCTCAATCATTTATTCAATTAAATTTAAAGTGCTCAAACAGTTATAACAGTATTCATTCATACACAGTCATCACACTCATTCTTTTACATACATCTAAAATTCTAAACAAACTCTTCCGGAAAATTATATGGAGTTCTTAATCTCAGGGGTTAATGTACTCATGCATACTAGTTACTAGGCCATAGACACCTTTTAAGTATTTTTCACCTCAGAATTTGCAATCTCTTTTGAGTCTTTTTTACCTTAGGATTACCTATCTATCCTCATTTTGGCAACCACACGTCATAGTGATTCCCACACACATATCAAAGAATTGATAGCTCAATTCACCTATGCATTTGAAACCTCCATCAATTTCTCACCACATGGTATCCCTATCTATGTGATTAGAATACAATTGGAGTTTGGATACCCCTTTTGATACATCTAGAATTCCATATCTACAAACTTATTGGAACCACTACCATATAATTTCCATAATTTTCCATATAATCTATCGCATCTCACAAGTATAATTCTCATCATCATCATATAACAAATCTCATATTAAACTTCACCATAATTTATACATATAATCTCTAAGAGTTCATCATATAAAATTTTCATATCGTATATTACCAAATCTTAGATCATATAACTTAATAGTTTAATTATACAACAAATATCTTATCACATTTTATCATATTTCACATCTATATACTCTTTTGATTCAAATTAAAACATAATTAATTTTCAAAAAATAATGTATTTTCACTCAAGCAAGATAGTTTTCACTTAAGTGAAAATAATCTCAAGAGTAGTGAAACTTTTTTCACTCATCTTGACAACATGACCTTTAATCATAAAAAATTTGATATCTTGAGTTATACAAATTATTTTTGCGCGAAAGAAAAGTCATTAAGAAGCTAACATATAGGGCTACAACTTTTATTAGTATTACTTTTCCAAGTTCACAAAAAAAACATGCCAAATTGATATCGTAATCTCGAAGCGATATAATTTCCTGACAATATGATTTTTAATTACTAAAAAATCCATATATTGAGTTATACACATTATTTTTGTGTGAAAATAACACCTTTATTTTTTAGTTATATAACTTTGATGAATATCATTTTTCCAAATTTATTACTAAAATATTCCAGATTGGGATTGTAATCTCGAAGTGAAATAATTTCTAACTCAATTTAATATAATTTTCACAATTAATCCATTAATTCACTCAATTCATACTTCCACATATAATAGTCATTTCATCAAATACTTATAATGTAAAGAAAACACTTAATTAACTTCCCTTACCTTTAAATCAAATTTTCTCAAATAGAGATGGATAAAAGATGCCTTATCTTACTCTAAAGCATCCTTAAATACTAAACTAGCTATATTATTGAGGATCTAAACCAAGATATTCTTAAATTGAATATAAAATTTTGATCCCTAAGCATTTTGATCAAATTACTCTAAAAATTAGAAAAACTTAGAACTTACTCAAAATGAAATTCTATTCAGATAGGATTAATTTATTTTTCATGCTCTTTCACCTGATAATTCTCAGATCTTCAAATAGATAAGAGTTGAATAAGAATTCTTGAAGAGAATTGAGAGAGATTTCAAAGTTTGAGAGAGATTAAAGAGAGATTTCAAAACTTGATAAAATGAGGAAGAAAAAAATTTATTTCCTAGGTATCTCTTCTACCCTTCCCAAGGATTTGCCCCAAGGCCTACCTAATAAGAATCTAATCCGACCCTTACAATACTCCTCGTAACCAATATTGATAGTGAAGATAAGTTTTTGAAAATAGTGAAATCCTTTAAGAATTTCTTAAAAGAGAATTTGATGTAGTCTAAGAGTTTGGGATGAATTGGTGTAACTCGAGCTCTCTTTGTTAACCTACCTTACTCTTCTTGCATTGTTTCTCATACTACCCATCCACACACAAAAAAAAAAAATGACTCTATTCAACACCCATTCTAGAGTCAATCTACTTCTTCACTCTTTAATTATTTTATCAAACATTGTTTGTGTAGTAAAGAGTAACTTTGTGTACTCATATAAGATAGAAGTGACCAATCATGTTGTAATAATTTATTGATTAGTAAAACCTCTCAAGAGTGTTTGAGAGATAATAAAACCTAACTCAATTGAAGTAAATTTATATAAAAACAAATGTTTAACCTTCTATTACATACTTACTCGTTTTCTTTTATCTTAACTTTTTTTTTAAATATGTATGGATTAAACACTTCATAATGTTTAATCCCTATATTGAACCTTCTTATTGTTCATAGATAAAAATTATTGTTTAATTCAAATTAGTAATGATTTTTTCATCAATGTCAAAACACTATTTTTCAATTAATGTCAACTTTGATTTTTTTTTTTTAATTGATATTAGTTGGTAATTTTTTTATGTGATTTTTTCTCAAGGAAAGTAACTAGTATTATCTTTTTTTTTTCAAAAATAAATAAAGATTTTATTAAAAATTTATTTTAAAAGGACAACTTTTTTAATATATGTCTACTAGTAGAATTTTCAACTAACGTCAGGCAATAATTTGGGTAAAAGAATATCCTTAACCAATGCAAATAGTTGTGAAAAGTATTACTGGAAATCAATATCAATTAATATTCTCCGAAAAAAGTCGTTATGAATTATAAAATATTGATTGATAATTTAATTAATATTAAAATAATTTTTTTATTATAAGTAATTGAAATTAAAAACAATAAATTTGAATTACTTTATAAAAAAATTAAAAATAAAATAATTTGAATTGAAAATAATTCAAATTCAATATTTTTAATTTATTTGAGTTTACGAAATTCTCTATCAAATACAAAGTTAACTATTATTTTATATCAATAGTATAGTTAAATAAATACTTCTAAATAGTACTATTTTCTTTTGTAGTGTTACAAATGTGATTTTAATTTTTAAAATGGGACTCATGCTGTAGAGTATACACATAATTCTTCTTCTTCTTTATTTGTGATGGATTATCTTTAATGCATGAAGTTAAATTATGTTTACATATTGGGGGTATGGTTATTAAACATTGAAGACTTGTCAAAATTGTTTAAGAAAAATAGTTTAAGTCATTCATCCTAAAAGAGTCATTGGTATAAGACCTTTCACCACCAACCAATGTGTCCTTCAATATGTCTTTCATGTATTGCCTTCATAGAAAATAATTTGAATGTCAATTTTATTATTTCATTTCCAATTCGAAAATGTTAGATGTACGCTAAAAAAAATGAACGATATCCTTCAAACATTAAAAACATTGAGCGCTGCGCTGTGCTGGAAAATCTGGTTAAAAAAATAGGTTAAATTAATATATATATATATAAAAAAAAAGAAAGGTATAAACTTTACCAGTAATCAGTTTTAAGATTGAATTATAATCACTTTACGTAATATTAAAATCTAGTTAACAAAATTATTAAATTTAAATTTAACTATTTATTAATATACTAAATTTTGAATAATAAGTTGTTAGATCTAGATTGGGATTTCAACTTCTCATTTAGATAAATTAAATCTGTAATTATTTTCTACTCACTATCTATTTTTTGCGTTTAACATTTTATGTTCAACGCAACTAATAACTAAATGAAATTTTTTGCATATGGGTTGTGATTAGTTAAAAATTGGTGTTAGTAAATAAACAGTAATAGGTTCTCTAATTAGTAATCCAAGTGGTGCAACACCGAAAAAGTGAGAAAAAGAAATATATTTTATATTTGGAAAATTCATTTTCAAAATAAATAGGAACCGATTCCAGAATGAATAGGAGGTGTCCAAGAACTTATGGGGGTGCAAGAAGAAACAATCTGGGCTACAAGAAGTAGGATCTAGGAATTCTTTTGGACTTGGCTACCTACACTATGCAATCAACTTTTCGAAACAATTTAGATTTTCATTTAGAATGTTGTTTCGGAAAATGTGTAGCTATAATTTGCAGAAACTAAGTTATTTAAATTTTCAGGGAGCTAAAATTATTTTAACACATAAAATTAATTATTTTAATCTCTCACAACCCCGAAAAGTTAAATAAAGTAAAAAAAAAAATCAATCAAATTCTAAATATTTTTATTTTAAAAAATTTATTATTTTAGTGTAATAGAAATTCACTTCCCCAATAAATATGAAAGAAACAGAAGTGTTAGTGAAATTTTATATTTATTAGTATAAATTATTTTATATCCACTACGAATAATCCACTATCTAATATTTATTATATATTTTTTAGTAAATGATTATAATATATTATTTACATGATTACCCTTTATTAAAAAAATTAACAAAATTTTAAAAATATAAATAAGTGTCAATTTCTCCTTAATTTTGCTTGAAAGGGAAAGTTTTTTTTCTCCTGAACCGTCCCTACTATTAATTGCACCGAACTGCTCCTATCTCACTGTACTTGCTTCACATGATGTGTATTCTCAATCGCTTTATCTTCATCACTTTCATTTTTTTCTTTTCTTCTTTCACCAAACTTCTTCAATCTGCTTTTCAAACTTCATATTATTTTTATTTTTATTTTTTTTCTTTGTTCTGAAAATTCTTAAATGAACCTAATTTTGCTTCGTTCCTTCGAGTACTTATTTTAACTTTTTATTCAACTAAATTATTTAAAATTAATTTTGTTGGAAAATAGACACCTAAATTTTTTAATATGATATGACAATATATTCTAATTAAATATATTAGAATTTATTGTACTATTTAATTTAAAAATCTCTTAAATCTTTAATGTGAATAGGTGGATGAAATCTAATAAAAATATGATTAAGTTATAATAAATATTTAATGTGAGTAGATGGGATGAAATCTAAAAGAAATAAAATAAAAAGTTACATATCCTACAATTTTTATTTCCATGTTTATGAATTTTTATTTCAAAGTTTGAAATTTCTCGCACGAAACTAATTTTGCTTCATCCGATTACCTATTTTCATGTTTGACTTAAATTAGTTTTATTGGAAAGTAGACTAAAATTCTTCAACCATTGGTATTAAAAAATATTATGAACGAAGAAATTATAAACCTTGAAAATTGTATTATTTTCTTTATTTTATATTTTACTTTACTTGGGAAATACGTCGATGATATTTCAGCAACCAAACCATAATTTGTCTGCGTTTTTTTAATATATTTATTTATTATCACTAAAAATAAAGATTTATAAAAAAAATTAATTTGATCTTATTTTTATTAATTTATATTAATATTATTTTATATTTATATTAATTAATTAATTATTCTATAATTATATATTTAATTTTAATCTAAAATTTATATTTTTATAATAATTTTAAAAATTATTACTAAAATAATATTAAATCTTATAATAACTTTTATATATTGAATATATATTTAAATATTTGTAATTATTATAAAATAAATTACTATAAAAAATTAAAATTAAATAATACAATATAATATATATATATATATATATATATATTCAATCTTTAAAACTTAGTTATTAATTTTACTTTTTTTTTTTTTAATTTTAAGTTATCTCCATTATTTGAAATATTTCATTTATTTAAATCAGAATATATTTAAATAACTATAATGTATAATAAATTCATACAACTCATATATATAATATAGATATGGTTGGAAATTATTGGTTGTTATGTCCGAACTCAATGACTACCACTTGTGTGTCACATTGTGATCGACATTACGTCAAATATGACCATCATGCAATTTAATCATCCCACACATAGGTTAGGGTTACTGGTGCCCTTTCACCCATCTTGACATACCTCTCTCAAAACTTAATTTCATAATTTACGTAATTTGGTCAATTAGTAAAGTTTGGGATCTCATCAAATCTTCTATAACATAGTTCATCACATTAAGTACATATTCATACCACCCTAGGTACTATGCAATCATATAACTACAATTTATTATGGGCACCAACCTTCACGGCTTAGCTCGGCCAACAATAAAATGTTGATTCTGGGTATTAACTTATACAACTCAACTCACCCAACAACACAACTCACCCAACAATACACATCTCGACCAATAACACACATCTCGACTAATAACACATAGCTCGACCAACAACACACAACTTAACTACAATAAAATGTTGATTTTGGGATATTAACCCTTACAACTCAACTCGATCAATAACACATAATTCGATCATAATAAAATGTTGATTTCGAATATTAACCCTTATAGCTCAACTCGACCAACAACACAGAACTCGACCACAATAAAATGCTAATTCTAGGTATTAACCCTTACAACTCAACTCTGGTGAAAAATAATTGGTAGTAAAAAAGAAACTCTAGTGGTGAAAGTAATAATAACCTTTTAATTAAAAATGTTAAGAGACGTGAAAGAAGAGAAACGAAGTTTAGCCAACTTGTTGAGTTGTTAGGCATATGCTTGGCTTGTCGAATTAACTCTTGACCAACCTATTAAAGTACTAGGTCTATAGCCAAGTTGTTGAAACATGGATTGAATTATGGATGAGTTGGTACCAAGCTAACTGTTAACATAATATATATACTTGGATGACCTACGATGGTGTTGGTCGAGTTATTGAACTATATGGTGTTGATTGTGTACAAATAGTATGGATTTAATTATGGAAATGTTTGGAGTGTACTTGGTTGACCTATAGGTATTGGCTGAGTTATTGATATGGTTGGTGTTCGACTATTGGTTGAGGTTATATGTACCTAACTGACCTATTGAGATGTAGGTCAAGTTATGTAAAATATGAAATTAGGTAGTGAAACCCGATATATAGAGAAGTATGCTAGGATGGATGAGGGAGAAAGCCAATAGTCTTACCTTATGTGTAGGATGGTTAGGATGACACTAAGATCAAGTTTGACATAGTGTTGATCACAATGTGTCACATAGGTGTTAGTCTCTAAGTTTGAACAAAACAATCAATAATATTTAACAAGATCTATTCCATCCATACGAGTTATGTGATTTTATTTTATATAATAATTATTTAATTATATTATGATTTGAATACATAATTTATTATATTCTTATTTATAAATAGGTTACTACTTGGTATGTTTATTATATAAGAGTAAATAATATTACAAATAATAAAAAAAATTCAAAATATAAAAATTAAGTTATCGGTTGAACTTCAGGGTAGAAAAAAAATTATATGTATATATATTATTTTATAAAAAGTTATAAAATAACATAAACAAATACTTTCTATAAAAAGTTATTTTATAATAAGTATAATTAATACATAAATGTATAATCAGTTTATAAAAATTAGTACGTGGTTTAATAATATTTTAATAACAATTTTTTAGAATTGTTACACTATATTTAGTATTTTTTATACTTTAAAAAAATTTATATATTATTATCTTTCTTCGATTAAGATAATAGTTTAAAATTATTTTAATTAAAAATTAACTTTAAGTATTCAAATAAATAAGAACTATGAAATAATTAAAAATTATCTTATTATTTTTAATAAAATTTATTTAACTTAACTAATTATTGTATATGTAAAAAATAATAAAAATAATAGAATTATTATAATATATATATAAATAAATAAAGTATAAATAAATGTATGTATATATAAATAAAAATAAATAATAAATATCTTTGAACAAATTTAAAATTGAACATTACAAAATATAACATGTTGAATTAAAATATATAAAAAAATAATTAATATAAAATATAATATTTTGTATATAATATTTCTTTTCGTATTTATATATATATAATTTTAAACGTTTTATTCCCAAAAGTGTATGGGATCTGTTCCAGATAGGTAAATAACATGAAGGTGTTGGCCTAAAAAATGAGTTAAGAAGGGTTTCTATAGACACATAAGAATTGAAGTTTATATTTACAAAGCAACAATTTGTTATAGATAGAGAATTTACATAATATATGTGGAAGTGTTCCATTTATATCAAATGTGAGTAACTCACAATTCTAACATCCATGAGCATTCATTGGTTTATGATCGTGGAACGATCTTCTAAGCACTACATATTTTGATTTGAAGCAAGGGAATTCACTATTAAGATAAAATAGTATTCATGAACTGGATAAGAACCCATCTGATAAAATTCCAAAGCAACTATAAAGTAACATATCTATTCTAACTTATCCCTTAAGCATTTACTACAACTTATCTCTTCCAAGAGATAAGAAAACAGAAATCCTATCTTAATTTCATGCTTGCAAGAAGGAAAAATAATAATAAATAAAATAATAAATCAGGTTTTTTACCATATATAAATAGATGCAGGGAGAAGGAGGGGGAAAAAAAGGAGCAGAAGAAGAAAATGGGGTAGTAAGTAGAAGCAAATAATCAAAGAAATAGGAAGAAAGAATTAGTAAAATATTTTAACCACTTTCGATTGGTTATTATTTTTTTAAAAAAACTAAACCAATAAATCTTTTTTTTCTTAGGAATTTTGGATTAAATTTTTTACTCCCAAATTTAATGATAGATGATTTATTTTTATTTCTTATAAATATATATAATTATATCTCCATGTTTGGTTATTTAATATTTAAGAGTAAAGATTGTAAAATTAAGATAAATATTTTTTATTGGATCAATAGAATTAATATTTTTTATTTTTTATTTTTCATCTTTTATTTTCTATATCTTTTATGATAGCTTAATTTTTAATTCTTTATAAATAGAACAATACAAATTATATATTTGGTGTGTAAAATTTTAAATAATAATAAAAATATTTTTAGATTTTTAGTAATTAATATTCGAGAATGCATAAATATGTGTTATTCTAATTATGGTGAAACTCATTTATAACCACTACCCTAATAAATCCAAATCTTTATAATGAATAAATTGATGAAGGTATGTGTAGATGTTATTTTATGATTTTACATTATATTTGTCGTCACTTCCTTATTATTTTGTCTTGTGTGTAAAAAATGAAAAAAATAGATGGAGATTCCTCTTAACCAGAACCCATTCACAGTTGTAATATCCGCCATCTTTCTCGAAACTAATTAGAATAGACGTAGCAGCAAATTCAATGACGTTTCAAAGAATCGCGTTATCCACTATGTATTTTGCTTCAAATTTGGATGCCCCAATAACTTTGGAGGGTGTCGTAGTAGTTATCTTCTACTTACCTCCTACCATCCACACTAATCCTTTAATGATCTTATTTCCATGACAAATGTATGGGAAAATTTAGAGTATGTATAAATCTAAATATGTACAGTATTATTGTAAGAAAAAAAAATAACAATGCATAATAAATGTATATATATAAGTAGAAATGTAAAATCTTCAACTTATGATGAATGAAAAACAATCTTACGTATAAATACATATATGTCTTAAATAAATTAATATCTTCTGATCAATTTAAAATTGAACGTCAAATGTGTGTCCATTGATAATTATTGAAGGATGTGTGTTTGTTGGAATCTTTTCAAATTTCTGAAAACATACATACAATTCTTAATTACATAAAGACGGAAAGACAGATCATATATATATTATTATTAATTACAGATCATAAAAAATCATATTATTATAATTCAGAAACATTTCAATATAAAAATACAAATTTTCTTAATATAACATCTTATTCACATATTTCGATATATATATATATATATATATATATATATATATATACACACACGTAAAACGTCATCGGTAAATATCTAACATTTTAAATAATATCTGTAATATATATAATAACAATATATATATATATATATATATGCGTAAAACGTCATCGGTAAATATCTAACATTTTAAATAAATATATGTAATATATATAATAAATTGGATTAAGAATTTTGAGTGGACTTTGGACTCATTAATTTCGAATGAGTAAGGTATTTAAGGTTTAATTTTTCAAAACTTTCTCATTTGTCTTATTTTCAAAAATTCACTATTCCTCATTCTCGTATCTTATATGCTCTCTCATTCTCCTAAATTTTCACATATCTTCTCCTAAATCTTTTTTCTATTTTTCTTGGCACATTGTGGATTTAGAGGCAATGGGAAGAAAATAATCACCACTTCCAAGGATTTATATGTACAATTAGGTAAATTCACTTAATTATAATGTTAGGGTTCTTAATTTGAGAATTAAATTTGGGGAAAATTTAGGAATTTTGAAAGATCTGAATTAGGTTCTTGATAATTTAGATTAATTAGGATGTTTTGATGTTTAGGTCATTAAACTAGCTTATAATATTTGGGAAGAATCTTGTGGATCTTCAAGAAGGTTGTTGGAAATTGATGTAAGGGAAGCTAAAAATATTTCTAAATTAGGGAGAAATTGAATTGTGGAATAATTTTGTGTTAATTGATGGTGTAATTGTATTGTATGTTGATTAAATTGATGATTTATGATTGATAACATGAAATTGGCTTGAATGATATGCATTTGTAAGGAATTTGGCTAACTTTGAGTGATGGATTAAACTTAATTTGAGTTTTCTTGCACTGTACGTCATTTATTTTGCTCGAGCGAATGACTCTAAGACTGCTCTCGGGTTCATTTTTGTTTGAGTAATGAGAGTCTCGCTTGAGCAAAAATGTGGCATATTTTCATTTCAAATTTCGAAAAGTGATCTTCATGAAAGTTGTAGGCCTAGATGTTATCTGACTAATGGCTTTTTTTTTCACTTAAAAAGGATATGTATAGCTTAATATATGATTTTTTTTGTGATTACAGGTCAAGTTGTTAGGAAATATATTCGCTTTGAAATTATGAACCCCTTTTGATATGTTTTTGGTTTGAATTTAGAAAAGTGTTCTTCATAAAGGTTTTAGCCCTGGATGTTATCTAGCTAATGAATTTTATTTCATGTGAAAATAATATTTATAACTTAAGATATGAATTTTTTAGTGAATAAAGGTCATGTTGTCTCCAGATTTGAAGTTGCTCTCGGGAACATTTTCGCTTGAGCGAAAATACTTCTGCTTGAGCAAAATTGATCCAGTTTTGAAGTTGTTCTCTGGAACATCTTCGCTTGAGGGAGAATTGTTCCACTTTAGTAAAAATACCTAGGTTTTTGTGAAATTTTCTAAGTCCAAAAATAAAACTATTGATCTAAAATAATTTAGAAAAGATGAAAACCCATAAGTTTCTGCATGTTGAACTAGGTACTGTATACTTAACATTAATTCATAAAAGATATTGTAGAATGATGAATAGTTAGATTAATAATGATGTGTTTGAAAGTGTGAGGACTATTTTCTGCCTGTGATTAATAAAGGTCTTGATATTTAATGTATATGTGATATGAAGCGAAATTTGTTGTATTGAATGGGTCAAGTCAAATATTCATCACGGGATGCTGTTTGACATAACTTTAGTGTAAATGAAATTATCGAGATCTAATGTTGTAAAGAGGTATCCAGACTTCTAATGATCTTCCAAGTCATGTAGACCGAGACTATCATGTGGTGTGAGGTCGATGTAGGTTCTACTTACACTATTTCGTGGTGGTGTGACTACTAGATAGATGTTTGAGAACTACCTTGTGTGTGGTGCTATTTGGGGATGAACGGGTGCACTGAGGTGAAAAAGACTCTGATAGGACAACGTTCATTACTCGACTATCATTAAGCATAACAAGTGTTAGCCTTTGAGGTTAAGGATTTCATGTCTTATCAGGATGAGTCTGTCTAGTTTTAGGTACTTGTGTGTATGAAATTGTGTGTAGTGAATGTGTATGAAATGAATGATGTGAAAGATGAAGATTGATGTTGAATTGAATATCATAATATTATTAATTATGATGTGTTTGTATACTGTGGAGATGAGTCTTGTTTATGTTAGCTTACCTTTACTTTTTTTTTGTATTGTGATTTTATTGTACTGATATGATCGTGTTTCGGCACGTAAGCAGATACTGTTACAAGTGAGAAGTGAGTCTCTAGACGAAGGAGATTCTGATAGTTTGAATAATTGTATAATTTAAACTCTAGATTGATTTGTAAATAATTTTTAACTAAGAGAAGCTTGTTATAGAATATGTGATCTTGTAAGTTGGCTGTGCATACAAATCTTGTAGTGTGCAAGTGTTTTCAGATATCTTTCTTATATTCATGTATCGTTAAATTCTTTGAGATTTAGGTATATAATAATGGTGATATCGGAGTTTGTTACAATATCTCAATTATTTTCTCTTATACTTCTACGACCTTTGTTGGGTATAAAAGAAATATCTAGACTTATACTAATCCATCCAATTGATTCTTATCTTATTTTAAAGTTAATACAATTATCTATAATTTGTGTTGATTTTAGAAAATTAAATTATTTATTATGCCTAATGTACTTACAAGTACTACTTCTCTTCCTGCTATGAGCTGCTCACTTCTCGGATTGATCGCTTCACACACCTCGGTCGGCTTAAGAACTTCTTTGAACCAAATGGAGGGGGTACCTGCATTTACACTCCGACGCTCAAGTAAGTAAATAGTGAATGCAGTGTATAATATATGTAAAGATAGAATGAATTGACTTACTCATCAAAGATCATCTATTTATATTCTTACTATACCTTTCTGTCATAATAGGGTTTTATTCTAGATACTGTTACAAATTCTCTATTATTGCCTTTAACTCACCTTTAATGCTTATGAATAACTTTTAAGGATTTTTATCATAAATCCTCCGTTACGAATCTCTTATTAAAATTCTTTAATACTGCGTTACTAGCTTTCCGGGCCTTGATCTACTCGTCTTTGGCCGACTATATCTCGGCTGTATATTGCTTCATTACTCTTCGGCCCAATACCAATGGGCCTAGTACGTACACAAGCCCCCCAAGTCGTGAAGTAACTTTAAACTGAAACGAATTTAAAATCTTTTGGTTGGCGCTTACTTTGCTGAGCTGGCAAAATCAGTTGAAGAGTTTTCCATTTTATTTTATCAATTTGAATTTCTCGAGGTCTCTTTAGTCATTTTCCAAAAAATCGTTCGTCTGGTCATTTCAGAATTGATTGACATTCCACAGGTTCTAGATTATTCTGAGATATCCTTATAAGAAATCCTTTTTTTTTATAGTTCTGACTCTCTACATTCCCCTTCTTTGCTAAAAGACAGTGTAGATTCTGAAAATACTCGTTCTTCTATATTAGAAAAATCAATTCATCGTACGGATACTATTGAATCTACTTCCCCTAGGATTATCCCTGGAAACACATTGTCTCGAGAATCATATGACTAGGTAAACCCCTCTGTTCTTGAATATGTATCTCGTTTCACAAAGTCTAAAGAGTTAAAAGATTTTCTCGATGTAGTTCCCCTTATTTCAGAAGACTCAAATGAAAATATAATAGGAGCCTCTAAATGTTCTTTTTCAGACCGAGTTTGTTATGGTGCAGAAGGTTCTAATGAAGACTTTTTTTATGTATATGCTTGCATGTTCACTGATTTGCACATTACTCTTCCGTTTGATGAGTTTACCATAGGTGTTCTTAGAATTTTGAATGTAGCTCCCACTCAGTTGCATCCCAACAATTGGGCCTTTATTCAAGCTTTTCGTGCACTATGTAAATATTTAGGTGTTCGTCCCACACCCCTTTCCTTCCTGCACTTTTACTGCACTCGCGGTGGAGATTTATCCCACTGGGTTTCTCTTATAGAACAGTATTCTAGAGCTTTATTTAGTCCATATACAACTAGTTATAAGAATTTTAAGACTGGTTATTTTAAAATTCTTATCCATGAGGCCGGAAGAAATCACTTTTTCCTTGAGAATAAACCATTATTTCCCCTACATTATTTCTCCTTTTCCAATTTTGCTTTTTAAAGATCGACATAGTCATTATTGGCCCTACGGAGGTCTTCAGATAGTTTTTCATTTCTTACTTTCATCTTCTCTAACTCGGCTTTTAGTTGGTTTACTTCTTCAGCTTCTACATTCTCGGGTAGCTCGTCATCTTTTGGATGGGAGGAAATCAGCTTAAAGGGTAGCTTGATCTCCTCAACTCTCTGTGCAATCCATTGTCGATAACTAAGCCTTCCTTCGATATCCCTCGGTCTTAAGTTCTTATCCATACGCACCACATTTTTCCAAGCGCTTCGAACTTGTTGAAACACCTCGGTAAAATGGCCATCCTCATAAAAGAAAACTAAAGAAGCAAGCGACTCTAGGGTGGGTGATCTTCTTATAGGATAACCAAATTGCCTCTGAGATAGAACAGGATTGTAACTTATGCAAGCTCTGGTGCCTATGAAAGGCACATTGGGATAACTTCCAACACGAAAGATAAGGATTGTTTTAACTTGCCATGATGGATGCCATCTAATCTTCTCTTCACTCAAACTAGCAAAGTGTTGAGCCTATTCACTTCCCCCCATCACATCAGGTTTACACCATAGCAACTCCTCTACAGGGCATTTTAAATTGACCGGTCTCTTGAAGACACGCGTGATGAACCACACAAATAGCTCTAGCAAACAACAAAGAATCATTTTCCCCTTTCTCTCGTGACAAAAATGTATAGTAGCATAAACGTCGGCCAATAGAGCTGTGACTGGGTTTTCCAATCTATCTCTGCTAGCGACAAATACATCAATTGCAGCACTATCTATAAAATCTTTGATATTAGGAAATAACATGATTCCATAAATAGTGAGAGCCAAAACATCCATGAATGTTTCCCAGTCTCCCTTATCGGCTAAATGATGCAAGTATTGCTCTAAGTATCCTCTTGTGAAGCCTTTGACTTGATTTTTATTCACCTGATGCTCCTCCAATTCCTTCGGATGTATCTTTGTTATATTAGCAATGGTCAAGATGGAAGCATGTTGTTCTATATGTCGATAAGGAGTCTTTTCTTCTAGAGGCAAATCCGAAATTTGTTCAAATTCCTCTACTGTTGGGGCCAATTGGAAATCTTGAAATGTAAAACATCTCAATAATGGGTCATAGTATTGAGCCAAGGAAGTGATTGCAGATTCTTGTACCTCCACTTCTAATAGATTTAACAAGTTCCCATATTTCTTTCTAAAAGCATCCCCTCGTATAGTCTTCAGTTTTCGCCCCAACTCTCTCAAACTGGTCATATTTGCACAACTGGCCTTCAACTGCAACTTCTTTCTCAACACAACCTTTTCAGATTCTCTTTTCTCCTCAGACCCCATATTAATTTCCATCTTCTGGTGAGATACTCAAAAAACTTTACAACCTCTTACCTAACAGAACCAAAAGAATAATGAAACTAGTGAGAAACTAATGCATGTGATGCATGAGGAAACAACAAATGCCCCTTAATCTTATGACTTTGCTACATGTATGGTATGGAAAGAAAAGAAAATCTGCTATGCATGAGATGTGATTGATGCAAACACAATGTCATTCATGATAAG